>JARHVA010000103.1:0-370000 GCA_037957365.1 Torreya grandis
TTACTACATTATTTTAGAACTTTAACTTATGTTGTCAAATAATGTGGTTATACATTGAAATCATTAATGCATATTTTTTAGGGAATGATTATGTAGTTATGTATGTTTTCAATATGACCCAAAATGTATGAAATATGAGCATATTTTGATGTATCCATTTTAGTCTATTTGATCTATTGTGATATATATAATGGTAAATTACTCTCTCTCTCTCTCTCTCTCTCTCTCGCTCTCTCTCTCTCTCTCTCTCTCTCCTCTCTTTCTCTCTCTCTCTCCTCATCTCTCTCTCTCTCTCTCTCTCTCTCTCTCTCTCTCTCTCTCTCTCTCTCTCTCTCTCTCCTCTCTCTCTCACACACACACACACACACACACACACACACACACACACACACGAGCAGGCTTGAGCTATAAAAGTATTATGATACATCTGTATCAAGGAGGATTGGAAGTTCTTATAATTAGTTATATATCATGTAGATGTAATATGTTGTTATGTAGTCTTATAAAGAGATATTTGAACTTAAGGTAGGTTTTAAATAAGCCATTATTTTATCAATAAGAAATAACGGTTACCTAGTTCATGTCCAAAATATGAAACATAGTTACCTATCTTTGATACTTGACTAAAGCACAGAGATTTAAGTGATAGGGAATTCATACTTAGTTGTAAGTAATAGTAGAAGTTTAGGAAATGTTGCTTGGTAATAGTGTATCCTATAAAATCAATGCCTCATTGGATGACAATATACATATAAATGTAAGTGAGCATTATGAAAATCTTGAGTGTCTCCCTTTCCACCAAAATGCACCTATCGATATTTATATTTCCTTCATAAGTATTTTTTTTTGTAAGAATGAAACAATAAAGGTAGAATTTACATGTAATTTTGCATGAATATAAAATATACTCTTAAATTGAATTGAATGAGTTGTACCATACTAGAAATTGGATTTAGGAAAAAAGAATGGACAGTCAACAAATAAGGGGTTAGGGGTTTGATTTAAGCCAGAAGAAAACCTTGGAATGTGTGTTCATTAGTACTTTATATTGAATTAATACTTATACTATAAAATTTTAAAAGTGGTAAAATGTGGAATTCCTTTGGAGTTGAAAATGAAATGCAATTATTACAAAGATTTTTATAATTTGGGCATATGGTCATGCTTGTATTTGGGAAGTAAAAATGTTTATTGATTGATAGAAACCTACACTTCTTAGATGAGTTAACTTCTTAGATGAGTTAATAATGGTTGTGTTGTGGGAAAATAAAGTGATTTTGTATAATCAATGGATGTTTTTACCTTGTATTGCATAAATAAAGAAAATATATATATTGATTTGTTAAGTGGTTGCATGCTAAATTCCCTTAGGTATAATACCTTAGAAAATTGTTTATGATATTATATTGTGTATGTTTCATTTGATAGTAGGTGATAGGTATATGAGGTTGTTGTCATGCAATGCATATAATTATCATCTGGTATATTTTGATTCATTAATAGAGAGTATGTATATGTGGAATTGACTTAGATCCATGAGAGATCTGAATTTTATAATGAAAATTTTAGCCAAAGTAATGTTATAGTTTAGACATTATCATTCCATTATACTTTTTAGTAACATTATGTATGCATGATGTCTATTAGATAGAGGATTTTTTTCCCATGGTCTATATGTCTATTATATGTGTTAGTGATTATGAAACACATGGGCTCTAGTTGTGTTTCTTGATGTCCACACTACTTTTATCTTCCCCTTTGTGAAGGGAAGGACCACCCCCATTAGTGGGGTGTGCGATAGAATGACAATCTATGGCTGGAGGAAAAACACCTTGATAATGTTTACCCTCATTTCAGTTGTTCAAACCATCTGGGAATCATGCTCATGGATATTTATATAGATTACTAAGTTGTCTTATGAGGCTTAGTTATATTTTTGTATATCCTATCATATATATTTGATATTAAGTGTTGAGATGTAATGTATTGTACATTTTGATTTATTGGTATTTATTACAATAGTGGTTGAGAAATTTTACATAATTCTAAATGTTATTAAACAACAAAGGATATATATTTATATATAGATGTAAATGAGAATTATTTCAATATAATGGTGTATTTTTCACTCTTCTATGCATTATATGAGAAAACATATCTTCTATTTTATTTTTAGACTATTTGAAAAACTAAATGGACCATCTCTAAACTAGTTGGTTAATTATATTTTTTCTACATCTAATACTCTAGATGCATTTATTAGTTAAATAATGGGGGCATATTGATAGTTAATGAAGATGTTATAATTAATGTATGTTAAAAAAATTGAGTAACTTTAGTGTAATCCCAGTAGGGCTCTAACATTGTGGTATCAGAGCAAAGGTTAAACACTCAGACCTAATGAGTCTACTAACAATAAATTTTTTCTCCTATTTTCAGTAAGGATAATGGTGTTAGGTAGATCAAACATTGAGGGACCTCTAATGCACACCATCAAGCTCTGATTTTAATCATCTAAAAGTTGAAAACACTAAAAATCTATCAAATACTCTATATCATGAATGAAACCAAAGACATATTAGCATCCATAGAGCAAGAATTTCATGGACTAGAGGAGGAAAATGAGCAAGATGTTCTAGAGGAACAACTAGCTAGTTAGGAAGATCCTCAAGATCAGAGGCATGATGACAAATAACAACTAGTAAGAGTTCAAGTAGCTGCAAAACTTGCACGAGATATGAATAAAGTGAATCCACCTAAATTTTATGGTATAATGTTGGTTGATGGGGTTTAAGCCTAACTTATAGAGATGGAAAAATATTTTTAGATTCATAATTATTTTGAGATAATCAAGGCCATTTGGGGAGCCTACCAACTAGCAAGAGAAGTATTAACTTGGCTAGTCAATCAGGAGTTAGAGATTGACCTTGAATCCAACATCACCATTAGAGATCCATTTATAACTCTATTTAGATCATGATGGCTACCCTAGTTGTATTTTGATAAAAAAACTAATAGAGTTATCAAATATAAAACAAGGGGATCCATCAGTAATGAGTATTTGGATTAATTCTCAAAGCTCTTGAAGCATGTTTCACAATATCATAAACATGAACATTTTAAGATCAGGAAGTTCATCATGGGCTTAAAACCCCAAATTAGATGTGAAGTGGATGTCCATCGGCCATCCACCATAGACCAGGTCTTTAAGAAATCAATTAGGCATGAGAAAAAGTTGAAATAACTTATTGAGGTCAAAGAAAAATTTAAAAAGAAGTTTGAAGACTCAAGGACAACCTTCAAGAAGAAGAACTAAAATTGGAATGGAAATTCAAAATTCCAAGAACAAATTTAATAGTTAGAATGCAAGGTTTGGTAATGCATCAGGGAATATGAAATATGGAAGTAGTTTCAAAGAATGGTTCCATAGAGGTAATCAATTTGAGAGGAAGGGGCCACCTAGCAGATGCTTTACATGTGGAGGAGACCATTATACTAAGGACTATCCTTGATAAAAGATAGCTAGTAGAAATAAGAATTCATCCACCTCTACATTACAACAGGGAACCCTCCAATAGTGAATTCATACAGTAGTTGAGAATCATCAAAAAAAAATTAAGATTCTCCCATTAAATTATTAGGTACTTTGTTTTGGCATCCTATTTCTATTTTTATAGATACATGAGCCACTAAATGTTTTATCTCTCCTAGAATGTTAAGCAAATTATTTAGGAAAGTTAGTTTTATGGCAAATGCTTGGTAAGTTCAATATATGAAGAATCCAAGGTTAAGGTTGATAGGTATCTTGTAGAGGTTGAGGTAAAATATCAAAAATTCACTACAGTTATTGATCTTTATGCAACACTATTAAGATCATATGATGTGATCATAGTAGTGAAATGGCTCTCTAAGCACAAAGCCAAGGTTGATTGTTTTCTTAAGAAAGTTGAGTGTTTAGATGATTTGGGAAATCAAATCCAAATTCAAGGAGAAAAGAGATTTTAAACTAAGGAAAATTTTAGTTGTTCAATTGAAAAAGGCTAAACAAAATGGATGTCAAGTGTTCTTAGTCAAATTTGATTAAATTAAAGAAACCAAGAAACTCTCTATATAAGACTATCCTTTTTTGTAATAGTTTTAGGATGTTTTTCTAGACGAATTAAAAGGTCTACCTCCCAAGATGGAATTCAAATTCTCTATTCATATCATTCTAGGATCAGAACATCAATCCAAGGCTCCCTACAAAATGACAACAATTAAATTAGTTGAATTAAAACGCCAACTTTAGGATATGTTGCCCAAAGGTTTGATTCAGCCAAATGTTTCATTGTGGGGTGCACCAATAGTTTTTTTAGGAAGAAGGACGTAAACCTTTGTATGTGCATAGATTACCTAATTTTAAACAAAGCAAGAATAAAAAACAAGTATTCTTTATTCCACATTAATGATATTTTTTATCATATGCATTAGTATAATATTATTTTCCAAGATTAATCTTTGATATGGGTACCATCATTTGAGAATTAGAGAGGAATATCTTCCAAAAATAGCTTTCAAGACTTGATACGGGTACTACAATTTGATAGTACTCCCTTTTAGGCTAATGAATGTAACTATAACATTCATGGATCTCATGAACAGTGTGTTCAGGGATTACCTTGATCAATTTTTGCTAGTATTTCTCAATGACATCCCCATCTACTCATAAAATGAAAAAAACATATTGAGCATTTGCATCTAGCTTTACAACAATTGTAAAAGCATAAGTTCTATGAGAAATTGTCTAAGTGTGCATTCTTTCAAATAAGAGTACAATACTTAAAACATATTATCTATACAAAGTGGATTTCTATGGATCAAACTAAGATTAGAACCATTATGGAATGGCCAACACCTAAAAATGTGCATGAGATGCATAGTTTTATGGGATTAACGGGTTACTATAAGAAGATTTTGCCAAATTTCTCTAAGATAGTGAATCTAATCACCTCTCTTTAGTGGTAAGAGTAGAATTTTGTTTTGGTCCAATAAGTACAAAAAACCCTTTTGGATTATGAAAATGAGGTGTACTTAAACACTAGTGTTATGAATTATGGATCCAAATGGTCATTTCATAGTGATAATTAAAATTTCAAGAGACTTTTTAGGAGAGTTATCATGTAGAATGATTTAGTTGTAGCTTATGAATCAAGGAAGTTGAAGTATTTTGAGGCAAATTATGCCCCACATAACTTAGAGTTAGCTACCATAATACATGATTTACAAGTGTTTGGAAAACCTTTCAAGCTTAAAATTGATAATTTGGATCTCAAGTATATATTTACCCAACCTAAACTTAATGTTCATCGAAGATGATGGTTATAATTTCTATCATACTATGATTTTGACATTAGCTACATTAAGATCAAAGAAAATAGATTTGCAGATGACCTTAGCCATAGAAGGTACGTTATAGCTTTAGTTACTATAAGAAGTAATTTTTAATATTAGATAGTGAAATTTTCACCAAGAGATGAATTATATGAACAAGTAAATAAATCATTAGTAAAGAATTCATAGTACCTTAGATACAAAGGAGTCTAACTTCGACATGATGTGCTTTTGAGATATAATGGAAGAATCTATGCAATTGATACGGAAAATTTGAGAGGTTTTTTAATGAAAGTGTTGCACAGTGCTCCTTAGTATGAACACCCTGATATGACTAAGCTCTTATCAGAACTAAGACCATTGTATTTTAGGAAAAGAATAAATAAAGATGTTGTCAATTATGTGTCTAGATGCTTGGAATGTTAGTGACTCAAGGTTGAACATGTGCATCCTGATGGATGGTTGTACCCACATTCCATACTGGAATGAAAGTGGCAATTCATTAGCATAGACTTTGTCTAAGATTGCCTATGTCTAGGAATCTTCATGACATGATATTTGTGGTTGTATATAAACTCACCAAATTAGTAGACTTCAATCCAAGTAATACAATAGATGATGCACCAATGTTCACCAAAAGGTTCATAAAAGAGGTGTATAAATTACAAGGGTTTCTAAAATATATTATTTTATATAGGGACCCTAAAATGACCATAATGTTTTGGTAAACTCTCAATGTAGAATTTGGTACACATTTGAAATTTAGTATAGCTTACCATCTATAAACAAATATACAAAGAGAGAGGGTGAATCAAATCTTGGAGGATATTTTGAGGATGTATTACATGGACTACCAATACAAACAAGAAGAATACCTACCATTAGTTGAGTTTCCTTATAACAACTCATTTCAATTATTAAAATTGTCACCTAGATATGTGAGACCCTTCGAGGTTTTAGAAGTGATCAATCATGTAGCATATAGAATTATTTTTCCACTAGCTTTAACACAAATACATAATGTTTTCTCTAAATCTTATATTAAAATATATATAGTTGATCCTTCACATGTTTTAGACTAGAATGCATTACAAGTTATGGATTCAAGGGTGGTCACATTAGAACCAATAAGGATAATTGATAATCATAAGCTGAGATTATGTAATAGGGAAGTATCTCAATGCAAGGTCTAGTGGGATTGATATTATGAAGATAATGCTACATGAGAGATTATGAGGAATTCTATAAGGTATTTCCTCATCTATTTGAATAATTTTATGTTGAAATTATTATTTATTTCTAAAAAATTTATTTGAAAAAAAGGTCATTAGGATTATGACCTATTTTATAAGGGAAGGATGTCACATCTTGTCCCACTCTTAAAAAATTGTATTAGTATTAGTAAGGGAATTAAAACTAATAATTAATAGTTTCTTATTTTCATAGTATATATAGACATTTATGTTGTATAGTCAATAGTTGTAATATTTTATTTCATGATCAATTATGTTTAGAGGACATTTGCATATGCTTATGGATATACTATGTTGTTATGTATTACAATCTTATATGGTTGTGATTGTGTTTGCATATTTGATTTGCATTACAATAGTTCATTGATGTACATACATTCAGAGTACTTTATTGTTTTGTTGCAAGCTCAAACTAACTACCTTTTTGTTTAACCAAGGTTTGTGAAATATTGTCCCCCCCTCACAAAGTGGAATAGAGGGAGAGTATCATAAGGGATGAGGATGCATATATTGGAAATGGGATAGAAAAAATGGAACTAAACCCCCCACACACACATTTGTATTCTTGCTTGTTGAAATAAATTTAACTATTATTGGTTTCTAGAGAATGTGCTTAGTATTTACTTCTCATTAATTATCTTTTTGGTTAATATTGCATGCTTTTATTTATTTTGAGTTGGTCATTTGCATTAGAATCTCTTGATTAAAAAAATACATTAATATGCATTGGTTATTTGAATCCCCATGAAACCATCATATGGACTAAACTTTTCTTAGTTATACTTGTGGTAGACTATTTTATGTATTTCAATCCATAAGAGTATTGGATGTTTATTAAATCATGTTTTGTATTTAAATTAAGCATGAGTTACTAGACTTGTATACCCTTTCTGATGGCCTAAGGAAGGGAAAATAAGGCAAAAGGCACAAAAATAAATTATCTTAAATGAGTTTTATAACTTATGAAAATTGTGTTTTGATTTTGTTAAAGCGTTTAATAGTTATATTTCCATGCACTTTTTGAATCATAAGGAAATTATGTCATTATGGGAATGTTATGAGGTAATTAGGTTTTATATTCCTATGATCTTAGGTTGACTTTGCCATTTGGTGAGAGGAGGAGATCTTGCATGCAGTTTCCATGCCCAAAATAGGGTTATGGACTACAAGTGAATAACAATGTGGTGTAGATCAGGCATTAATTAATTTGAGTTCATGATGATAAACTCATAGTATTTTAGGATAAATAGGAGGCCATGCAAAAAGTGGAGGTGGAGTGGAAATAGAATAATAGGAAGAGAAAAGAATGGAAGGTGGGACAAAAATGGAGCAATAACAGGAAGGAATCTACCAACAACTAAATTCAAATGGCATCTATTGTAGTAACCAGGTAGGTCAGGTTTTAAATTTGTAAATATAAAATATATGGTTTTGCTTTGTAGACCTATTTTCCATTAGGGAACAAAATAGTTAATGTTTCTTTGACTTGGGTTAATGTATTTTCCATTTGAATGTACAGGATAGTAGATTTATTTGGAAATTTTTAGGGTTTCATATTTATAGACTTTTGAATGGAATTTGGTTCCATACATAGGCCTATAAAAATGATATTGAACCAGCTTAAAGGGTTGAATGTATTATGACTATTGAATCACCATTATTCAATATATTCTTTGTAAACACTTAAATTTTTCATTTTTTTTTAAATAATGGCCTAGGTATCATTGTTACCATGACTACTTCTTGGCATTTTAGGAAACCATGCTTCCTTATTTCACCCTTGATGAATGGTAACCTGGCCAAGTTCTTTAAATTATTAGAGACTTGGATTTATTTATGATAGAGATGTTTTTGTTAAACCTACAAAACTACTAGAAATTTGGGAACTTTATCTTAAGTTTTCCAATATTGCATTATGTATTGCATAAAATCATTAATGCATATTTTTGAGGGAATGATTATGTAGTTTTGTATGTTTTCAATTTGAACCAAAATGTATGGAATCTGAGCATGTTTTGATAAAACTTATCCCTTGTAATCTATGTGAGATATTGTGATATATATAATGGTAAATTAATGAAAATACATACATACATACATATATATATGAATAGGTTTAAGATGTAAAGTGCTATGATAAATATGTACTAAGGAATATTGGAAGTCTTATAATTAGTAATATATCATGCAGTTATATTGTGTTGTTATGTATTCTTAGAAATATGTCTTTGAACTTAAGGTAGGTTATACATAAGCCATTACTTTATTAATATGAAATAATTGTGTGTGTGTGTGTGTGTGTGTGTGTGTGTGTGTGTGTGTGTGTGTGTGTGTGTGTGTGTGTGTGTGTGTGTGTGTGTGTGTGTGTGTGTAAAGATGTTCATGTCCAAAAATGAGACATAATTACCTATATTTAACACTTGATTGAGTTTTGAGGTTTAAGTGATAGGGAATTCATACTTAGCTATAGGTAATAGCAAAAGTTTAGGAAATGTTGCTTGGTAATAGTGTATCCTATAAAATTGATGATTTATTTGATGGCATTATAAATATAAATGTAAATGAGCATTATGAAACTGAATGAGCATTATGAAATTGAGTGTCTCCTTTACACCAAAATATACCTACAGGTGTTCATATTTTCATTTATAATTATTCTTTGTAAGAATAAAATAATAGGGTGGACTATACTTGTAATTTTGCATGAGTAGAAATTATACTCTTAAATGGAATTAAATGAGTTGTACCATACTAGAAATTGGATGTACGAAAAAAGAATGGATAGTTAACAAACAAGGGGTTAGGGATTTGATTTAAATATTAAAAAAAAAACCTTAGAATGTGTGTTCATGAGCCATTTATTACAGTGTTTAAATTAATACTTATACTATATAGTGTTTAAAGTGGTAAAATGTGGAATTACTTTGAGTTGGAAATGAAATGCAATTATTACATAGATTTTTATGATCTGGGCATATGGTCATGCTTGTATTTGGGAATTGTAAATGTTATTAATTAATATAAACCTACATTTATTAGATGAGTTAATAATGGTTGTGTTGTGGGAAAACAAAGTGATTTTCTATAATCAATGGATGTTTTTACCTTTTATTGTATAAATCAAGAAAATATATGTCTTAAGGTTGCATGCTACAAATATGTATGTATTATGCCTTGGAAATTTGTTTTGAGATTATATTATGTACATTTTATTTGATAGTAGGTGATAGGTATATGAGGTTACTATCATGAAATTCATATAACTATCATCTAGTATCATATGATGGATTTTGATTCAGTAGCAGGAGTATGTGTGTGTGTAATTAGCATAGATCCATGAGATATTTGAATTCTATAATAGTTTATTTTGCCAAAGTAATGATCTTGATGATACATTATCATTCCACTATAATTTATAGTTACATGTGTACGCGTGATGCCATATTAGATAGAGGATTGATTTCCATGGTCTATGTGATTGTTACATGTATTAATGATTGTGTAACACACATATTCCAATTGAGTTTATTTATATCTACATTGATTTTATATCCCCCTTAATTAAGGGAAGGGTGTGTGTAAGAGACTAATGATCTATGGTTGGAGTAAAAACATCCTAATGGTGCTTTCCCTCTCTTTAGTTATTCAACCATCTAGTCATACTCATGGCTATGTGTACATATTATGGATTTGTATTATGAGGATTAATTATATTTTTGCATATCATATCATATATATTTGATATTCAATGATGAAATGTAATGTATTGTACATTCTGATTTATGGTTATTTAGTACAATAGTGGCTAAGAAATTACACATAATTCTAAATGTTGTAAATAATAGAGGTTGTATATTTATGTATGAATATAAATGAGGATTATTTTAGTTGGTGTATTTTTCACTCTTCTATGCATTATATGAGAAAAAATATCTTCTATTATGTTCTAGACTATTTAAAAACTAAATGGATCATCTCTAAACTAGTAGGTTAATTATATTTTTCTATATCTACTACTCTAGATGCATTTAGAAATCAAACAGTGGGACATATTGATCATTAATGAATATTTTATAATTAATGTGCATAAAAAAAAATTGAGTAACTTTAGTGTAATCCCAATGGGGTTCTAATAGATATAGTACTATGTCAACTAATATTTCCTAGATGTATCATCTTTGCCAAGGTTATTAGAGGTGTTTATATAAGGGTTATATTTCAATCCCAAATATATATATAACACATTCATCTACTCTACTTGTGCTCACATTTATACTCCTAGGTATTATTTGGAGGAGTTAGAGGTTTGGATCCTTATCTTGGAGGTTAGGATAAGTCAAACCTAGAAGGTACATCTAGTATTTTGAGTCCTCAACTAAGGATACTTAGGTATTCATCTTTCCATTTGATGTCTTCAACTTGAAACATCTCTTAAAAATTTCCACTTGAGCCAAAGTGGGAAATTCAACCATCGACGGGATCACCCAAAGGTATCTCTATCCATACTCTCTTTCCTTTATTGATTTAGTAGATTATATATTGTTTTCTTATAGTTATTTTGAATGTATGTGTTTATATTTTCTTATGATCATCATTATACCAAATAAATTGGTATAGATATAGGGTTATTTAGGGTTTCCATTTATGACCTTAGGTTGCATAAACCACCCATTGGTTGACCATTGCACTAATCAAATTCTTGTTATTTTATTATTGTTAGCTATTTTGGATTAGGTTACCCTTATTCATCAATTCCTTACATGTGAAATACTAATTATATCCTTGATACACATGTTCACAATCATTTTTATAATATTCAAAATCATTATTACAATCACATATACATCATTGATCCCTGGTGAGAGATATATTCCATGTCATAAGATTAGGTTTTATAACCTTTGCTTCTTGACATTTGAGGGTATATTACCCTTTACTCAGTTTAAAATTATTATATACCCTTACCCTTTGTCCAAGTATATGTATACTTTATTTTTATGACTTTGTTTGAGTCCTAGTCTATTGATAAAAAGAGGATAGTTATAGGTAATCCTAGCCCATGCATACATTCAAATAAATATGATGTGAATTTTATCCCACCCCTAGTTGGATTATCTTCACATTTTTATTTATTTTCATTTCTTATTTTCACTTTGTCTTCATTATCATAATACATTATAGTTAACCCAATGTGAATCTAAACCCACCTCTAGTTGGATCATTTTCATATTTTCCCCTTTTGCTTCTTAGCATTTTCTTCATTATCATCATCCATTTTAGCGAAGCTTTTAGCCTAACCATATCAACCACCTTGATACAATTTTCTATTTTTTACAATTGTATTGACTAACCTAATATAATTTTATGTCTTCACCAACTATATTAGCTAGCTTGATATAGTTTATTTTTCTAATAATATTGTATCGACTAGCTTGACACAATTTTTTTTCTTAGTTTAACTTTCTACTGCATCAGCTAAGTTGATATCATCTTAATAAATTTTAAATTATTCCTTATTTTTAATCTATAATTTCATATTTTCATCATGATTTCCTCTCTTAAGTTATTTTTAGCAAGTGTCAACCCATTTTGTTTTCACATGGGTTCTTCCTTTTTACCTTTTATAAGCACCATTGAAGGTAACTCCTCATGGTGTAATTACTGTAGTCAATTTCTTATGACCAAAGATCCTACAAATGATGATATTACCATTCATGACATCCCTTATTACTGGGTTGAAATTCCAATGATGACACTTTTATTAGGACTAAATATTATCAAGATGGTCCTCCCATTTATGATGATCCCTATTACCATCATAATAATCTCACCTTCTCCACATCTCACATGGTTAAAATCAATACCACAAATTTCCCATCTATGATGATGATTTTAATGGAATTGAAAACCCTAAAATGATAACAAATATCTCCATTAATGACAATTATGATAATGATTATTATTTTCATATTCCTTACATTATTTCCATTAAAATTTCCCCCATGACCTTGATAATCCTTATTATTGACAAAGGTCATCCAATTTAGGACAATCCCTATGAGGATCCTAATGATCCCACCTTTACCACTTCTCACATGGTTGAAAACCAATACCATAATTTTCCCATCTATTATGATTATTATGACAAAGGTGAAGACCATAGCATGATAGTGAATGTTCCCATTGATAATTATTATGATATGGATGAAAATGCCTCTTGTGATTTTATCATATTTAAAAAGACACACTAAAAATAAATCAATGATGATAATAATTTCATTGATATCTACCTACCCTTTACATCAAATTTTGAATTTCTTATAAGGATAAGTTATCAAACCTTAGCTCATATTCAATCAATGTTTTTCAACTCATCAACTTATGAATAATACCTAATTCAAATGCCTACAACAAAATACATTATTAGTTATTTTGATCCTCAATTTTATATGAATATTCAAACATATCCTTACAATCTAATTTCAGCTTCAACCTCTTACAAACTACCCAAATCACTATTGTAATCACTTATTTCCAACTGTATTAGCTAACCCAATACCATTTAGTTGGAACTACCTACAAACAACTACACCGACCATGACATTGATTGTGTCAATATAGTTATTCCTATTTCAAGACATTTCACTAGCCATGATATAAAATGTGCTAATATAATTTTTCATATTTCAACCAATTGCACCATCCATGACAGAGAATGTGTCAATATAGTTCCAATAGTTTATTCCAACTACATTGGCCATAATTTATAATATGTCTATACAATTATCCTTCTTCCTCTTTAACATAATTACACAAATCACCAACCATTATAGAGTGTTGATATAATTCCATTTGTATCACCTAACAATATTGGCTAGACATTATAAAGAATTGTTACAATTATCTTATTACCTTGATAGTCTCCTAACTATACTAGCCATCATTTAGATAGTGTTGATGTAGTTTCATTAGCATCGACTCATATTTATAATGGTATTGGACATATACCTAAAAATGTATATATATTATTACTCTCTCTTATCCCTAATCATAATTGTATTGATCAGTTTCCCTCTATTTCAAAAAACATTATTGAGTTAACCGATATAATTCATTCTAGTTTTATCACACTAAACTATATTGACCTAGCCAATATAGATCATTTTGGTTTTGTTATACCAAAGTTTATTAACCTAGTTGATAAATGTTATTTTAGTCCTATTAAACCAAATAGTATAGACCTCTCTAATCCTATACATCACAATTTTATATCACTTTCCAAATAACTTGACATTTTCCTATATGCCACATTCCCTACTATAACATAGATTTACATAAAATTTAGCATCATTACTAGGCCTATTGATCTTGAGGTAAACTCCAACCCACCTATATCGTATAGGTTGGGGGCTATTTTGATGCCTTTCCTTTTCCTCTCACACATGTTGGGGCATATTATGATGCCCATTATTTTCTTACTACACATATTGGGGCACTTTGTACTACCCATCCTTTTATTATTTTAACATTTGGAGCATTTTGTGATGCCCATCCTTACCCTTATACATGTTTTGGGGGCATCTCATGATGCCCATACTCATTCTCTTGGCTTATTTATCTCTCATCCATACCAAGAGGTAGCAATCAATAAAATTTCACATATTAGAAACAAACAAATTCAACATCAATAAACTTTCACATGGTTTCTTTAATATTAATTATTAGCATAGATGTTGTTTGTATTTTCATCTCATGTTTATTTTCTTTCCTAAAATTTATTTCCTTGGCATCATTTTTAATACACTATTTCTTCCTTTTTGGTTCTTTGGTGTCTTACATTCTATCTTAGTTTCCTCCACAGATCTTTTTGGTATCACCTTCAAGCTTTATTTTTCAACATTTTAGATTCCCCCTCTTTTGGGATGATATATAGTCGATATTAGTTTCCCTTGTGGATATTAGGTAGCACATTCATATTTATTTTTTATCACTTATGTCACTTAAATTTGACCTTATTTTACCTTATGGATATTAGGTAGCAACTTTGGGTTTTATTTCTTATAGCATCTTTACATTTAGCCTTAGTTTCCCTTGCATATCTTAAGTAGCACCTTCAGGTTTCTTTTTCACAATTTTTAGTATCTTTTAGTCGATCTTAGTTTCCTTATGATGCTTTGACCTCCTTTGCATTCCCCCTCTTTTTGGGATGATTTTTATTATCAGTGATTATGTTAGACCTCTTATATGATTGTATGGCTTCTTTAGTGACATTAACAACATGTTATTCATATTACATATTACTTGCATGCTTACAATTACTTTACATTATTTTGAGATAACCTAGTACATATACTTTGTCCTTAGGTATTTTTTTCATTTTTAAAAAGACTTGTGGAATAAAATAAGCCCTTAAAATTTTTCATTATCTTTATCTTTATTTTTACAGTCATCTACTTCCTTTCATAATCCATTATTAACTTTATGATTCATTGGTTTATTTTATCATTATGTACACCCTTTGGGTATTTTTCTATCTTTTCTACACTTCATATTTTTTTCATTTATATGCTTCATATCTTTATCTTACTTGTGCCTCTGGTATTTTTAATTTGTGAGCTATATGGTAAGACCTAAGGAATAAATTAGGCCCTCCTCACAAATGCCCATCATTTTGATATATATATATATATATATATATATATATATATATATATATATATATATATATATATATATATGTAGATATAGATATATACATATACATATATATATATACATATAGATATATATACATATATATATATACATATATATATATATATATATATTTATATATATATATATGTATATGTATATATATGTATATGTATATATATATATATATGTATATATATATGTATATATATATATGTATATATATATATGTATATGTATATATCTATATGTATATATATATATATATGTGTGTGTATTTATTTATTTTACTCCCAACCTTATCTAGGTGTTTTTTTAAAAATATAAGGCAATGGTCAAGACTAGTGTCTTCCTCACTTGGAGATATTCATACTCTCTTATGTTGGATCGATGCTCTAGCTATGGCTAGAGCCACAGGCCTCCCCAATCATAGGAAATACCTCCTCTAATATAAATCTACCACACCACCAATCTATTCAGACATTTAGGAGAAGTATACCACAAGATCAGGCAAAGGAATTTGATTGATGCAATAGAGGATGCTTCAAAGCACCTTATGGTAGAATGCACCATAAAAATGTTTTGGTAGACTCTTAAGCACCCCAAGCAGGTAATGAAGGGGTGTAATTGATATTACATATCACATGATATGTCTGTGAGAGAACTTCAACTGGCCTAATGTTTTAGCATCAGAGCTCACCACCAATATTAAGAAGGTACTTGTAGGTGGTTCACAAACATTTTAGTATCAATTTTTGGTTTTATTATTGTGTTTTATGCAATTAAAATATCTACTAGGACCAATAAATATTACTCCATATATTTGGCATGCCATTTCCTTTTCAAACATAACATAGATGAAAATAGGGTAGTACTAAAATTAATTAGCATGGTTTAATACAAGGTGGTTGGAAGTCCTATCCTTGATTCAAATGCACCCAAGAATCTCATAATATGTCATGAAATATTTGGGATAACATGCATTGATTACAAATCTACATAATGGTATTGAGATCGAATTTCATGAGTTGGCCACTCCAACTATGACCCTAATGTTGGTATTCCTTACAATGATAGAATCAAAGGCTAAAGTATGGAGACAAAAAGATTTAGCTACAAAGAAGGTTTCACTTATTCAATTCATTCCTCCACAAGGGAAACAACTAGCATTATAGTAGCCACAATCACAACAATAAGCATAGCCTCAGGTACCATGACAAGATTCAACATCCCATCCTAGCATGATAAAGGAAAAATGAAGGAACCTACACAGATAGCCTCACCTCCTTCACCCAAGAAGCAGATGTGGAAGACAAAATCCTGGTTAGATAATTTGCAAGTTCTAAGCATAACAACTGAGTGTGATCTGTCAAAAATGAGATTGGAGGAATGAGAAGTATTGAAGATCATGCTCAAGGAAATCAACACTAAAGTCTATGATAAAGAGGAGGAGAAGGAATTTTTCTTTTGGAAAGTAGTGTGCACTTACCAAGTTCACTATTAGGTAACATAAGATCTCTAGGTTAACATCATGTAACCCCCATTTCATACTTGTTGATACTCTAGGCTAGGAAGTTGCACAACAAAAATTAGCAATCAAGATATTTCACATAGATCCAGTTAAATAATCTTTAGCTACACAAGAACAAGATCAATCAGCACAATAAAGTTCATTTCCATATTTGAATTGTAAGCCAAGGACTAATTTTTCAAAGAGGCTATCACAACATGTCAATGAAAGGATGGTGTTTTTTGGTAAAGAAACATAAGGGAGTAGTGAGAATAAAACACAAGTTTCACAATAATAACCATAGACCAAAGATATGAAGAGAGGTAAGGAGTCCATAACTCCACCATTATCAAGAAATAATTTTTTTTTACATGAGGTAATGTGATAGAATCAACCTCCTTGAAGGAAACTCAAATAGTCATCAGGATCAATGCACTAGAGGAAATAGAGGAGATGGTAGCAACAAGTTTACCTCGGGCCAAGCCACATGAAAAAATTGTGCAACAACAAGAAGACCCAGAAGAGTAGTAAAAGAGGGATGAAAATAAAATAATAAATTAGGAGAAAAATAAAAATAAAGAAGAAGTTGAACATTGAGTAGTTATGCAGGAGGTCTAATGCCAACAACACCAAGTTGCACAAGAGAAATAATAGAAACAATACATTGTACAAGTAGAGGTTGTGTAAAATTAAGCTAGAAAAGATGATGCTACTATGAAATAGGCCAAGGAAGTTGAGGTTGTGAAGAATATATCTAAGCAAGATGAAACCCATAAGAAACAAACTAAAGAAATAGAGACTCATAAAAATCAAGCTGAAGAAGTGAAGGCAAAGAGAAATAAACAAGAGGAATAAAACAAGAAACAATAAGAATCACAAGTTGTACAATGACAAAGAGATGAAGTAGAATAAAAGGCTAAGGAGGCATAAGCAAAGAAAGCAATTAATGATTAAGCATCTTGAGACAAAAACAAGGTTGAGGCCAAGGCAGATGTGAAAGTTAAACCTAAAGCTAAAACTAAGGCTCAAGATGAGGAATAAGTTGAGGTAGATGCTAAATCTAAGGCTGAGGTTGAATCCAAGAATGAAATAGAGTTCATATAAAAACATAAGTTTATAACATAATTAGGTGCATAGGAGGATCCTTCACAATAAAACCTTAGATGGCTAGTCAGTGGCTATGGGATGTTACCACAACAACCACCCAATGAATCATTTTTGCTCTTTTATTGGTGCAATTCACACCAGATCCATCTACAACTCCTACCATATATGTCGTGCTTTCCATTACTACTTTGTTAATAACTTTGGATGTGTCCCAGTTGTCATTGTCAAATAAAATTGAAGGTAAATCTATGTTCCAAGATTTAATTATGTAGAAGGCATCAAACATGAAACAAGAACTGTTGAGGCTATGGGATGACAATGCAGACCTCAATAATCAACTAGTAAACACACACCAACTAATAGATTATACTTGTCCCAATTTAGCTACATAGGTGCTAGTAAATTGGGTAATTTCTCTAGACAAATAACTCACCACCCTATTGGCATAGCTTACTAAAGATTGGTTGGCCATGAAATGACTACAAACACTATGCACATAAGGGTAGGCCTTAAGGATAGTGACAGAGGTAATTTACAAGCTATTTAAATAATATGATTAGGTTATGGAGACCATTGTGTAGTAGGCTAAATAGATAAGTCAAGGAATGATTAATTAGAGGCAACATCTCAATCAATTATTAACTACTATGAAACTTGAGTTTACATTAACTGATAAATCTAAAGTGGTATTAGATGATCAAACAAATACTCTAGGAATAAGTATCACTACACTTAATCAAATGTTGGATGTTAAGGATAACACTATGAAAAAGCTCTAAATATGGCATAATGAGATAATGCATAACACATTTCAATCATTCAAGCTCAAAGGGATGCAGACTATTTGGATGAGCTGGTGTTAGATATTTAGCTCAAAACATCAAATGTAAAATCACTCATCTCCATTACAGAAGATGATGATATGCATAATTTTATGTTGATCTAGACTCCATTACACATCTTAATTTGGTGTATGAGGTCCTCATAGATTGGAATACACTGAAGCAAGATATTGAATAGGTTGATATTTCTATTACTCAACTGGTGAAGGTACCTTAATTCATTCCACCATAGTAACTCCAACAAAGGAAGGTAACTATGTAGACTCAAGAAGGCACCTAGTAATAGCAAACTCCTAAATCATAACATATGCACCTAAAAAATCTAACCATAGCCCAGGCAGAACCAATAACGCAACAACATCCACCTCCACCACTGCAAAGCACACCATTGCATTTTCAATAGGTATTGTGCACTTCACGTTTGCAGTTTGCACCAATTTTGTCCAAATAATATAGGATAGTAATAAACATTAGAAAGGGGGGCCAGACTAGTTGAAAACATGTAAAGGGTAGCCACCTGGTTATGTTAGTCTATTGAAAATTTGGAAGGGTGGTAGCTAGTATACTACTTAGTTAAAAACCTAAAAGGGTGACTCAGTAGTATGTAATGGATGAAAAATGATAAATAACACTTGGAGAGATAACTCAAACTAGTGTTTGGGACTCATCCTCTCAGCTTCAAAGAAGATTTCTAGGTGCAACTTTGTCTTGGGATGAGACAACAAATTAAGTCTTAGAAAGTATTGGGTATGGATCGAGGTCATAAACAATGTGAAGTATAATTGGTTAGACACATGTTCAAAATATATTATTTTGTCTTTTGTATAGTCTTTTAGATGTATTTGACCTTGTAATCTTAATCAATGATAGAAGAATGTGAAGAGTATTTCCTTTTGAGTATATTGAAAGACTAGAATGTAAAGAGACAATGCTCTAGAATGATATATATATATATACATATATATATATATACATATATATATATATATATATATATAATTAGTTTTAATAAAAGATGGTTTTAATGTGATAAAGGTTAATATAATAGTCATGATATGGTTCTTTTAATTATCTTTTATCATTGTACTATGTGCAGTGATTACTCTATTTTAATTTAGATTTTGTTACTCATTTAAATATGCTAAGTTATTCTATATTTATTGTTTCTATGATTATTCCTTTAATAAGTACATCTGTGTTTTCAAATAGTAATATGTAATTATGATTTATATGTCTTTCTTATCTTTATTTATGTATCTATGCATGATATCCCTTTAATTAACATGTTCTGGAGTCTTTTAGGAACCATTACTAACACTAAGTGTCTTCATCCATAGTTTACTTTCTCTTATGATGATGTTTCATATCTAATAATCATTATACAATCATAGTTTATAATTTTTTTATGATTGGGGCAACCCAATCATTCTATGTTAACTTCCATGATCCCCCTATTTTTCACCTATATATATATATATATATATATATATATATATATATATATATATATATATATATATATATATATATATATATATATATATATATATATATAATCAGTTTTAATAAAAGATGGTTTTGATGTGATAAAGGTTAATATAATAGTCATGATATGGTTCTTTTAATTATCTTTTATCATTGTACTATGTGTAGTGATTACTCTATTTTAATTTAGATTTTGTTACTCATTTAGTATATGCTAAGTTGTTCTATATTTATTGTTTCTATGATTATTCCTTTAATAAGTACATCTGTGTTTTCAAATAGTAATATGGAATTATGATTTATATGTCTTTCTTATCTTTATTTATGTATTTGTGCATGATATCCCAATAATTAACATGTTCTGGAGTCTTTTAGGAACCATTACTAACACTAAGTGTCTTCATCCATAGTTTACTTTCTCTTATGATGATGTTTCATATCTAATTATCATTATACAATCATAGTTTATAATTTTTTTATGATTGGGGAAACCCAATCATTCTATGCTCACTTCCATGATCCCCCTAATTTTCACCTTCCTTGTGGGCTCACCATGCTTGGTTTTTAGATCACTCTTTTATACAATGCAAGTCTAGAAGTCTTTAGGCATATTTGACTTTAGGCTCTCTCCTATAGTAATAAGGCATAAGCTATATTATGATAGTCATCTTTATAACCCTTGTTTGGTTTTTCCAAATCCATATGGAGGAGGAAAATATAAAAATATAAAAGAATTAAAAGCCATATCATAAGAAAAGGCAAATTATATCTTAAAATTAAAATCACACCAAAATATGTGATCTTTTGGCACATATATTATTCTAGTAAAATTTTTAACTCTAAAATATGCCACATGATAGATTCAATGTCCATTTGGGTGTAGTAAGCTGGTATACTTGGGTAGGATGTCTCATTACACCATTATCTATCTATATCTTCTTATATTTTAATGCCACCTACATTCTCAGTTAAGTATGCAATATTCACAGTAAACTAAAAAAAATTTAAGGGGTCTTGAGGAGTGGGAAAAATATTATGGGAAAGTAGGATTCTTTTATTTTTCATGAATTTTAGCCATCATGGGATGATCTATATACTTCACTATTTATGCCAATCTTATGTTTTCTAGGTAGGGTTCTCAAGGGCTATTGATGTTGAAAAAATTTAGTCTTGCCAACTTGATTTCAATGTCTTTTTTATGGTAAATACCATATTTTAACCTTGGTGTCACCCTCTTTCCCCTCCCTCCATTTCCCTCCCTTGATAGGTAGGTTTGTTTCTAAGTCTATCCCATAATTTTTACTTCCCATTCTCCATATCCTTCAAACATGGTATCATTATGGTAATTGTAGATTTTCCATCTTTAGAATATAAGATTCATATTTGAGATATTACAAGATGATTTCTTGGCTATTACATTGTCTTTCTATGATTAATGTTATTTATTTTTGGAATCTTAAGTTTTCTATTCATTTTTTTGCAAGTCATTTGGTCTCATTTGTCCCTTTCATGCTTTCATGTTTCACCCTTTTTGTGGGCCATTTGATCTTATTTCTACATTTTTTACATATTTGTTTGAGTTTGGTTTGTTTCTTATCTTACATTAATGTTTTAAATATCAAATAACAGGTCATTGTGTCCTTCACTTTTTTTTGGATTGTTACTTATCTCACTTTGGATGCATTCTTTGGTTTTTGAGTCATAAGTAGCCTTAGCATTTCAACTTGATGTTTTTCCTTTATCTTTATTTGATTATTTGGTATTTTAATTCTAAATTACTCTTATAAAACTCCACTTGAAAAAAATTCCAATTTTTCCAATCATATCTAAAAGTTTTTCATTCTACACCCATTTATTGACCATCATGCATACACACACATTATTTTTATTCATTTTTAACCTTATAGCCTCAGGGTTTCTTAAATACAATTATTTTGCCCTCTAATATTGATACTATGGTGATTATATGTAGTCATGTAGTGGAAAGGTAAGTCAAGGTATGCATATCTTAATTTTATTTATTCATTTATCAATAGTTTTTTCAACATTTATTTTTAATTATACCCTTTTGTGTTACTATGTTTCTATCCCAAAGCATCATCCCAAATTAAACTATTGTGGCATGTTATGAGTATAAAGTGAGGCATATGTATACACTTGATATTTTTTCATTTATCACTTTATTGACACTTTCTCTTACACAAGCTTGTTAGTGTGCAAATCTCCATGGGTGCACAACTTAAAGGGTGTATTGGGAGTGGGGTGGGATTAAATCATGGTACTTTGTGAGAGATGGTTGTATACTATTTTTTCATACATTAATTACTATCAATATGACCTCCTTTTTGTCTCTTTTCATCTTACCTTTTTATATACTTTCTATCCAAATTTACTAGACTCCATATATCCTATAGTATCAGCTTGGCTAATATAGTTTATTTCATAATTTTATTCCCTATATTATATTGCCAGCCTAATATAGTTATGATTTTGTCTTTTACCATATTTTTACTATGTTAGACAACATTTCTATACTACATTAGTCTAGTTAATATGATAGCCTTAGAGTTCAATATTAATTTTGGGTATTGGAGATGTATATATAGGAGTCATATTTCATTCCCAAATAGATATAACACATTCATCTATTCTACTTGCACTTGTATTTTTTCTTCTAAGTAATATTTGGAGAAGTTATAGGCTTAGATCCTTATCTTGGAGGTCTACTCTTGTAGTGTCTTTGAAGCTTAATAAGAGAAGTTTAACCGATAAGGTACACTTGGTATATTGAGTCCCCAACTAAGGATACATGTGTCTTCATCTTTCCATTTGAAGACTTCAACCTATAACATCTCTTGAAAAGTGCCACTTAATCCAAAGGGGGAGATTAAAGAATTGATGGGTCCACCCAAAGGTATGCATCTTTATTACTACACTCTTTCCTTTATTTACTTAGTAGATTATATATTTATTGCTTATAATTTTTTGGAATGTATGTGTTCATCCTTGTTTATGATGCTCCTTACACCAAATAAGTTGGTATAGTTATATGGTTTCTTAGGCTTATTATTACCACCTTAGGATTTATAGACCACCCATTAGTTAACCATTTCATAGATAATCTTATTAGTTTAGTTATGTTAGCTATCATGTATTAGGTTACCCTTATTTTTTAGTTCCTTGCATACTCTATCCTTTTAGATTAATATCAGGTGTTGATTCCTCTGATTGTATCACAAGTGTCCTTAGTGTTCAAAGAACACTTCTCATTTTAGAATTCTAGGAATTCAAAGCATGAGTAGCAGGTTTTGGTAACTTACGTTACCTATGGTGAAATAAAGGCAGAGCAATGATAATTTATTCCAAAAAAATTATATTAATTGATGGTTGGGAGCCATAATAGACTAGGGCTTTGTAAATTGTAAGTATCTATGCTAATACTAATTGATTATGATCAAGGATTAAACTACAAACTAAATTAAATGGATATTTACAATGAAATTTAAACTAAAATGATTTTCTTAAAAATAAACAAAAGAGAAGGGTAAGGAAACAAGAAACAGGAAACAAGTGATTGTTGATCCTTAACTCAAATATCATGACAAAGTTCAATTATAATTAAACTTGCATTTAACTAGCATATGATGCAAAATAGCGTAAGCTCAGATCTCACCATACATGATGAAAATTTCTAAGGATAGTATGAAATTATACAAGAACTAGATTATACTTTAAATATTTGCTACCAAATTCAAATAACATTAACACATCTAAATACAAAACAAATAAATCAAAGTAAAATCAAGATCCTTCAACTAATCTAGCATAAGCACAAATTAGTAACCCTATATTATAAATGCAAATTCAAAATTCATGAAACTATTCAAATTCAAGATTTAGAACCAACAATTGAGAGAAAGCTATATTAACAATCGCACATCAAATTTGGACAATCTTAATAGAATTCCTTGATAGTATTGATTACTTAAAGTATATAATTTTTTCTCAAAAATATCTCACTTTAAAAAATGGTAGTACTTTTATAGATAGACAATGTAGTATACCAGTTAGTTGTGAGATACAAATGTACAAAAGATAAGGATAGTTATCCTTTTTCAAAAAGTTCTAGAATACACTTGTTTTTCTAAACTAGACTGGCCTTGAGGCAAATATGCTAACAGACAAGCATATGCCTTTTATAAAAGAATATTCTTATTTCAAATATTACAATGTTTTTACAAAAAAAGAAATGTTAATTAATTGGTGGGCCCATTACCAAAGGGTC
Source organism: Torreya grandis (assembly GCA_037957365.1). Lineage (NCBI taxonomy): Eukaryota > Viridiplantae > Streptophyta > Pinopsida > Cupressales > Taxaceae > Torreya > Torreya grandis. Next base: position 24,547 of record JARHVA010000103.1, read on the forward strand.
CCCTTATTGTTCTTATAGAAGCTCCTTAGCCTTTTGATGTTATTCCTTGACAAGTTCTAAATCCACAGTTGGCTTCAGGAGGTAGACATCTTCTTGGTCAACTAAGTCCTCAAAATCTCTATCGTCCCTTGCCATTTCTTCTTTAATACTCCTAGTTTTTTTTTAAAAAATTAGTAATGAAGATCATGCCCAAAATTATGTTGTTGTCACTGTTAGATTGACCCTAGATTTTAACCTTTAGTTCCTTCATCACCAAGATGACTCTATGTTTATATTTTACATCATCAATGATTCCTAGGGCTATAGATTTATAGGATTTTCCAACATGGTGCCAAAGAGATACTTAATCCTGGCTATCAACTCTTCATCATCCCTTAGGAGTTTGTCTAAGCCTATTGACCAAGTACTTAAGATCTAGATCTTATCTATCATTATCCCTAATATAGAATTTAGGTGGGCTAGGCTAATGGTTTTGAACTTAGGATTTCTATTCCTAATTAGTATGATGATAAGATCTTTTATTTTGGCCTCTGCATCTTTCCATTCTATTATCAATCCTTTAGGCACCTCACTCTGTTGACTCAATGCATCTTTTCTTAGATTTATTGACTTTAAAGAGTCAAACATATCAAAAAAAGATGCTTCAAACATATTTATTATAGCCTCAAGAACTGATAATATAGCTTGAGTCTCTAAGTTCTCCTTTTCCTTCTCCAAATTATGAATCCTTTGTTTCATTCCCTAGATGCCTACTTTGACTTGGGCTAAGTGAGCCTCTGTTAGGATCTCAATATCCTCTTCATGGATGGGTAGTTCACTGGGTTATTTCCCTCTAACTAGATTAAAACCTATAAAGGGTTCAACCTTCTAGAATGTGAACTCTTCAATCCCCACCATGGTTTTTCTTGTTGTGACCCTCTCTAATCCATTTGTCTCTGGATTGACACACACATTAGTAGATGATTATGTGTATTTTGGAGGTTTTAAGACCTCTATCCTTATGTTTTTTGATGCTCCTAGAGCATCCATTTGTTTGATTTCTAGCCCTACAGTGTTCATAAGTCTTCTTTCTTCTTCCTCTTTCATCAAGGCCTTTATCGAAGACTTGATGTCATCATGCACATCAATGTTAATAGTTTGGGTCAAGGGCCAAGAATGAGACAATGTGATAATCTTCTACATTTTACCATAGATTAACCAATATGGTATGATTGGTCCATGACTAGGGTAGTCCTCACTAAATAAGTTGATTTCACTTGTGGGATGAGTGAAAGTTAACTTTGGCCTCTTTTACCCAAGAGGGACCAAGGATAATTTTGATTTTCTCTTTTATGGGGGAGCTATTGGAACTAAATCCAAAGCAACCTCTTTTCCTTTATCCTTCTCATCCTCTTTTTCATGGGCTTGTGCCTTCTCAACATGTTCCTCTTATTCATCAATGCCATATACCTCGGTAAGGACCATGAGGGCATCCTCTATTATTTCATCAAGCCCTAAGGTAATCATGTCCAAATATTCCACCAAGGATGTAGGTCTATCAAGAGGGGCTAAGGGTGATGTGCCCTCACCAGGTCTCTATTATAACTTTGTTTCACTAGGACCCTATGTAATTTGTGTTAGGGGTTATGGCACTTCTAGATAATGTTGCTCTTAAGGTGGCCTAGAAGGTTTAGGTAGTAGATGATATTGAAGGGGATGCATTTTCCATATGTCCCTTGGTGGCTTTTCATCACCAGATAGTTTGTTCTCAATTTTAATATTATGTCCCTTGAGTCTAGCCAATATTTATTTAAAAAGGGTTGCCTTGATATAAATGGTGTCATAGACACTGAGTTATTGCACATACACTAGTCTAGGTAACTTCTTAGACTTTAAGCATGTAGAGACTATGCCTTTCAGGTCTCACATACTCAAATCATCAAGATGCAATCTGAAAGAGTCCCTAGGCTTGTCTAAAATACTCACTTGATCCCAATTATATAGCATAATTCTACCAATGGTTATAGGGAAGGGATGGAGGAGACCCTTGTTCTTATCTCTGCATACTCTATCCACACCATTAAGAATTTAGTATGTAATCTCTTGCTTTGAAAAATTTATTAGGACATGGATAGGCAATCTATAGGGTTGGATCATAATCCCCTCAATCTTTATCACTATAAAATCTGGATACAACTAGATGTCTCCCATGAGATCCACATGTTTCTTGGTTAGAAGGCATACCCTAGGCATGGGAATCCCTATAATGGATATTACTAAAGCTAGGTAGACACAATCACAAATTAATTTTATGTTATTCCTATACTTGAACATGTATATCTTAGAGTAGTGGTGACAGACTATAAATTTGCCATCATGTGACCAATTTTTGTATAGGGGATTTGGGTGGAGGCTAGTAAGGCATCCAACAGATAGGACATCATGAAATATTGGGTGATGGTTTTCTTCCTAATGGATGTGAATTGTCTTTCTAAATATATTTTGATCATCTCCCCAATGGGAGGAGTGAACCCTTTTTCTACCATAAAGTAGACATAAGACACCCAGTTCTTGCTAACAAATGTGGTTAAGGGGGCTCCAAAGATTCTATTTAATAGGGTCATAATTACCTTAATTCCATCTCTAAATTGGGAAATATCCCCAAGGTCTCAGATTACATGGCTCCCTTAGAGAAACCATGGCCTAAGGATGGTGTCAAGTTCATTCTTCCCAGTCCATTCCTTAATAGTGGGTAAATCCACTTAGAGTTTTAAGAGTTTATAATAACTTTTAAATTCTAATGGGGAAATGAATGCAAATATTTTAAATGACCCTTCATGGATAATCCAACCCTATTCCAACCTACTATCCTTAAAAATAGGATCAAGGATGTTAATACAATAGATTACCTATAGTTTGGCGACTGCATGGTGAAGACTAGTCATTTGGACTGCAACTAGGTCATAGTACTTCCTGGTCATAGTAGCAATATTCTATTCCTCCTTAGTATTTGCTATCATCTCCTCAATGGTCTAAAAGATCTCAAACTAATTCATGTTGCCTATGTTTAGGGAAACAACATCTAGGTCTATATCCTTGAAGACCCTGCCTTCATTGTCCATAGACAAATACAACCCTATCTCATCTTTGTATTATTGATTGTGGGCTGCCATGACTTCTAAACCTTGAGAATTACTCTCAATTAGATTACAAATGGTCTCTAGGTTAGCTCTTTCATGCTTAAAACACAATTTAACTTCTTATAAATTCACTATAATCCACCTGAGTTTACTTAAGGCCCTTTTATGTAAGTTTTAGGTTTTTTTGAAGATTTAATGGTGGTAGCTCATTTAGAGTTCAGCTCATATGTGCTTCAAATATGATTTAGACATTTGACTTTATATGTTTGCATTTTTAGCACACAATATCTCTTATTTTATCACTTTGTGCTTGTGTGGCACTTATCTGGCATCTATTTGGAACCTTTCATGACATTTTTCATAATAACCTTTGAAGCACTAGTCATTAGAATTTAAAAAATGCCTTTTTTTTTGCACCATTGGATTAAGATCCTCAGATCAGTGTGGGCCATTGATTATGATCTGAGCCCTTACTTGTTGTTGGTTCCTTTTGGTCCCGAGCCCCATGGTTGTGCTACTTGGCACCTCTATGGGCTTCTTGAGCTCTTGGTTCCTTTGTTAATCATGCTTTGAATGCACATTCACCATGTTTTGAGCCCATGGGTTCTCAGATCTCTATTGAAAAGTCATTGATAACTTCATGCCATTGGATCATTCACCACAATGAAGTATGGGTTGTTGGATCTTACAAGGTGTACAAGCTTTAATTCAGTGCATACACAAAAAATAACTTAGGCTAAAATATTTTTACCTAAGTCTATTTCATATTTAATAACACAAAAAGACTTAAGTTAAAGCATTTTATGCTAAGTTTCAAATTAAAAGACTTGGGTGGGGACTTAGGTTTAAATACCTTAGGCTAAGGTTCATTTTGTTTTTATTAGAGACAAAATAAACTTTAGGCTAAAGTGTTTACTCCTAAGTTTTGTAGGATTTATACCAAAAAGGGGAACCAAGATAAACATTTTAAGCTAAGGTTTACGTTGTTTATAATAAACACAATGCATACTTTGGGTTAAAATCCTTATGTTAAGCTCTTAGAACATGCATAAAGGGGTCAAGGTGATATAAGGACAAAATGCTAAATTTTGGCCTAGGGATTTATTATATTAATAAACATGATAAAATCTTCGATTAAAAGCATTTTGGATAAGTTTCGTGTCACAAGGACCTTTTTTTTTTAAGACTTAGTATAAATATTTAGCCTAAATTTCATGACATTCAAAGAAATGCAATGGGGACCTTAGGATATAGACTTAGACTAAATTCATTTCTACATATATTTAAACTATGAGACCATTTCAACATTTGCATTTCAAAGATTTTAAGCATTTGAACATCCTTCAAGGGCTTCTAGTCATCTGCAAGGCAATTTATGAGCTTTTTAAATAGAATTTTGGAGTATATTTGGTCTTGAGCAAAATAATCAATTATCTTAAATTTGGTAGTCTCACAGACATCAAATACATCCTCACATATGTCAAATGATAGTTACACAAATGTTAAATTTAGGATCGTGAAGTTCTTAGTTTTGATGGGCTTAAAGTTGATAGTCGTATGAACATCAAATATGTATTCATAAACGTTAAATGATAGTCACATGCACATCAAATTTAAGCCCATCAAAATATTGTGTTTCAATAAGAGAGTGCCAAGTGGTGGCTCTGTGAATCCTCCTGAGATTTCATATTTAATTCACTCCATCCGATTAAAAATCATGATAAATCAAGAGCCATCTGATTGTGATCTAAGCAGTTACATGCCATTGGTTCCATTTAATAAGTGGGACCCTTGGATTTTAAGTCTCAAATGTGAGAGTGCCATGTGGTGACTCCATGGAGAACCTGGGGCTTTTGAATTTTCATTGATGTCTTCATTCTATCCAATCTTTGGTCTATGATGAACTGAGAACCATTGATCATGATTTGAGTGCTTGAACTTGATTGGTTTAAAGGACTAAGTGCTTTATTTTTTAAATATTTTCCTCGCTCTATTGGATCAAAGGATACGAGGAAGCACGAATCGTTAGATCCTAAAAAATGCATGATGTTTAAGTTAGGACCCAAGATAAAAGAAACTTAGGTTGAGGTATTAGACTAAGGTTTTTTTCATGTTAATAAACACGAACGAGGCCTTAGTATTGAAGCTTTAGACTAAGTAGGTAATAAAGGGACCACGCTAGGAAATATAAAGGGATCCTACTAGGAGAATTAAAAGGGACCCTTGACGTAAAATTGGACCACATTAGAAAATAAAGAGGACCTTGCCAGTATAAAATTAGACCATGTCAAAGATATAAGAAACATAAGGGGGAAAATAAAAGGGACCAAGGCATATTTTTAGGTTAAGGTTTGGTTGTCTTAAAAAATATGACCAAGCCTTACATAAAAATTGATCTTGAGTCCAAAATAAATTTAAAATGTTCCCACCAAATTCAAACTTGAACCATAGGTTTATGCTAGCATTTTTAGAACATAAATCCACCAGCAAGGGTTCCATGAAACTTGCATCCTTTAAGACATGATAAACAATCATTATCAATGTTAGGCAAGAAAAACATAACTCAGTAAGTCAATCTTATCAAAGTGGATGATCTTCAAATTCTAATAATGTTCAAAACATGCCATACTTTTAGGGTTAAGCTTCAAAATATCTGAAGTGTCCCAATTTTCAAAAATGGGGGTATGTTGACATCAACACTAGGTTCCAATGGGTCCCTTGCCCTATATAAAAAATGTAAAGTTTTACAAAATAACCAAAACAAATCCAAGTGGAAAAACCATGGCCAAATAAGAACCAATTACACCAAATAGCCAAAAAGCCACAAAAATATTAGATAGCAATTATTTCCAACACCATAATACCAATAACAACATCAAAGCCATTAGTTAGTGGGAAAATAGTCTAAAATATTGACCATCTTGCCCTTTTTACCTTTTTTTATTTTTTGTCTCTTACCACACTCCTTGTTCAGAGTTCACTGCAACCAAATTCTTATCATAATTCTGAATTTTGAAATCTATGTTTGCATGCATCTCTTTGTCTGAATCTAAGCTTTCAAATTCATGTCCTGTTTGTACTCCCCCTATTGTCTTCTATGAGGAAAGATTCTAGAATTTTTCAATTTCCCCATAATTGACTCATCTTCTTTATCAAAAACAACTTATTATTTCTCTCTTTCTCCAAATTTTGTATTTACCTAAATTTTTCGCTCTCAAAAACACTCTTCAATGGCTACTACTAGATCTAGAGTGCTTCATTTTCTCAAGGTTGAATTTTCCCCCTTTTTTTCACTGTTATAAAATGCTCCATGGGACAAGAAGCATAAAGATGACCAGGTAATTTGAAATTATGGCATCTAAATGCTGTATTCTTATAATCTAAAGCTTGAACATGAATAACTTCACCAAATTTCAATATAATTTTCTATGGAACTCCTTTACTCAAATCAATCTCTACACAAATTTTGGAAAATGTACACAGACCTACGATATCCACTCCATGATCATTATTTTAAAAAGACCCCAAAACATTACCTATTTCCATATAAGAATGTCAAAAATACAAAGGAAGATTAGGGAGTCAAACCCACACTAGCATCTTCATTACTGAGAGTGTGTTTGAATCAAACTCTAAAAACCAAGGAGTGATAAACAAACCTGCATTACCCCAAAACTAGGGGCCTTCTGAGAGGTATTTATGATAATCCTTATCCTCATTAAAATAAACAATAAAAAAAAACTTTAGAGCATAAATAAATCTCACAATGGGTTGACCAAGTCACATAGACCCATTGATAAGGTAGTCGAAAAAGGCCACAATCCATTAAATCTATAGATTACATCATCTTTAATCAAGGTATGATAATAATCATCCACTCCCTTGTTTCAAATCTACATGAAAGGTACCTCCTTTGTTGGTTATACAATATAAGATTGAGGTATAGAAGGGTATTTCATAGAATTTGACTTGGTAGGCATTTCTGACAACTTCTTTGAAATTTGCAGGTTTGGCAGAGGAAGCTTGATTAAATCCTTTCACACCTCCCTTTAGTCTTGAAGCCATGAAGATGAGAGAATATATACCCAAATGATAGAATGATAATGTCAGAGGATCATGTAGTTGTTTACCTTATAGTACTAGACATTGAAACTCAACTAATACACCTAAAGAAGTTGTCAGACTCAGTTTTAAATCTTTCACTAAATCTATCCCTTTTGCCTAGTTACAAATTATTTTACATGAGAAAGATTTAGCCATAATTTAGAACCTTGGGGTTTCCTCCTTTGTATCCTACTAATAATTGGATTCTCACCCACTTATAATAGTACCATCCTCAAGTGCCTTATATAAAAAAATGCATTCCTTGGTGAAGCTATTCTCTATGGCATTTTGTCAAACACTTGGTCTTCATCATCTAACTTGACATTCTTGCCTACTTTAAATTGTTTAAGTCTCTCTATTTTCATAGGAGGGCCATCATGAGCAATTTCAATGGTAACCACTAGATAATCATAATCAAAAAGTTATCCCAAGGTAGTTACGATATCCTCCTTTATTTCACTTGTTACATGAGATGTTATAAGTTTTGTAGTTTTTAAATACTCCCTATGCAAAAAAACTAATCTTTCCCCAAAGCTTGGCTCTACCATACACCTCAATTTTGCCCGTGGGATCTCAATATACTCTTTTGGATCAAATATCATGATACCAACATAGTTTTCCAAGGCCTTCATAGTGTTGGTGCCTATAATTCCTCTATCCATAGCCACCACATGCTTCTTCTTCACTTCTACCATCTCCACAAATTCTCCTTTGACCAAGCAATCAAGATTTGTGATAGACACCCATTTTTATTCTTCTTATTTGTAACCTCTACACCTACCATGATAGTCACCATGGCCTTGACCACTATTTCCATGCCTAAACCTACATCCAAACTCTCCTCTTTCCATGATGATTTGTAACCATGGTCATTGGCCATATTACTCATTCATGTTGCATGTTATCCCTATTATATCCTTGATACACCCCTTTATTACAATCTTTACAATCATCATTACAATCACTTACCCATCTTTGAGCCCTAGTGAGAGCTATACCCCATATCATATTCTTAGGCTTAGGAACCCTTTCCTCTTGACATTTGAGAGTAGATTACCCTTTGTGAGGTCTATGGTTATTCTAGGTCCTTATCCGATCATCCAAATATACACAGTCTCTATTGTTATGACCTTCTTTGAGTCCAAGTCTATTGAGATAAAAAAGATAATTATATGTTATCCTAAACCATGTATACACAAGGCTTGTATGTAACATACGTAATGTAAGGGGATATAATGGGTATGTTGAGATAGATGTATTTATGAAAAAATTATTAGTAACTAGCACTAAATAAGACTATGTAATAAGGAAGTTCATGATATATATCATGTCAAAATTCACAAAGTAGAGGTGCATGATATGGATTATGATACCTAAAAACATATCAATCACACAAGTTCAACATGCAATGTCATGTAATAGCATTGAATGTGTAATGAACCTCCTACAACAGATTACCTCTTACAATAGATTTAATCAAAATATGCGAAAATAAAATAACTCTTACCAATAACAAAAACACAGAAAGCTTATATTGATCGCAAGCCTCTTCGAGGGGGCAACCTCCTTTGAGCAAGCTCAATACAATGAATTCGTGGCTGCCTTCATTGGGCCTCAACACTTGCTTATATACTAACTCTATTCTAAAAACTACTACTTCCCTTGTATGTGGGACAATTCAAATAAGCTCTAAGGGATGACTTACAAAGCATATGCATCCATAGCAATTATTACACTAATACGGGTAAGTCATGGGTTCCTAACATCCCCTCCCTCTTAAAAAAAGCTTTGCCCTCAAAGCTTTAGATGTGGGAATTGTTGTTGAATATGGAAGAGTGGTTCCCATGTTACATCTTGTGGTTGCATGTTTTGCCATTGGATTAAGACCTCTGTGATGGAGCGGGATCGAAGTTGGCAGGTGCACCGGTCTAAGATTGCTTCTGGCTCGAGAAGGATGGAGCCTTCACTATCAAGTGCTAGTAAAATTGTTTGCACTCAGATGTTGGATCCAAGAACTTGTTTCAAACAGGAGACATGAAAGACAGGATGAACTTGGGAGGAAGGTGGAAGCTCTAACTTGTAAGCAACTGACCCAATCTTTTGGAGAACCTTATATGGCCCATAAAACTTTGGAGCAAGCTTTTGGTGCCCTTTTAGTTTTAGTGATGATTGCTTGTATGGTTGCAGACAAAGAAAGACCATATCACCAGGTTAAAAGGTACGCTCAGAGCGGTGTTGATCAGCTTGCTGCTTCATTTGGTTATGTGCCATGTGGAGATTGTCTCGCAAGGTGCAGAGAATTTGATCCCAATTTCAGAGATTAGTGTCAACTGCCTAAACTGGTGAGCTGCCAGGAGTATATGGAAGAAGTGGTGGCAGTGCTTGACTATAAACTACCTCATAGGGAGTCATTTTGGTGGAAGTGTGGTATGAGGTATTGTACCACCATTCAGCTAGGGGAAGCCACTTGGCCCATTGATGTTGTTGTTCTGAAGCAAAGCAATGAAGGAAGGTCTCTAAGCATTTGTTGACTATTTCTATCTGGCCATCTATTTGTGGGTGGTACCCAGAGCTCATTCTCAATTGTGTGCCTGTGTGATGAAATAGTTTTGTCCAAAAATGGCTAGTGAAAGTGGCATCACGATCTGAGACAATTGAAGAAGGAATGCCATGAAGATGGAAGATCTGATCCAAGAAAACCTATGCAACTTTGGAGGCTATGTATGGGTGGCTGAGTGCACAAAAATGACCATATTTGGAGAGGCAATTGACTACGACTAGGATCACTGTCTTTCCCCCAGATTTAGGGAGGCCCTCAATGAAATCCATGGAAATATCTATCTAGATCCTAGTAGGAATGGGCAAAGGCATGAGAAAATTGGGAGTCAATGTGGTTTCACCTATGTCATTGGCAGGTATCACATTTGGCCACCATCTGTTTAATTTCAGCTTTCATGTCTTTCTAAAAGAAGTGTCAACATGCCCGCTCATAGGTTTTGAGAAACCCTGAGTGCCCTGCTAAGGGGGAAGCATGGATTTCATAGAAGATATCCTGATGCAGGTCTGGAATTTGGGGAAGCACCAGATGACCCTTGTATTGCAGAGAAGTACCATCCCATGAATAATGTGGTAATGCAGAGGGGTTAGTGGCCAATTGATGAATGAGGTGGCATATGGAGGGATCATTTATATACCCTTGTTGGATAGATTCCAACCATTTAGGAATGGGCATGGAGATTGCAGAGAGGGAAGGCTGGTCCTCAAAGGTTCTTGAGAGAGCATCAGCCACAACATTATCTTTTCCCTTCTTATAGGTGATCTCATAATCATAACCCATAAGTTTGTTGACCCACTTCTACTGAGATGGGGATGAGACCTATTGTTCCAAGAAATATTTCAAACATTGATGATCAATTTTGATGCAAAAATGGTTTCCCAGTAAGTAGGGTCTCCATTTTTGTACTGCATGTAAAATTGCCATCATTTCCTTTTCATATGTAGATAAAGCTAAATTGTGGCCAAAAAGGGCTTTGCTAGTGAAGGCAATTGGTTGGCCCTCTTGGAGAAGAACAACACCCAAGCCGATGCCACTGGCATCACTTTTGATGGTGAAAGTTTTGGTGAAGTCTGGCAGTGCCAAAACTAGTGTGCTACACATAGCCTATTTGAGTTAGACGAATGTCTGATCAGCTGTTACACCCCAGGTGAAAGCATCCTTCTTCAGTAAGGAAGTCAAAGGAGCCGTGATCTTTCCATAATCTTTGATGAACTTGTGATAGTATCTTGTCAGGCCTAAGAAACCATGAAGGCTCTTGAGGGTGGTTGGTTGATGCCAATTCTGCATAGCAGTGATTTTTTCTAGGTCTGCGCAAACCCCATGCGCTAAAATAATGTGCCCCAGATAGTTGATTTCTTCTTAACCGAATGAACACTTGGATTGCTTAGCACATAATTGATTGTCTGCTAAGAATTTTAATGCCCTGTCAATATGTTGGAGATGCTCAGCCCATGTGTGGTTGTAGATCAAAATGTCATCAAAGAAAACTAAAATAAATTGACAGAGAAAAGGCCAAAAGATTTTATTCATGAGTGCTTGAAAAGTGGAAGGGGCATTTGTAAGGCCAAATGGCATGACAAGGAACTCATAGTGACCTTCATGTGTACAAAAGGCTATCTTGGGAATGTCATCGGGATGCACTCAAATTTGATGATAGCCAAAATGCAGATCCAACTTGGAGAAGAATTTGGCCCCATGGAGCTCATCAAGAAGCTCATCGATGACAGGAATTGGGAATTTGTCCTTGATAGTGAGGTGGTTAAGGGCTCAAAAGTCAATGCAAAGGTGCCACAACCCATCTTTTTTGTCGACAAGAAGGATTGGGGAGGAATATGGGCTGGTGTTGGGGTGAATAACTCCGAACTTGAAGAGTTCCCGAACTAAGTTCTCAATTTCAATCTTTTGTAGATGGGGGTAACGGTAGGGCCGGATGTTGGGTGGTATGCTTCATGGAAGGAGAGGAATACAGTGATCTTTACGGCATGAAGGGGGCAAACCTACTGGTTCTAAAAAAATGGTTGCATGCTTGTCGAGTATGGCTTGTAAGTCTATAGTGTGGTTAGTAGCAGCAGGGGCTAGAGTTGAATGGAATGCAGCTACGCAATGACCCCATGTGAGCCTTTCTTCAAAAGTTTTTCCATGTGATGAGAACTGATGATGCTAGAAAATCCTAGTAATAACCCTTTTAAGTTGTGCTTCTGACCATTATCTATGAACTACATCCAAAGCTCAGAGAAGTCCCATAAAATAGGTCCTAATGTGCAAAGCCACTATGCCCCTAAAACCACATCACACCCTCCTAAGGGTAGGGCAAACATATCAGAGTGACAATTATAATCACTAATTGAAATATGCACATTTTGACACTTCCATTTACATGGCAATGTGCCCCCATTAGCAATCATGACTTCAAAGCTAGAACAAGGGTATATAAAGCAGTTTGCCGCCTTAGCAATGTGAGGATCGATGAAATTGTGAGTACTGCCCAAGTCAATGAGGATTATGAGAGGGATATTTTTGAATCACCCTTTGACCTTCATGGTTTGGGGAGTGGTGACACCTGCTATTGCATGCACTGAGATCTTAGGTTGAGTCTCTTGAACCACTGGGTCCTCTTCAGTGCCGGGTTCTTCTTGAGCATCTTGAAATTTTGGAATATCAGGCTCGTTGTCTTGCTCTGGTGGTGACTCCACATCTAGAAAGTAAAGTTTTTGTTGGACACACCTATGACCCTTAACCCATTTGTCATCATAGTTGTAACATAATCCTTTCTCTTTGTGAGCCCACATCTCTGCCTTAGTCAAGCGCTTGATTGGTGTGGTTATGGTTGTCCACTAATTCACTGTGTTCTTTGCTGAGAAAAAGGTGGGAGGTCAACGTTGTGTGGAGAGTTTATCTTCAGCTAACTTAGCCAGACCCAAAGTGTCCATCATATTTTTAGGTCAAAACATTTTTACCTCCAAGCGGATCAGCTCTCTGAGGCCACTAACAAAGCAACTTGTGAAGAAGTCATCTGACAACCCTTCAATGTGATTAGTGAGTTTTTCAAACTCAATCTGATATTCACAAACAGTACCTATTTGATGGAGTTTGGTGAGAGCTCCTGTGAAATCCTCAAATGTTGAGGGACCAAACCTACCCAGAATTAAGGATGCAAAATTTGACCAATTGGGTTCATCATTTGTCTTGAGATACCAATGGTACCACTAAAGTGCTTCTTGTTCCAAATGAAAGGAAGCAATTGGGACTTTGTTTGTAGAATAAGTATTGTGGAGGTTGAAGAATTATTCAGCTCAATATATCCATCCTATAGGATCTATACCATTGAACCATGGAAAGTCTAGCTTAGGTCCATGGGAGAAGTTGGAAGCAAAGGAGCGATGCTCTGAAGAAGACTCCTCCTTCTGCACTCTGTTGAGCAAGATGTTATTTTGTAGATTCAAGCCACGCATCATATCGGTTAACTTTGTAACCTGATATTTTAATGCGGCAAATTCTTCTTCCATGATTTTTGTGCTAGCACGAGTGGTGACCATAACCAATTGTTAATAGCTGAGGATCCTTCATGTTGTGAAAATTTTTGGACCATTTTTTTTGGCTTTTTTTTTTGTTGTTTCAAGAATGGATTGTCTGCAACTATGTGGTTGGAAATATCATCAACTGTGGATATGTTGTTGTTTGCTCTTTGAACCTGATAAGTTAGATATGGACCTCAGGTTTGTTTGGCTACCTAAAGTATTTTTAAATTCTCTCTAGCCACCAAAGTTGTCCGATTGAGTACCGCTCTCCAAAAAAATTTGGTTGCGGGTTTACCCCTTAATGACAGCTTTTGGTTTACCTCACGGGTGGGATCTAGTCAATCAAGATGGGGTCGTTGCCCTTTTCACTGGCAGGTCCTCTCAATGGGCCAGCTACTTTGGGGTTCCTATGGTACTCCTCACAATGAGTTTTAGGGCTTATGCCCAAGCACTTCCCATAGTTAAGTGGATAGGTATTTACCCAATCCGAAATGATGGAACCTATAATGAAAAATTTCTTGCCAGAAAATGGCGCAGCTCCTGGAAAACCCTGATTTGAAAAAAAAATTGCTCTAAATCTACCCACAAAGCCAAGAAAGCACTCTGATACTAGATGTAATGAACCTCCTACAGTAGATTACCTCTTACAATAGATTTAATCAAAATATGTGAAAATAAAATAACTCTTACCAATAACAAAAACACAGAAAGCTTATATTGATCGCAGGTCTCTTCGAGGGGGCAACCTCCTTTGAGTAAGCTCAATACAATGAATTCATGGATGCCTTAATTGGGCCTCAACACTTGCTTATATATTAACTCTATTCTAAAAACTACTACTTCCCTTGTATGTGGGACAATTCAAATAAGCTCTAAGGGACGACCTATAAAGCATATGCATCCATAGCAATTATTACACTAATACAGGTAAGTCACAGGTTCCTAACAAAATGTCACACATAAGGTCAAGGGATGCATAAAAATGACATAAATATGTTTCCAACAAGCAAGGCTAAGGCACCATAAATAATGGACATAAATGTTGCAATAAGCAAGGTTAAGGAGCCACAAAAAAGAGGCACAAATGTTGCAACAAGCAATCCTAAAGAGCCACGAATAATGGAAATTAATGCCACAATAAACAAATATAATGAGTCACAAAAAATGGACATAAATGTTGAAATAAGCAATGTTGAAGGGCCACAAAAAAGGCCAAGGGGATACACACAACAGAAAACAAAACTAGTCTATCATGTAAATGTAACAGTGTTTATGAAGCATAGAATAAGTGAAAACTAGTGTAAACTACCCATATATGTTAGTATCATAACATAGTAAATAACATATCCATGTAGAATTATGTAATAAATGGGTAAATATCAAGACATGTGTAAGAAATATGTGTATCTCAACATGGTAAAGAGGTCATAGAAAGATACAAAATATGATAATGTAACCTATGGAAAAATATGCCCACAATATAGGCATGGCCATCAGATATAGGAAAGGTCCAACATCTACATGTCCATGTATGATTTGTATTCCTACATTTCACTCATATACTTCATGAAATGTCTATGTGTATGAAAATTATGTCATATACCAAACATGTGATAAATAACATATGTAAACAATGTAATCTAGCAACTCGTGTCATGCTCAGGTCCAAGTTTTTTATTTTTTGAAGTTTTTTATTTTTTTAATTTTCTTGAATGTGTTTTATTTTTTTTATTTCTGAATATATTTAAATATGTGAAAAGGTGATAACCAATCATCCCATCAAGGGGATAGTCATAGGAGGTGTATGTATCATATGATGTAAGGTTTTTATTTTAGGTACAAAAGATAACAGGTGTAGGTGTATTAAAATATTAGAAAGAATCAACTGATGTAATGTAACCATTGTCATCACTCATAGAAACTTATGTATGATAAATATCTCTATAATATATAAGACTTTATGGTTCTTATTGAGTAGTAGGAGGATGTGTAGATACAATGTTTGTTTTGGAACACACTAAATTATCCATTGGACTAACTTGGTACATGATATAGTAGATAAGGTCCTATGGGAATATTGAATAGTTCTCTAATGTAATAAATGTTGTGAGATTGGTTGTCTAGGAGAATAAACTATTCTAATATGCATCGAGTATAGATAGATCCTAGATTGGTGCAATAACCACATTTAAATATTGATATGTAATGTGAGTAATAACCACTTCTATATAATGATCCTTAATATGTGTAATAATTGAGTATGGAAGTTGGGGGTGGAGGAAGAGATACCATTAGATGAAGAGGGTAGTCAAATAAAAATTTTGAAACTATAACTACCTTATTGCATTTTATATACTTAACACAACCTTATACTATATAAGGCACTACGTATATCTTATAAATCCAAGAGTGTCCTAGAAACATGTTAAAAAATACATTACTCGGTATATTTAAGAAGTAGCCACTATGATGGACCCTACCTAAAGAGGTATCAAAATACATTTGAGGGTATCATGTGTATGTCTATTAAACCCTTTGATCAATCTTCAAATATCTTTCATATCCATTTGTGTGTATCCAAGAGAGCTATGAAGTGTCATGGTACAAACATTTTTTCTTGAACCCTTATCAAACATAACATTGTGTATAGGGTGCTCATTGATGCGATATTAAATGAATAATTCATAGAAATCAAATTCATTATCAACCATCTCACTATCACTAAATTTAATCATAAGTCCCTTTAAGAATATTCTTATAAATGTTCCAATAATCATGTTTATTTAATGACTATATGTCTAATGAAGAGGATATGTATGGTGTGTATGATGTACTTTAAAAGTAACATTAGTTTTTGTTTCCTCATGCTTTGGAAATTGGTCATGAGATATTTTCAACTTATAATCCACATTTTTTTGTTGTATAGCATCCTTTATGGTTATACCTAATTCAATATTTTTATCTTCAATAATATCTTATGTCTTATGAATTAACTTGAAGCATTAGTTTTTATATTGTGTAATTCATCGGTGATAATTGCAATAAAAATTTTGATCATATTTTATAGGTAGAGGTTTGATTGTATCAACCACTAATGGTAGAGGGAGCGATAAAATATTGCATTCAAGTAACTTTTATATCAATTTTTGAGTAGATGAGGTAAGCATTAAAAATTCATCTTCTGTGGAGTAGGTAAAATAATCCTATTTTAAGATTTTGATATTACATTTATTTTAATCTTGGCTTTCATCTTATTCTCATTTAATTTTCCCTTATAAATTGGCTTGGTTTGAAACTTGGCATTTTCAGTAGTAGAAAGAGGATAGTACTTAAGCATATTGAGTGCAAGGACCTTGAATTATCGATCTCTCAATGTATTTTATAACTCATCAAAATATCTATTTTTTTAAATATTATTGACTCATGAAATGGTGTAACTAATTTTTTCTTGAAGATGTATTATAACTCATTGTCTTCCATAAGATTAGTCATCTTAGCTAGCATGGTCTTGTATTAAACTACATAGTCACTAATTGGCTCGTTAGACCCTTGTTTGAGTTTTTAAATTTACACATAAGAAATTTTCTCATCAATATTAATAGATAAATGTGCTAGAAATTGATCAACTAGAGAGAGGAAGGCACCAACTTACTGAGGTAGAAGGTCATAGAAAAACCTTAAAACTTAATATTTGAGACTTTATTGAAATAACTTGGTCAATAAATAGTTTTTGGTTGCATAATGTAAGTGTGTTACATGGAAAGATGTTAGGTGTTGTTAAGGATCAACTTCTCCATCATATAATGTAATATTGGGACCTACAAGCCCTCAAGGTAGGGGATAGGCTACTATTTTGAAAGCTAATTGATTATAGATAAATGCATGCAAATCAAATGAATGACTAGTTTAATATATACCTTGGTCTAACTGCAACAATGTATCTTACAGAGATGTAATATTCTACTCAAAGGATCATGTAATAGGCAAGGTAGATGATGTAATATGTGTGGTCATCAAAGGATGGGAATAGGTCTCCTCAGTAGGCATAGGCATGGAAATATGTGGGAGACCTTTTGTTTCCCATACACCTTGAATGGATATCACATGTGTAATTGGAGGTGTATATATAGGAATAATATTAACAATAATAGTCTAATTAATATCATGTAAATGATCATATTTTTACTTGTGTAGTAACTTGGGATAGATTTTTATATTCATCTTGGGCCATATTCAACATGGTATCATACATTTGTGGATTTTGATCAATAAATTAAGTCAATTTTCTTTCATCTTCATCATCAAATGTATCCATATGAGAGTGGTTTTGGATAGCATCCCTTAAGTATGTGTGGCCTTAATTTTCATAATAAAATTTTCAAGGGGATGTGTGTTAAGGGAAGCTAATGATAATCCATTATTCAATTTAACCTTATTAGTGTATAAATATTTAGTCGAACTTATGTATAGCCAAATAGAGCAATATGAAATGATTGTGATCATTCTTTTCATCAACCAATAGAATCAACATTAATTTAATAAATCCTTATGTAATTTATGATGTTAGGGAGAATCATAAATCATTTCTAAAAATAAAACCCTAATGCAGAGATATAAAAATCTAAGAAGGAATGAAACCCTAAGGACAACCTATGTTTTTAGAAATTTTAAAATAATATACAGCTTCACCAATATGTTTACCCTATTTTTGGATTAATTTGAATCACAATAGACTAAACTTGTATAATTAATTTATAATTTAATATAGCAATCAAATATAAATTTGAATGTAAGTGATTAAAATAGATCTAATAACACAATTTTTTATTTATGAAAATTATTAAGAAGATTGAGATATTTAGATTTTCTATTTGACTGATTGATTATGACTACATTATGATAATAGAAATAGACTCAAATAAATCCTATGATTCATCTAGATCTAAAACAATGTCTCTATATGCATAAGGTCAGTACCATCAAGCCTAGGAAATAACATCAACATTAGTGACTAAGGTTGATGTTATTATCCTATCTAAGCTTGTCTCTTTGTGATTTTAAATTATAATCCATCTATCTAATATGTCTCTATTTGTGTGATATGTAACCCTTAAATACATGCATAAATCTATAAATTAGCTTCCTTCTTATTAAAACCCTAGTTCTGATTGTGAAGGATGAAAACTTTTTAAAAGTGAGATGTAATTGGGGTGAGGTGACCCCAATCATCCTTGTTAATAATTGATTAGTGCCAACATATATAATACTATGAAGAGGGAATTCAAGCCACATGTAGTTCATCCCCTTAATGTGAATGTATAGATTTTCTCTTTTTCTATGTGAATACACCTATAGATATAGTTTTGATCTTGAAAATGTTGGCACTTGACCTGGCTTGGTGTGTTTTATACTTGGTTGATAACTAATCCTAGTGCTTGATTTGTAATTTGAGAAGAATGGTGCAGATTTGCTCAATGTCAAGTAGTATACTTGAGAGGTACTTGATAATTCCATATTTTGAATAAGCTTGACCTTGATTTGTGTTTATATGCACTGAATTGGATAATTTCTTACACCACTGGCATGTTAGGTGAATGGGTTGACCTATGGGAAGGGTTTGATTAATAGTCATTGGTAGGTGAAGGTTGGTAACATCAACCCCAAGATAGTAACATTGACATTTTTATTTGATCTTAATATTACTATATGAGAGGTAGAAATGCTAATGTGATATTATAGGAATGTTTAGGATGAATGTTTCACTAATTTAACACATGCTTTAATGTTCATGTAGGTGAATGATAAAAACTTAGAATGGATTGGGATCATAACTAGCATGTAGGTGTCTATGAGTGGCAAGTGAGAACTATTTGGATTAACACAAGTCATGTATGATAAGTGTAGGTCAGGATTAACATTGCTTATTGTCAAATACTAGATGTTAGGATCTACAATTATAAACCATTATGCTATGTAATATTAGAAACCCATAATTGAACTTAATACATCTAGTAAGAAACCATAAGTAAGATGAATTAAAGAAGGAGAAGTCATGGACATTAAACAAGTAGTGAATAATAAGGATACACTTTATACTATCAATGCAATGGAATGTGAAATAAGGAGTTTCTTCCTTGTGAATCTAGATAGCCTGGGTCATTACTAGTCAAAGATGAGGGAGGTTTATGCTATAGATTTTACATTAACTCAATAGACTATTTCAATGTGGCAGGCCAATGTGTCGGTAATGGCACTGGTTTGCAATGCCATTGTCAACCCTAGAATCTTGAAAAATAAGAAATAGTTTATATCATCCTACCTATAAGTGAAGTGTTTATATACAAGTTTGAAGTTATATCTGATAGATGCAAGCACGAAAAGGAAGGGACTATGAGTGTAGGCCAAATATATGACAAAATGAAATGTTGTGAAATGTTTAATGAAATTACAGTGGTCAGCAATAAATCAAGGCTAAGGGCATTCTATTCTCATATATCAGGGGAGGGAGATGCAGGAAAATTGGAAGAAGATAGGATGTTTTTTATCAGTAAACATCAATTTCAAGGAGTGTGATCCCCAAATCTAATGTTTTAATAAACTATTTGACAAAATGAGTGAACTAAAAAATCCAAAGGTGGATCAAACAGGGTATCATATTATGGTGCAATCTCTTTCTAGAAAAATAATTTATCTTTGGGTGAAAGTCTTAGAATCTATGTTGGAATTGAAGTTAATATTATAGGTTTTATTAGGATTCCCTATAGAGTTCCAATGTCTGGTGCATCAGGGAAAAGAACTACAAGATGATTTATCAGTGTTTGGGTATTGTCTAGAGAAAGGCTCGATCATCTTCATGGCTTCAATACTTTGAGGAGGGGTAGAAGGATTGAATAATGAAACTTCCTCCAAACTATATTCTCACTTCAAACTCATAACATTCAAAGAAGCCATCAGAAATGTAGTTGGTAAGGTAAATTCAATAAAGGGAAATCTTCCTCAAGCCTATATTGTAGATTAAGAGAAGGAAATACCCTCAATAGAGATTATATAGGATAAAGTGGATGAGTGTTTTCATACTCTTAAAGAGAATGCAATAATATATTGATTTAATGGATTATGGCCTTCTTCAACTGCCTTATATCAATGGATTTATGAACACTAGTCAAATCAATGCAATATTTCTCTATACTCTAAAGGTTTTTTTGTAGTTCACTTTCACGAATACAAAAATGTCTTATGGATGGCCCTTGGTTTTGTGGAAATTTAGGTTTGTTTATCACTCCTTGGTTTATGGAGTTTGATCCAAATTCCCTCTCTGTAACTAAGATGCTTGTTTGGGTTCATCTACCTAACCTACCTCTACATGTTTGGCATGATTATAAGGAAATAAGTAATGATTTAGGTTTATTCATGAAGAATTATCATGAGAGAGCTGATTTAGGCTTGAGAACTTATGCTATAATTTGTGTAGAGATTGATTTGATTAAAGGGGTTTTTGATAAAATTATTTTAAAATATGGTAAAGCTTTTCATGAGCAAACTCTAGATTATGATAATAATACTTTTAGATGCAGCAAGTGTAAAAATATAGGTCATTTTCATGCATATTTCCCTCTTAGAGACTCTTATACAGTAAAGAGAAAGGAGGAGAAATCAAAATCAAGAAAATTGAGTGTTCCAAATCTTGTCATAGTGGTTGAAGACTATTTTGAAGATTCAAAAATGTAGAAAAATGTGGAATTGAAATAAATAAAGGATAACAATTTGCTTCTATTAAAAAATTTGTGTCTAAAGTGGAGGTAAGAGATGAGGCCCAAAATATTCCCTTAAAATTTTTAGTAGGGGAACTGAAGAGAGGACATGAATCTAAAAATTTAGATTCAGATAAAGAATTGTTTGAAAATTTGAATATGGAAAGTCATAATCTAGATAAGCAAATTATGGTAGTGAATCCTAAACAAGGGAAGTGGCAGGAGGTAAAAAATAAAAAAGGAAAAAAGGGAAAAAATCGTAACCTCCTAGAGTAATCTCCCATTAAATGATGGTTTTGTGATTGATGTTGGTGTTTTGATGGTAATAGGTTTTTTTTTTTTTTTTTTTTTTTTTTTTTTTTTTTTTTTTTTTTTTTTTTTTTTTTTGTGGCATTGTGGCCATTTAGTGCATTTGTTATTCCACAACCATGTTGGTTTAGCTTGGTTGGTTTGTGTAATCTTTTTTATTTTTTAATTTTTTCATTTTCTAATATAGGGCAAGAGACCCATATAACCCTAGTATTTATCCCAAAAAAAATATTAGAAACCCATGTGTGCAAGTCTAGAGTTATATCTCCTTATCCTTGAAACTCTATCTCCACTATTGACACTAATTCTAACTAAAAAATGGAATGGAAACTATGAATTGAGTTAAACCCAACCAACCCTCACCAAGTGGTTGAGCATTGCCTATGTTTCCAATACTCCGAAGAGGGATCAAACTACATGTAATTCTCTTGGTTTTGTGTGTGTGTGTGTGTGTGTGTGTGTGTGTGTGTGTGTGTGTGTGTGTGTGTGTGTGTGTGTGTGTGTGTGTGTGTGTGTGTGTGTGTGTGTGTGTGTGTGTGTGTGTGTGTAATATTGATATTATATTATGGATTCAACCTATAACTTGACTTTCAACACTTGAAAATATATAAACTTGACTTAACTTGGATTCTTTAGACTTATCTAGGCCCTAACCCTTTGAAGGGTTTATGAATTGGAAGCTTTAGGGTTGTTCCTCTCAATGTGTAGATGATAAAATTCTTCTTGGTAGGTGTTAAATGTATGCTTGAAATCTTATGCCTAGTGTGTTTAATTATCTAACTCTTTAGGTAATTTGTTTCACCGTAAACATGTGAAATGCACAAGTTAGCCCATAATAAAGATATAAATTTAATAAAATATTATTAGAAGGGGTACAAATAGATTTGATATAAATGGATGAATCTAATAACTAGTGTCATTTGATTATAGTTGGAGGCATCTGAAGACTAGGAAACATTGGTCTAATGATAATGAGATGGTCTAATTAGGATAATAAGCATATTAGGAATATACTAGGGAGTTCATGTAGGTGATTGATAGAAAATCAAGAAGGTTGAGTTCATAGATAAATTAATAGATAAGATAAAGCATGAACAAGAATCATATACATATGCTTAAGTCATTTATGGTAAATATAGGTCAATACTAGCATTTTAAAGTGTTTAATACTAGATTTATGTGTCTATAAATGTTCCCCCTTTATTATATTATAAATTAAAAGGATAAATAACTTGTGTACCTTCGCATGTAACTACAATTTGTATTTAATATAAGGCTATGAGTTTCTAACTTTATCGATGAAAACTTGTAATGAATCATGCAACAATCAATGTCCATATATGGTATGAAATATTAAGTAAATTTGATCAATGAAACATTTTGAATATAAATAACAAGGATAAATACACCTATAAATAAGCAAAACAAACCACCCATTGAAGTATTGGAGAGTGGGGTTATTATGCCCCAATGTGAGTGCCATTTTGTAAAATCATGGGTTGGGAATACAAATGCTCCACCCTCATGAAGAAGGAGAAGTGATTATCATTGAGTGATGTGGACCTCAACTATACTCTCATTTAACTGATCTTGAACCTATAATAGGTTTAATATGGAAAAGGTGGATCCCAATTATAAGCTCATATGTAAATGTGGAACCCATACTATGTTTGTATGTAAATATTAATAGATTGAATCAACCGCTATAGATGAATTTTATATATAGAATAATACTTTTCAATACCTTCATTACTAACTAAAAAATATAAAAGCATGGGCATGAATAACATCCATTCCCCATAATCTAATTCAATTTTTCAAATATGAAATAGAATGGCATAAATATATATGTCACTCCAACCCCAATATGATAAATCTAATAACCTATCACTCATGTACCTATAAAATGTCTACATATGCCACAAACATATATATATATATATATATATATATATATATATATATATATATATATATATATATATAAACCTAAACTAATATGATAATCTAACCCAATTTGAACCCTCAAAATCATGTAATTCATCTCAAAATTTGAATATATGTGCATAGAGGCTTGAATCTGTTAACCCTTTTTAGAATTAAGGGTAAGGTAATAGCCTAATCAAATTTTAATGATCTATTCTAAAATAAGGCCAATTAAATAATTTAAATTTATAATATTTTGATAAATATTTTGAATCTAAGAATATGTCAAATATAGGAAAGAACAATACTAAACAATATTTTGAAAGTTGACATTTGAAGGAGAAAAAATATTTATATTATTTAATGATGTACAGGTGGATTTGATAGGTACTATAGAGAAATATTATGATATGCATTGGTCTATGTGTTAGTCAAGAAAAAATATATAAAGAAGCGTATAGGACTAAAACATCAAGCTTACTCCTTCATGGGGTGTTGCTAGTGAATTCTAAGAGTTATTTAAGAAATGAATACTACCATTCCTTTTAAATAACATCCCTCCTTTCAAGAGTAGCCAAAAAGCATGAGTTTCCCTAGATTTGGTGCTCCAAGTCTACATCAATGAAGACTAGTATGCTCCTCCATCATTTCCTAGTGCACCAATGGCTT
Organism: Torreya grandis; assembly: GCA_037957365.1. Classification (NCBI taxonomy): domain Eukaryota; kingdom Viridiplantae; phylum Streptophyta; class Pinopsida; order Cupressales; family Taxaceae; genus Torreya; species Torreya grandis. The sequence continues at coordinate 48,500 of JARHVA010000103.1, forward strand.
AGTTTCACAAGTTTGATTGATTTGTGCAAATAGGTGAAGCTTTGTAAAGATAATATTGGATAATAACATTACACACTTCAAGTTTCAAAATGGTGGTCTTAGCTCTATAAATTTCTAAAAATGTTCAAGATCAGTCATGATCGTCCATCTTGAGATCAAGTTGTGTGGCCATGAACTAATTCAATTCTAGAAGGACAAGCCATAAATATTCCCATTAATATTTAGAATAATGGGGCATTGATGAGGCATGGGAGAGCTTAATCCTAATATTTTTTCCATTAATGGCTTATAGATGCCACCCCATTGATGATGCCATGGGATGATGCAGAATTGAATAATGAATTTCCAATAAATAGATTTTTAATAAATTTCATAGAATTTTCACTTAGGTTCTTGATTTGGTTTAATTTACGTAAGTGGTTTTGATTTATTTTCTACAATTCTTTGGAAATATGTTACATGCTTAATCATCTTAGTCAAAATTTTCATTTTACTGAGTCATAATTTTATTAGAGTATAATCAAAAGAAGGTGTCAGTTGCATATCAAATCATACCCCAGTTAGGGCATAATGGATGTGAGATAATACATGTACATAACATGCTCTTCTGAATTAGAAGAATTTAGTGGTCCAGAATGTCATTTTACATCGTAAAAATTTGACTTGAAATGATTTAAGAAAAGATAATAATCACATAAAATGTATTTCCCCATTCAGGGATACATTAGCCTAAATTGACAACTGTACATGACAAGTTCGAATGATTTAGCACGTTTTAATGATTTTAGCCTAGATTGTGTATTATCATAGAATATTGGTTTTATTAAAAATTATTGCACAATAGTGATAAGAATTAGATGTCTACATTTTTTTCCTATTTGAGAAGGCATGGAGAGACATTTAGCTGAAGCGACATCTTTTCAAAGAATGAAAAGGTCACTATAATCAAAAGAAATAAATTTTGTTCCCACTTTCCATTTTTAAAGTTTGCATGAATTATGGAGAAACGGGTTTACTAAATGCCCCAAACATTTTTTGGATGGCCCATGATGCTCCCTCAAGGGGAAGACAAAAATTTTGAAAATTTTTTATGGGTGGACCCTCAATTATAAGAAATAATAATCACATTAATTTCCAAAAAAAGGCTGAAAATGGAGCAATTAGAAGAAAGTGAGAGGAAAAATAGATAAGAGGGGAAAAAATAGTATCCCAAGAAAGATAAAATAGTGAAACTATAATCTTGGGGGTGAAAATTTTGAAAAAATTAATATATTTTGACCCCTACGGATAAAAATAGTTCATTTACACCACTAGTTATAGTAATTTATGAGCTCTAAGATTTTTGTCTGAGAGAGTTGAGAGCAATGGCCAACATCCCAAACTAATATCACCTTAAAGAGCACATGAGAGAGTATCGATGACCACCAGAGAGTGGAGCATTGGTAGGTACCTTTTTCTGGCATTTAAGTTAATCATTTATTACATTTATTACATGTAAGAAAGTGGTAGTTGGGTGATCCCACCATTTTCCCAATTTGGAAAATGGTAAGTTCACCTACAAAATTGGTAGGAATACCATGAGATCAATGATCACACCAACCTTTTGATATGAGCATGGGTTAAAATGATGAGATCACTAAGATAATGTTGAGTTCACATTTTTGGGTGGAAATCCCCTTGTCAAACATCAATTTTGCCAATATCAATGGGATCACCTTGATAATTAGTGGGAATGACCTACTAAATGGTGAAGTCATGGTTTTTAGTGAGATCTCCCTGTAGAGTAGCAAGAATGTCTAGTTAAATGGTAGGATCACCAAAAAAATGGTGAGAATGCTAGAATAAAATATAATGGAGCCCATAAGAGATTAATACAAGCCCAAAATTAGGGGAAGAGAGATAAAGACACAGGGGATTAGTCTAGGCCTCAAAATTATAAGAATTCAATGAATGATAGGAAAGATAATTGACCTAATACCCTATGTTTGATTTACAAGAGTGATTTATGATCATCACATCATGGGAGAGGTTCTCTTGAGTGTTATGACAATAGGGGATTAGACAAATGAGTTCATGGGTGTCTTAATAGTAGTAGACATGTATCACTTGGCATGATTGTCAATGATTTATGTAGATAGAGCTTACTTATCATCACTTATAGATAGGTGGTATTATAAGACCTCTACATTTCATCTATTGATTAGGGAGGATATAGTGACATTGGAGGATGTATACCACATTCTAAAAGTGCCTATGCGAGGACCCAAGATTACCTAGATGGATGTAGGATGATAGGTTATGCTAGATGACCTACTTGTGGTAGTAGACCAAGATATTATTGATAATTACATAGACATGGATGCTCTAGAGGATCTATCTTGCACCCCAAAGGTTAGAGTAGGACATGGTATAGTTCCCCTATAGGTAATGGTATTGATATCTATTTTTAGTGGCAATGTCTTATCGGACAAAAGTGTATGGTTCTTTTCCTTATGTAATCAAGATATCAAAGGGGACTAGAGGATCCCATGTCTTGGGTATGGTACCCTATAATACCAAGCATGTAGGGACATTTGGGGGACTTGTCATACTATAGCAAAGCCATTAATGAGATGGAGGATAAGGATTTTATTTAGTGTCCCTATTTAGGGACACGATGGTTGTGGGTAGAGAATATGTTTATGATTGGGTACATGATCACCCCATGTTACATCACAAGGCACCATGACTATGTGGTGGAGAGATATAGGCCACATCGATTCTAATAGTAGTTTGACATGTAGTAGGATGTCCTAAAGGGCCCTCACTACTTCACACACATGACCAAGGAGATTAGGGAGTGGGGTTCACTAGTACCCATGGTAAAGGTAGTGATATATTATGATAGGGTTTTTCATGTATTATGGGATTACATCATAGGGGTTCCAAATCTAGGGGTCACTAATGTTTATGTTGCATGGTGGATTGGAGTGTGACCCATCTGATTGATGAGGATTTTGCCCTAACATCTAATCTTATGATAGATATGGGTGTGTATGAAGAGAGATCAGGGATAGGCCCTAGCATAGTGACAATGTTAGGTGTTAGAACAACCATCTTGTCCATATGCCATCCCTTTGTATATAGTCAAACCTTAGGCACAATAAGATCTCATAGAGGATATAGAGATGGCCAAGATGGGTAGTCAAGATGTGGATATGGGGGATGCCCCAAGTGGTGATGGGGTCCATGAGATAGGTTCAAGAGAGGTAGGTCCCTCTAATACAGGTACATCTATAGGTACAAGTTTAGGAGGGGTAAAGTCCTTTGATATATGGAGGTCTACAAAGGACCATGCTTTGATTAATAGACTCTAGTGGGAGATGTCTACATGCATCTCATATATTATAGGTATACATAGCATTATGGTTGGGTTATAAGCATAATTGGTGATTTCTCAGGGAGAGACCACTAGGCTATAGGGTCTCATTATATCCAATGATGCTTATATTGTTGGGCTCATAGGACAAGTGACATAGTTGAAAGGGGTTCAAGCCTAGTTAGCCACATGGGATATGGAGATATAGATAATAGTTAGGGAGTGATATAGATCTTGTATGGATAGGGAGAGATTTATATGTCAAGTGGAGAGGTTGATGAAGGAGAGGTATGAGGTTCATCAATCTAGGATAGATACATGATCATGACCAGCCAAAGCCTTGGTCAACATGATTGTAGCCAATGATGATGCCTTGTGCATGGAGTATGATGTCCTACATGCCAAGCATGAGATAGCCTACTTGAGGTGGGTATATGAAGTAGTAGTTCTTGTAGAGATGAGAGTGGCTTCTTATAATGAGTATGCGAGGTCATAGTGGACTAGCCAGACCTTTAGGTCCATACATGAGACATAATCAGAGTGGTCAGTGACATAGCTAGCTATATAATAGGTAATCATGGGGCCTCCACCACCAATTCCACTAGTAGCACCGTCATCCAAGATCGGTCAGAGCTTTTAGCAAAGTCTTCCCAAGGATGAGCATGATCAAAACTGATTTTATAGCTTTATTTTTATATATTTGATGAGATGTATAGATACTTTCATGATTTATAGAACATGATTTTGAGATATATATAAGACATCCATTTTTGGCTTACTGCTACTTGAACATAGTCTTAATATTCTTTGATTTGTCACATGATGTTTTCATTTATATTGCTCTTGTTTATGATATGTTGTGATATGCTAATTTTAGGAGATACACATCCTTAGTTATCATATGGATGTTGATGTATTATTTCTTCTTCATATATAACTAGATGTTAGAATATAAATTAGGATATGCATATCCCAAACTAATCATATAAATAGTCAATTAGACTCACAGCGTATTCCAAGAGATTCACATCTTGTATAGAGTCTTATTTATTTCCTAAGTTAGCCTAGGATATATCTTGTGTTAGGCATTGAGTATGATGTGTTCATAAATGATCTTTGGTACCACATTGACTTTTGGACTTATATCACTTGGTGTTTACTATAACAAATTGAAATTATGCATCATAAGTATGAGTAACTTATAATAACAGTATATTTGTGTTTGCACTTGATCGATTCAAATGTGAATATTTATAACTAGCTATAATTATAAAACTTACCCAAACCAAAGTTATAAATATTTACATTTAAACAAAAATAAAGACAAAAATAACAATACAAAACTGTAACCTAACTTAAAATCAAGATATGAAAGATCAAGATTTTAAGTAGGAATAAGAATGTATAAAAGCAAAGCAAGAACAAATTAGTTAAATAACTTGAAATCAAGATATGAATAATCAAGATCCACGTGTATCAAAAAAATGTTCTATGAAAACAAACAAATAATAAAATAAGTTAAATACAAATGTAAACAAAGCAAGCCTAATTAAAATCTAGACTCAAAATGTTTGCAAAATATATTTAAACATAATAGAAGAAACAATATAATAAATAAGACAAAATAGTAAAACAAAAGACAAATAGAAAGGCACAATTAAACACCAAAAGACAAATAACAAAACACTAATAAAAATGAATGACTAACAAAACATAAATAGATTAAATAACAAAGCACAACAAAATAATAATGAAAACACAATAAAACACCAACAAACAAATAAAAAGATATAACATGTAAATATATACTAACGAAATAATAAAAACGCCAATAAAAATAAATGAAGAGATAACAAAGCACAATAAAACAAAAAAAAATCAAATAAACCCACACAAATAATGGCTAATAATAATGTTAGTGTAAACAAACAAAAAATAATTTGTTCATTTATGTGTAATTGAGGTGTTATGCTTTGTGATAGGGTGAACCCTAAGCTAATAAAATAATTATTTTGGTATAACGAGACAAGAACAATGGATAAAAAGTTGCCCCTACATGATAGGGAAGCAACACAAAACAAAATGGAGAAAAATAGAAGAAAAGGAAGGAGTGCTCAAGCTAACTCTAGATGCACAAGGCAAGTGGATGTTGCCTACATATATCCATGGATGCAAGATCCAAAATGAACTTCAGGCCAAATTTAGTTATCCCAGGATAAGGGATAGAAGAAAAGTGATGATAAGAAAACATGATTGTTTTGTAGGAGTAAGGAAATAGGCTCGTAAAAGGGTGAGAGTGTAAGGGATAATTTCTCATAAAATGGTGAGAGTGTAAGATCTTTGGCAATGATTTTTGGAATTTTTGAAGCATCTCAGCTAGATTAAGAATTATGATTTACTAAATGGTTCAAATAGTAAAACTATGAGAGTGTTTAGACTTTAAATGGCTCGCAAAATGGTGAAAGTATGACATTAGAACAAAATAAGGTTCAATGTAATGTTTTTTTTCTTTTTATCCATTAGCTTTTAATTTTTTTGTGTTTTTGGGATAAACAATAGAAAAAAAAAATTAACAAAAGGCATAGGGAACAACCTAACTGAGGAGATGCACTTCCAAAAGTAAGAGTTCAAATAATAGCTAAACTGGATACAATGGGTATCATGAATATAAACAATAAGACACAAAAAAAACAATTAGCTAAGGAGTTGCAGTCTACATATAAGTAAAATAGCTAGCTATAATGGTACTAGTGATCTTGTTCAAGTGACAATACCTACCAAATAATAGATAAATAATAATAGAATAGTATGCAGTGTTGAATAAAGCTGAAGAACTGTTTATCAAGTAAAAACTATGTGTTGATAAATCTTTGTAAATTTGTCTATAATAAGAAGCTACTAGATATTGTTCAAGTTGAACTGCTTTGTACAATAGGCACTGAGTGTGTCCAGAATCCCTATGAATCATAATTATGATCATAATTGGTTATAAAATATAACTATGTAGGTTATAATAGTCCAAAATGGAATAAAAATGATTCCAATGGAATATAAACAATCCAAAGTACCAATGGTCTAGGGGTATAATGGTCCAGAGTTACAATGGTCCAAATTTATGATGGTCTAAAATTACAATGGTCTAGGGTTATAATGGTCCAGGGTAGTAAAATAATATTGTTTAAGGTAGAACGGTCTAGGATGAAATGAGATAAAATAAAAATGGTCTGAAATAGGATGGTCTAGAGTATAATAGTGGGATAAATGACTTCAGCACAAGTTGCCCCAAGTAAGGGTTCTTATAGACAATGGTTTAAAAGTTTGTCAAGTGTAGAACCACTTAAGATGTACAATATTCATGGTTTTTGGCATCTCTTCACCATTCAGAGTAGCCAATTGGTATGCCCCTCATCCATAATTTATGGTCATTATGTATAGACCTAACCAATTGGGTTGAAACTTACCCTTCTTCTTACATTCATCATTAGTGTTCTTTTGATTTTCCTTCAAGACCAAGTCACCAATTTCAAACTTCTAAGGGAGAATGCACTTGTTATAGCTTCTACACAATCAATTTTGATATGTTTTTAAGTTTTCTAGGGCAATCAAACACTTGCCATCTAGGATCTCAAGCTCTTACATTCAGGAAACTCTATAGTCTTCATCATCTTTAATGTTCTCCAAGGATACCCATAGTGAAGGTAGCTCAATATCAACTAGGATAATAGCCTTCATACCATAAACAAGGTAGTATGGAGTGGCTCTTGTGGGGGTCCAATGACTAGTATGATAAGCCCAGAGGGTAAGAAAAAATTTCAAGTGTTAATTTTAGCCATTATTATTGACAATATTCTTTAGGATTGTGAATATGTTTTTATTAGATGCCTTGGCTTGACCATTTTCTTGTGGGTTATATGGTGTAAATATATTATTCAAGATTTTAAACTTGGTGTAAAGAGCTTTAACATGTTGATTTACAAATGATCTACCATTATCAGATATAATACAGGTAGGGATACCATATCAACAGATGATATAGTAATGGATAAATTTGGAAATCTACTTCTCAATGACATAAGTGAGAAGAATGTCCTCAATCCACTTAGTAAAATACTTGGTAGTAGTGAGAATGTGCTTGTGGTCATTAGATTAAGTTGGGTTGATTTTCTTGATGAGATCGAGGCCCCATGTAGAGAACAACCATAGCATAGTAATCTGATGGAGTGGCAAGGAAGGTGTGTGTATCAAATTACCATGCTATTAGCAAGAAACACAACTCCTGACATGATTAAAAGCATCTATTTCCATCTTAGGCCAATAGTATCATGTCCTAAGGAGTTTCTTGGCTAAGACTACACCATTGGTGTGGGCCACACACATTCCTTCATGAACCTCCTTAAGCACTATCTTGGACTCTTTTGAAGATAAATAATGAATAAGTATTCCATCATAGCCTTTATGATAAATAATGTTTATAAAGAGGGTATAACAGGATATGCAATGAAGAAATATTTTTTGGTGATTATGTGAAAGGTAGGGTAAAAAGATTTGATCATGGAAATAGTTATGAATGCCTTGAAACAAAGGTACTTAAAATGAGGGATTGGGACCAGTAATGGAGCATACCCTCTCTGAATCGAGAAATACATGAGTAGGCTATAGAATATTTTCAATAAATAATTGATACTCTTTAACATTGATGGTAATTTGTATCATGGACTTAATTATTTCCATTGCATTGGCTAATCTATTATTAGCCCATGATACTTGTTCAAATTTTAGGGACTGGAAGTGAGACTTGAGATTATCCACAATGTGCTTGTACGGTACAAGCTTATCATCTCAAGTCTGATATTAAACTAAAATTTGATTAATAATCAATTAAGAATCCCCATAGATTATTAATCTTTGGATATCCCATTGTAATACAAGACAAAGTCCTACAATAAAGGATTCATACTCGACCATATTATTGGTACAATGAAAGTTAATATGAAAAGCTTTGGGGATCATATCCCCTTATGATGTAATCAAAAAAATGTCTACCCCAGATCCCTAAGATATAAAGGAGCCATCAAAGTATAATTTCCACCATTCAGGTTCATGTAACACTTCTTCTATCACCATAATAGAATCATCTAAGAAATCAAATGTGAGTGGTTGAGTATCTGTTGACGTTGTGGATTGCACCCTTGACAAAAGGTTGAGATTCTATCTTCCACGCGACATAATGGAGACTTCTCTCTTACCTATGGGTCTAGAAAAACTGAGGGGAGAATCTCTAGATAAGGGCTAGCTCCCTCTGATGCATCTCTGAGTTATTCTAGTACTATTGCTAATATATATAGTGGGGGGTTGAAAAGAGAGAAGGATTACTGAAAATAGAACCTAGAATAATACGGTGATGCACCAAAAAAGTTTGATCAACTCATTTAATCACACATTATAACAAAAGAGGACATACATACACTTTATTTGCTGGAAAAAATAGATTGTAAGGAGCTCAATAGGGAGGCTTAATGAAGACACACAAAAAATGAACTTACCATAGGCGTTGTAGGAAAACACACTGTCTGGTAACCCTCTTCTACCTCTGCACTCTAGATACAGCACTTCTTGTTACCTGTAGGAATGGTTCTTTGTCTATACCAGGTATGTTGCTATCAAACTTGTGAAAGCATTATGGAAAATGACTGAACACAAGGTTAATACTCAGGCACACTCAGAGATATATCCAGCCAAATAGAGGTAAAAAATGAATTATATTTGTTTGAGGTGAAAATTGGTAGGGCTTCACCTTACAAAATGAGAGATGCCTTTTCTCAAATGAGAGTTTACAATATATATAGAGAAAGAGGAAGCAATGGCACCCTTTTTTACAAGTGGCCCATGCTGTGTTGAAAACATTGGGAAGAGGAAGTCACTGAAAGAACATGTGTCAGTTTTTAGTCTTGACTTTGGCATTCAAACATTATTTTGAAATCATGGTCCACACCTCTTTGTCTGCAAACAAGACCACTTATTTAAGACATTCACGCGGTTGTATGCTCATCAATGTGAAATGTGGAACATAGGTTGTGCCATTCATTATTTGTACTCCTTGATGACCATTGCATAGGGACTATTCCAACTAATGTAATAACTCTTCTATCGATGCCTCCCTTTGCCACCTAGGCTATTTTGTCCATATCTATGCTTGGCCCCTTGGGATCCTTTATCAGTGGGTCACTGAGTTCACTCTTACTTTTGTCCTTTTCCTAGCTTTGTCTTTTCTTGGCTTTGTCTTTTGTCATCTCTTGGCCCTTTTTGGCAATCTTAGCTCTTAGGGCTATCTTCTCAGTGGTCTCCTCCATTTGGATTTAATCCCTTTGAATTCCTTCAAATTTGCACTCAATCATTTAAAGATCAATGGTTATTTCATTGCCACAAAATTGACATTTGCACACCCATCATCATTTGAAAGCCAATGGCTATTTCATTGTCCTGAATTTGATGTCTGTGGGCCCTTCATGCCTTTGTAATTCCTTCAGCTTCACTTTCCCTCAGCTTTCTTTCCTTCAACTTCACTCCTTAGTGTTCTTTCAGACCTTTTTTCCTGAAGGATATCTCCCCTTTCTTTTTCTTTGTTTAGGCTTCTGTCATTGAACCCTCCCAAAGGGAAGGTGTCCCTTTGGGACTTGGAGAAAAGTCCCCCTTTTTGCAACTGAAAGTCCCCTTTAAGGATGTTTTCCCTTCGAGATCCTTTAGGCTGCCTTGGCCTCTCAATTCCTTTGGACAAAATGTCTGAAGGAATTCCTTTGGACATTTTGTCTGAAGGAGATATGTCTCCAAAATTTCAGCCCTTTTTTTATTTCTTTCGAGAAAATCCTCTGACAAATGCCTTCAGACAAAATGTCTAAAGGAATTCATTTAGGCATTTTATCTGAAGGCATTCCTTCGGGCATTTTATCTAAAGGAATTGATCCTTTGAATTTCTTTGTAATTCAAAGGATCAATTCCTTTAGATAAAATGTCTGAAGGAATTCCTTTAGGCATTTTATCTGAAGGAATTCCTTTGGGCATTTTATCTGAAGGAATTGATCCTTTGAATTTCCTTGTCTTTTCCTTCAAACAAAAATGTCTGAAGGACTTTTGACCTTTGCCTTGGATTCTTTCAGATTTATTTCTTGGACAAAAGTCTAAAGGAGATCCTTCCTTTTTCCTTAGTCTTTTTTGAAGGAAAACTCTACCCCATTTTGACCTTCTTTTTTATCCCTCCACAAGGGCACCTTGGGCTTCACAATTACCTTTCAAAAGAGTTACAAAGGTCATGCTTGTCTTTTGGGTGCCCCTCATAAGGGCACATACCCTTTGGGAATTTGGAGGTGATCCTTTGACCCTTTAAACTTGGTTCATTTTGCCAATAAAAATCCTTCTAAAGTGGTTTTACTTACTCTTTTGAAAATTCCTACATAATTAATCCTTCCAACCCTGCCTATACTCTCCATACCGATTGCTTGAAGTTGAGCCTTTTACATGCCAAGAGAAAAAATGAGTTGCAGAAGCATATTTATGCATTATCCTTCATGTCTGGGTGTAGAAATGGCAAGAACCAAAAAAAGAGACCAATTTTTGTCCTATAAGACCAAAAATGGTCAACAATTTGGTGATTCCCAGGGGAAGCATGTCTGCTATGCTGAAGAAGACTGGTAGCCTCAAAGTCCATTGGGCATGGAGTCAAGATATAACTTTGAAAGAGTTAGCAACAGCCTTGAGATATCCAAGAATCAATCATGAAGCTCTTACCCAAAAAGGAAACAAAACACACACAACATTAAGAAAACTACTAACATGTGCAAAAGCACTTAGGGAAAATAGGGAAAATATGTACATGATGGGAGAAGGCTCAGTGATAATGCTTAAGATGTATCCCATTAACTGGGATACATAGTTCTTCACCATCCAACTTGGAGAGTTGGAATGCATTATGTTGCTTGCACTAAGTGATGACATATGGACCACTCCATAGGGCGTCAAACTTCATGTGCTTTCTAGGCTTAGCTCAGTCCTCATCCCATTTTAAAATGATGTCTCCTTCAAAGAAACCTTTTGATGAGGATCTCTTTTTAAAGTGATTCTTCATCTGCTATTGATATCTAGTCATAGAAGCCATAGCCTGGTCCCTTATCTCTTGAAGTTCCATCAACTCACATAGCCTAACCTCCATATTATTGCCTTTTTCTAATTGTAGCTGGTGAGCAAGGTCCAAGGCTATAAATTCAAGTGAAAGAGGAAGTCTAGCTTCCCTTCCATACACAAGCATGTATGTTGAATTACCAACTGTTCTCTTTGGAGTGACCCTGTCTGCCCACAGGGCTATTTTCAACTTGGAATGCCAAGTTTTATGATTCTCCTCCATTATTCTTTTGTTAATCCTAATCAGATTTTTGTTGGTGGATTTAGCCAGACCATTCCTCTATGGGTAATAGTTGGAAGAAGTGTTGAGATATATGTTGTATCTCAATTCCCATTCACTCATTTTAGTTCCCAAAAAAACTAAAGCATTATCTGATATGATGGTAGTTGGGACTCCAAACCTTGTCACTAGGCCTTCATATAAATCCAAGACTGCACTTTCGTTGGCCTCCTTCAAAGCAACAGCTTCTACCCATCTCATGAAGTAGTCTGTAGTGGTCAAGACCCACTTGTGTCCAGCACTGGAGGGAGGGTTAATCATCCCTATGAAGTCAAGGCCCCATTGCATGAATGGTTGTTTAACTTGAATAGGTTGTAGAGGCATTGTAGCCAGCCAATATTTCCCATCAAAGAGAGAACACTTTTGTCACTTTCATACCCTGGTATGGGTGTCTCTAAATAGAGTGGGCCAAAAGTAACTATCTCTCATTATTCTTTTAGTTGTAGGCTTAGGAGCAAAGTGACCACCAGTTATCCCATCATGGAACTCAGACAGCACCTTGTTGACCTAACCTGGGTCTATGCACCTTAAAAGCACTCATGATAAATCTTTTATAAATAACACTCCATTAATCAAGACATAAGGGAGAGATTGGAGTCTAAAATATCTCCTCTTGGTCCTATCAAGGCCCTATGAGCACTCACCAGTGAGAAGGAAATACCTCATGTCTGATGTCCAATCCTTTATGACTATTGGTTCTTCTATTGTGGCCTCATCATGAATGATAAAATTGTCCTCTTTCCACTATTTAAAGTCTATATCAAGGTGTTCACATGGGTCTTTTCCTCTTACCATCTTGGTGATTTTGATGTCCACATCATATTCCATTACTTTAGTGATCCATCCCGCTCTCTTTTCATTTAGATCACAGTTGACCAAGAAATATTTGATGTTGGGATGTGGTACCATGAGGTGAACCCTATTGTTCAACAACATATGTCTAAATTTCTTCAGACTCCATATGACCACAAGGACTTACTTCTCCACATACGTATGCCTAACCTCAAAACCCTCTAGACCCTGGCTAAAAAATACAAGTAGTTGTTCAAGGTTCTCACCATTCACTTAAGTAAGCATAGCGGAGATTACCTCTTCATTTCCAAAGCTGTAGAGGTTGAAATCTTTAGTGAAGTTGGGACTAATCAAGGTAGGAGCCTTGGCGATATCTTACTTAATCCCTTTAAAACTATCCTTCCTTTATGTTGTCCATGTGAATTAATTACCTTTCTTCAACATAGAGGTCAATGGCTTGACTACCTCCACAAAATTTGGAATAAATATCCTAATGAATTTTATTTTGCCAAAAAATCTTTGCAGACCTTTCTTATGCTTAGGTAAGGACAGTTCTAGGATGGAGCGAACCCTTTCTAGATCAATGGTTAAGCCTTCCTTCAAAACAATATGGCTAAGGAGTTTACCCTCATGGATAACAAACACACATTTCTTTGGGTTGAGAGAGATACCAAACTCTCTACACCTCTCAAATATTTGCCTGAGGTGTTTTATGTGTTGGCCTACTTCCTTGGAGAATATTATCACATAATCAAGATACACCAGTATAATGTTATTTATCAAGGCTTGAAAATCCATGTCCATAGCTTGTTGAAAAGTGGCACCAGCATTGGAATGTCCAAATGGAATTTTTTGATAAGCAAACATCCCCCATTTGGTAGTGAAGGTTGTTTTGTACTGGTCACAGTCTTACACCAAAATTTGATTGTACCCTGAATACCCATCTAGGAGAGAGAAACTCTCGCTTCCTATCACCATTTGGAGGATATGTTCCATACTTAGGAGAGGATAATGGTCTTTCAAAGAGACTCTATTGAGGTCTCTAAAATCTATGCACAATCTGATCTCCCCATTCTTTTTCCAGAGAGGGACAAGATTGGCTAGCCAAGAAGAGTGTTTGATCAAAAATATGAGTTTGGACTCAATCATCTTGGTGAGTTCCTTTAGCATGAGAGGATCAATCTTTGGGTTGATAGGCCTTTATTTCTTCTTGATGGGCTTGCTACCTTCCTCTAGCTCAATGGTATGTTGGGCCAAACTTGGGTTAAAACCCTTCAAGTCATTATACTCCTAAGTGAAGACATCAACAAACTCCTGGCACAACAAGATGAAGGCCTACCTTTCATAATTTATACACACTTTCCCAAGTGCAAGTAGCTTATCTTTAAATATCTTGACTTTTTCATAGTTCTCCTTCTTGGTTGTGATGTTTTCTTTATCATTTTTCACTTGGTCATCCTCATTGAAGATAATTTTGAGAGTGACCAAGCCTTTGGGAAGTTTATTATTCTTCAACTAAACAATCTAGCCGCCATACTGCTACTATAGCTTAGCCTAGTTTCTAGTAGCAAACTCAGCTTCCTCTTGTAAGAAGAGTGCTATCTATTGATCACTATCAAACACTTGCTAGTTGCTGATGTTTCCAAGCATAGAGGGTTTGATTACCACTTTCAAATGATGCAGACTGTGGTCTTGACCTATCTCTTTGGGGACATCAAACTGAGCACCAACTACTACTAGTCTATCCACTTATTTATTCTACTCTCTTGGAATGGATGTGACATTAAAAGCAAGAAAACTCTCTACTAATTCCCATACCCTATGCTTGTAGGACTTAAGAAAGGAATTCTTGGTCAGATTTAGGCCTATCACCTAATTTATGATTAGCTCACTATCTCCAAAAACTTGCAGCTCTCTAATTCCTCTTTTCCTCGCCCACTCCAAACCATGGATGAGAGATTCATACTCTGAAACATTTCATGTGCATGAAAATTGGAACCTGAAAGCCAAAAAATATTTCTCCTATGAGGGGGAAACTAACACCACTCCATCACCAGCTCCCAACTTGCTTCTTGAGCCATCAAAAAAAAATGCCATAAACCTGAGCTCTCATGGCTTGCTTTCATCAAATTTAGTATAAAAGTACCCTCTTCATGCATGCAATAAATCCCAAGGCTTGCCTCTTTTAAGAACTTGTAAGGATCATGTTTAAAGTTGTCACTTCCCCACTCATCTAAGAGCAGGTCAGCAACTCCTTCAAGGGCAAAGGGCAGAGACTGATCCACTTGTAAATCTTCTTGATCAATAATGGCATAGCTGACATTTGCCACCTTGAGTGAGTACAGCTCTAGATGATCTCTATGGATTGGCTCTAACTCAATCTTGACCTTAGTCCCATATTTGGTTCTAACAATCAGGTAGGACTAGTTTTCTACTAGGTAGCCACCTATTTTGGATATGAAATCCCTAGACAAGCAAATGGTAAAGTAAGAAGGAACATCTGCCACCACCACATCATGAGGGACCGAGAAAGTTGGATAGGTATGGAGCATCAAGTTCAAGCCTCTCACCATTCCTACTATCTTTTTTGGTGTCCCATCCAACTGCAGGACTCCCTTAGTCATTTCTTCATATTTGAGCCCCAGTTTATCCGTTATACATTTTGGCATTATTGAGGTGCTTGCCCATCTGTCAATAATGCAATTGTGCACCAGGAAATATCTTATGACTAAGAAAAGATAGAAAGGAGGAACCTTTTCTTCTTTATTTACTTGGCCTATTGTGGAAGGATGACCATTCGTGATCATAACCTTATCAACCTTTGTTGGGATAGCTTTTTCATTTAGCCTATGTAATTCCTTTTACAGCATGTCCTTTTATTCTAGCATTGCCAATGAATCCAATAAGGAGATATTCATGTGTAGCTTCTTCATCTGGTCTACCATGTTGATCTGAGGGTTTTGCCCTTTCAAATTTTCTTTAGGGTTACTTGCAGCCTAAGGCATAGGTCGAGGAACTAAGGGTTTAACTAGTGGCCTAAAATTTGGGAATTTTTGCTTCACATGTGATGAAGAAGATGCTACAGATGTTTAAGCAAATGACTGAGATTCCTTCATAGCTCTCCTTTTAGACCTTGTGTTGGCTACAACATAGTCACCTTGATTGTCTGCATTGCCCACATAGTTGACTGCACAGAATTCACCTTCCAAGTGATTCATGAGAGTAGAATCAGACTAAGTCAACCTACTATCTAGGCCATGTTACAATGACACCTCAAAGCTTGGGAATTGAGTGGTTGCTTGATTGTCTTATGCATTGGTGTATTAACCTAGCATCTCATTTGTATAAATAACTTGATCTTGACTGTATCCCATGGGTGAGCAATTTGGTTATTCTTGTACCATATTATTTTAAACGGGTATCAGATCCTTGGATGATGAAGGAGCACCTAGATTATAGCCTTGATAAGGTCTAGACTATGTAAACTAACCCTATCCTTGATTGTAATTCTGTAAATGGGGTCTATTTGATTGCTCAAACTGTTGATATCCCTAATTTGGTGGATTGCTTTGAGCTTGCTACCTTTTAAGAGCCACTAGTTCATTGGTCACACTTTTTAATAAGCTTTTAACTTCATGAAAATCGTTGGACAGAGTAGCAGTTGGCTTTTCTATGCCAAACAGAAGAGCTAAGGTAGGTGCAGCAGTCTAGACTAGAGGTGGCAATTCAGGGAAAAGCAACATATGAGGTCTAGGGGCTATCTTTCCCACTTTCACCAAGCAATTCTCAACTGCTATGGCTATTTCATAGGTAGCAGGTAGCACATGTCCTCCCATGGACTGTATCATGATAGCAATGTCATTGTTCAATGCTTTCAAATAATAGAGGAAAGCATAGCTTGGGGTCAACCTTACCAAAATGGGGATTCTATCCCATGTCTTCTGAAAATGAGTATTGAAATCCTGCATAAATTTATGTGGAGCTCTCTGCATGGTGATCAACTGCTTGGCAAGTGAGATGTGGTTACTCTTCTCCCCAAATCTATTTGTTAAGAGGGTGCCCAATTCATTCCATGTGTTGATTGAATTCATAGGCAAAGTCCCATACCAGTCCAAAACCTTGCCCTTAAAAGATAATGCCAGTAATCTGATAGCAATGTTTTCTTCAGTAACATTATGAATATTGTAGAGGTTAGCAATATTTTTGATGTTCTCAATAGCAGTAATAGTCCCTTCTCCATTAAAGGGAGGCACACTCTTAATGATTTTACCTAGGATTGGGTCATAATGCAAAAGGTTCAAAGGATTTTGACCATGAAAGGCCATGAATGGTGAAGCCATAGCTATGATAGGATTCAATTGGGGCCTTCTTGCGTAAGTGTATCTTATAACAGGTTTGGGAAAATGACTTGTTGAATAAGGATGAGTCCTTGCAAACCTTAGTCACCTTGTTGAGTTTAATGGTAGTTCAATTAATTTAAAAGGGACACCCTTAGTAGTAGATCATGTGGTGACCTTAGGCATAAGGTGTCAGACTAATCTTTGGCTAGATATTGATGCTCTTGATACTGGAGTTGTCAGATGCTAGAAAAATAGTTGATTTTTTGTTGTAATAGGACCAACATCAATCTTGGAACTTTTCTGAGTGTTTAAAACATGCTTCCACTGGGTGTGCCAAAAACTATTGATGCTATGGATTGCACCCTTGACAGAAGGTTGACCTTCTATCTTCCATGTGGCATAATGGAGACTCCTCTCTTGCCTGTGGGTCTGGAAAAATTGAGGGGAGAATCTCTAGATAAGGGCTAGCTCCCTTTGATGCATCTCTGATTTATTATAGTACTATTACTAATATATATAGTGGGGGGGTTGAAAAGAGAGAAGGATTACTAAAAATAGAACCTAGATTAATATGGTGATGCACCAAAAAAGTTTGATCTACTCTTTTATTCACACTTTATATCAGAAGAGGACATACATACACTTTATCTCTTGGAAAGACCAGACTATAGGGAGCTCAACAGGGAGGCTTAATGAAGACACACAAAAAATGAACTTATCACAGGCACTGTAGGAAAACACACTGTCTGGTAGCCCTCTTCTACCTTTGTGTTCCAGATACAGCACTTCTTTTTAACTGTAGGAATGGTGCTTTGTCTATACCAGGTATGTTGGTATCAAACTTGTGAAAGCATTATGGAAAATGACTAAACACAAGGTTAATACTCAGGCACACTCAGAGATATATCCAGCCAAATAGAGGTAAAAAATGTATTTTATTAATTCAAGGTGAAAATTGGCAGGGCTCCACCTTACAAAATGAGAGATGCCTTTTCTCAAATGAGAGTTTACAATATATATAGAGAAGAGGAAGCAATGGTGACCTTTTTTACAAGTGGCCCATGTTGTGTTGAAAACATTGGGAAGAGGAAGTCACTAAAAGAACATGTTGTGTCAATTGTCAGTCTTGACTTTGGCATTCAAACATTATTGTGAAAGCATGGGCCATGCCTCTTTGTTTGCAAATAAGACCACTTTTTTAAGACATTCATGTAGTTGTCTATTCATCAATGCAAAATGAGGAAAAATAGGTCACGTCATTCATTATTTGCACTCCTTGATGACCATTTAATAGGGACTATTCCAACTGTTGTAATAACTCTTCTACCAATGCCTCCCTTTGCCACTTGGGCTGTTTTGTCCATATATATACTTGGCCCCTCAAGCTCCTTTGTTGGCAAGTCACTAAGTTCACTCTTGACTTTTGTCCTTTTCCTAGATTTATCTTTTCCTGGCTTTGTCTTTTGTCATCTCTTGGCCCTTTTTGGCAATCTTAGCTCTCGATGCTATCTTCTCAGCGGTCTCCTCCTTTTGGCTTTAATCCCTTTGAATTCCTTCAGATTTGTGCTCAATAATTTAAATATCAATGGTTATTTCATTGCCATAAAATTGACGTTTACGCACCCATCATCATTTGAAAGCCAATGGCTATTTCATTGTCCTAAATTTGACATCTATAGGCCCATCACCCCTTTGTAATTCCTTCGGCTTCACTTTCCTTTAGCTTTCTTTCCTTTGGCTTCACTCTTCAAAGTGTTCCTTTGAACCTTTTTTCTTGAAGGATATCTCCCCTTTCTGTTTCTTTGTTCAGGCCTCTATCGTTGAATCCTCCTAAAGGGAAGGTGTCCCTTCGGGACTTGGATAAAAGTCCCCCTTTTGGTAGCTGAGATTCCCCTGCAAGGGCGCTTACCCTTCAAGATCCTTCAAGCTGCCTTGGCCTCTCAATAATTCCTTCAAACATTTTGTCCAAAGGAGATGTGTCTTCAAAAGTCTATCCCTTTCGTTATTTCTTTTGAGAAAATCCTCTGACAAATGCCTTCAAACAAAATGTCTGAAGGAATTCCTTTAGGCATTTTGTCTAAAAGAATTAATCCTTTGAATTTCTTTGTCTTTTCCTTCAGAAAAAATGTCTGAAAGACTTTTGACCTTTGCCTTGGATTCTTTAAGATTTATTCCTTGGACAAAAGTCTGAAGGAAATCCTTCCTTTTGCCTTAGTCTTTTCCAAATGAAAACTCTACCCTATTTTGGCCTTCTCTTTGATCCCTCTGCAAAGGCACTTTGGGCTCCACAATTACCTTTTGGAAGAGTTACAAAGGTCCTGCTTGTCTTCTGGGTGCCCCCAACAAGGGCACATACCCTTTAGGATTTTGGAGAAGATCCTTTGGCCCTTTGAACTTGGTTCATTTTGTCGATAAAAATCCTTCTGAAGTGGTTTTACTTGGTCTTTTGCAAATTCCTGCATAATTACTCCTTCCAACCCTACTTATACTCTCCATACCAAATGCTTGAAGTTGAGCCTTTTGCATGCCAAGAGAAAAAATGAGTTGTAGAAGCATATTTATGCATTATCCTTCATGTATGGGTGTGGAAATGGAAAGAACTAAAAAGGGAGACTGATTTTTATCCTACATGACCAAAAAAGGTCAACAGTATCTATAATAAGAGCTTTTGCAAGTTGATCTGCAATGACCTACCCCTTGATAGCCTTTTAGTTATGGTACTCAACATCAAATTTGATCAAATCATGACCCATTTAACCATGCAACCTATGAGAGTTACTTTAGATAATAAATATTTGAGAGGGTCCACTTTAGCAATAATAATAGGTTTATTATTTAGCATATAGTGTCACAACTTTTAGGAGGTAAACACCATTGATAAATAATCCTTATTCATAGGTGTATAATTATTCTCATATGCCATGAATGTAAAAATTAAGTAGTATACTATATGTTCCTTTCCATGTTCATCATGTTGGGCCAAGAGTGCCCTCAATTCATGTTTTGTGGCTGAAATATAAAGAATTAATGGTTATCTAGGTGTTGGTGATCTCAAAACTGGTGGGTTGGTCAGGTATGTTGTGAGATTCACAAATGTTAATTGAAATTTAGTATCCCATTGAAAATTGACCCCTTTCTTCAAAATGTCTTTAAAATAATGGAACTTATCTTCTAATTGTGAAATGAACCTATGAATAGATTGAATCTTTCCTTACAAGCTATGGATCTATTTGAGATTAGAAGGTGGAGGCATTTCTACAATGGCCTTGACTTTAGTTAGATCCACTTCAATCTCTCTTTGTGACACAATAAACCATATAAAATCTCCCAAATTGATGCTAAAGATGGACTTTTTAGGATTGAAACAAACCTTGTACTTGTGAAGTCTCTCAAAGATTCTTTGTCGAACATCAGGATGTTTGGCACGTGTTCTTGATTTGATTGGATGTCATCAACATAGTCCTCAACAATATCATGCATCATGTCATGGAATATTATAGTCATATCATGTTAATAGGTGTCTCTAGTGTTATTTAAGCCAAAATTCATGACTTAGTTGCAAAATTTTCCCTATACTGTGGTGAACATAGTTTTGTGCTAGTCTTCTTGAGCTATCTTAATATGATTGTATCCATAGAATCTATCCATGAGGGATAACATCTCATACCCAGTAGTAGATTCAATAATCATGTCGATATTGGGTAGAGTAAAATCATCTTTGGGGTGTGCCCTATTAATATCTCTAAAATTAGTACAAATGCATATACTATGTGGCTTTTTGCTTACTGGGACTATGTTTGATATCCATTCAGAATAGCCTAGTTGTCTAATGAATCTAGCTCCTAGTAGTTTTTATAGTTATGCCTTCACTAAAAGTGTAATATGTGGATGCATCTTTCTCATTTTCTACTTGACTTGCTTGGCATCTAGATGGACAACAATTCGATGCACAACCAAGTCAAGGTTTAGGCTTGGGATATCAAAATAAGCCCATAGAAATATATTAATAAAATTTCTCAAAATGGTGACAATGTAGTCATACTCTTTTTTATTGAGGGATGCTCCAAGATAAATAATTTTGGGATTATCATAATTTCCTAGGTTCACTTTAGTGATGTTTTCTATGAGGAGTGTAGAACCATCTTTTAAAATAGTGGGTAGTGTTTAATCTTGATCTTCTTTTTCTACTTTAGCTTCTGGTTGTTCTTCCCAAAGCTCTGAATAATGAGATGAATCTGAGTCTACCAGTTCAAGTAGTGTCTAACTAGAAAATATCTCTAAAAATTCAAGAGTAAGATGCTCAAATAATTTATGTTGTTCGGATGTGATATTGGCACTGGCTATAGAGCTAGGACTTGGTGGACACTATGCTTTCTTTGGAGGTGAGCAAAATTCCCCATTCAAGAGCACCTAAAATAGGTTTTTACTCAAGGGCTTACCTTTTTCTTTATTATTCCCTTGATCAATGAGTGCCTCAAAGAGATTTTCACCTAAAGATCTCAATGTTTTATCTTTTTCATGACTAAGAAAGTTTGCCTGCTCTCCAAAGTAGGTAAAAAAGTCTAAAGAGAAGTTAAAGCCTTGTTTATGATCGCCATTGGAAATATATCTCTAAATCCCATGTACTTCTTAATATATTCCTCATTCTAAAATTTATCAAGAGGTATAACATAATTTTTTTGGTCCCAATCAATGAGTTTGGGATGGCAAAGGCAAAGGGGATAATGGGTTGTGATAGTCATAATGGAGTTAGAATCAAATAGGTTAGTGTCAGTGAGCTCATCATAAATTCTATAATGGGACACTACATCACTATCAAGAGTCTCAAGAATAATCACTATCGAAATACATGAGGTCACCCTTGGGTGGTATAAATCTAAGACCTTGGCATATATTAGGCTTACCAATTGATAATGGTTCCAAGATTCCTTACTCTCATGGACCAAGGCCTTTACCTATGTAATCAAAGTTGTCCATAATCCAATTATGGATATGGTACTTAGGATTTTGAAAACAATTAGGAAGGCCATCATAATTCAGGTAGTCACCTTTAATAAAAGCTTCCCAATCTTGATTTGGCACAGTTGTTGGCATAAATACCATTGGTGGTTTTTACGTGTCTTTTTCCTTTTTTCTAAATCATGTTGGGTTTTTAATGTATTTGGTAAGGCTTAAGTTTTATAAAATATTTAGGATACATGTTAAACCTAGCAATGTGAAATGCATCTTTTAAATGGTATGTGAAAATGCCTACATTCTCAATAGTGGCATGTTGTGAAAGTGTTGTAGGGAATGAATCAACCGAAGTGGAATTAAGGTGGACTTGGGTGGTTGAAAAACTATTTATTTGTTATTATTCATGATAAATTAAGAATCAGGGCAATAGTTATAATTACAAAATTTAATGTCTAGGTATTTGTAATATTGGTAGCACTGTAGATCAGTAGGAATGAAAACTTCAATCCCATCTTGGGAGAACTTGAGGCACTAGTGCAAGGTGGATGGGATGACATGTACTTCATGGATCAAAGGATGACCAAGAAATATATTATATGGTAATTCAATGTCCATAATATGGCATAAAGTATGATGGGATACAGACCCAATAATGATTTGCAAATAGCTAGTTCCTGAAGATTCCCTTTTGGTATTGTCATATGCCTTGATCGTGATTGTCTCAGGTTGATTGTATTTAGCATATAACCCAATCATTATATTAATTGAGTGATACTATGTTCAATTTTGAACTATTGTCTATAATAACCCACTTGATTTTATTATTTTATATAATGACCTCATTGTACAAGGGATTGTTATGGCTAGGACTAAGAGTAGACATATCTCTTTGATCAAATGTAACTTGTCATGAAGGAGACAAATTCCCTACAAGTGTCTAAAATTATTTAGGGTTAATGTACTGGGGAATAGTTAAATGTTGAAGGAAGTCATTTAAAATAATTTAATGGACTTTTGACATTCGCAAAAGGTCTAAGATTGAAATTTATGTGAGGGTTTTACTTAGTTAGTCTTAGATACTATACGGATTCTCAATGGAAGCAGGAGAGGGTTTAAACTTGGTTAGAACATGGTTTAGTTTTGAATCTAAAGGCATAATGTTCAAGTTTAGTCTAGTGCTAGAAGAGGGCAAATGGCCCTAGAGGATGACTCAAGAGTGTCTAGTTATGACTACATAATCTTGAGTTAGCAAGCAGCCATTATAATTAGAATAAAAAGGTAAAGGACCTTGGATGGTGACTCGTGAACATCTAGTTGTATTTCCATAATTTTGAGTCAGTAAGGAGTCATTATAATTAGAAGAAGGGGGTCTAAAAATAGTAAGCCATGAGAATTGAGGTGTAATGGAATTGCTTGAACCTAACACAACATTACTTGAAGAGAAGGGTGTTGAACCTATAATGGGGTCCAGTATTTTGAGAAGCATTAGATGGTTCACGAGCTTTGATGGTGATGGTGGTAATGTGATTTGTAAAAACATGCCCCATAGTACTATTATAATCATATGTCATGTTGTTGTAACATAGGTTATTGGCATAGGTATTATGATCATGAATATGATCATGTTGATTATGATTCTAGCCTTGTGTTTGTTGACATTGGTTTTGACCTTAATTCTAATTGTTCCTTGGTGGTTATTGGTGGTGTTTAAGAAATGGGTCTTTGTAAATGCCCATGTCCTAATTAGTGTTTTGCACTATGATTTTTACTTCAATTTCACCACTTTCAATCAAGTCTTCTATAATATGTTGGCATGGCCAATAACATGATGGAAATTTAAAAACTCATCTTACTAATACCAATCAAGTGTGGGTTAATCTTCATGGAAGGGCCTTAGTATAGGCAACACAATCAAATTGACTGCTACTAGATTTTGGAACATGACCTCAATAGGTTCTACTAGTTTGTTGAATATCCTATATTTATTGAATGCCCTTCATGGAGGAGCCATTTATAATGTGGTCAATAGATTAGTTGGGACTAGATGCACATTCAGGGTTGATAGATCCTACACGGTTTGCACATGTCTAAATTTTGTCACTATATTTCTAACCATGTTCTTTTTTTTAAACCCTTTAGGTTTTTCTACTGCAATAGCTTGAATAGGTGATTGGTTTTGATTAGATGTTTGACCCTATGAATAAATCTTAACAAATCCTTTTGTAATGAATTCCTTCTCAATCTGTATACCCTTGTCTATAATCTCCTTAAATGTGTTTGCATAAGCAAGTCATAAATTATGAGCCACCTCAAAGTGTAGGTTTTGTGTGAAAATATTAGCTAGATGTTTATCTAGAAAGTTATGTTAAAAGTGTACATCTAATGCTTGCCATCATTGTAGGTATGTTGTGAAGCTATCTCCATCTTGTTGTTTTACTTTGCATAAGTCCACCACTGTGAAATCATGTTTAATGTTATATGATAAATGATTAAAAAATATATATATATATTCCAATCTACCACCAATACCTTAGGTATTTTAATGATCCAATCTAAATCTTGTCCATCTAAACTATATGGAAATAAGCAAATTAAATAAACACTACTATAGGCTACCTCTTGGCATAGTATAAAAAAGGATTTAATATGTTCTCAAGGGTCACCTTCATTTTGTATTTATTGAATTTGGGTGCCTCGAAATGAGGTGGAAATGGGACTTGAATAATACTTAATTTGAATGGATATGGACATAACTCATCATACTTATATTTCTTAACTCAGTTTCCCATCTCTGGTCTCGATACTATTTCATTCATTAAATTCCACTCCTACATGTTTGGTGAATTCATAGGTGGAATATAAGTTTGTTGGGGTGGTATGTGCCCTTATTGTGTTGTTTTGATAGGGATATAAACCCTATGATTGTTCACTTTAATTTGGTTCACTCCTTGAGTCGATTAGGTCAGCCACTGATTCTTAGGTGGTTAATAAACATTATTTGAAATCTATCACTATGAACTATAAGTATATTCTTGGTTTTGAGGAGTCTACGATTGGTTCACCAAAATATGAGATGGTTGGGAGTAAATTTTCAATGTGTTTTGAATAATACCCCCAATATGTGATGATTTTTTCATCCCTTGGTTCTGTGAAGGAACAAGAGTCTCTTGGTCATTGAAAAATATATGCTTTATGTCTAGTGAAACATGTTTTGAAGCATCTGTAGGTTTATTTTTCTCCCAAGGTCTATCATAGATTTATGATCAATTAGGGTATGTTGCCTCTAATCTATCACATTCTCTTTCTCTTTATAAGCATTACTATTGATTGAAGTTATAGCCAAAGAGTATGTTAAGTCTATGATAAGTTGCTCTACATATTATTGATTGATTTTATTTATCTTGGTAGTAAGATCCTAATCATTGAGAGTATACTCCTTGATAGAAGAATCAATATTTGATTTTGTGATATGAGCAAGAGATTTCTCCTGTTATTGCTCTTCTACCCTAACAAGTGTGTGTAATTGTTCCATAAAGAAATATAGTGGAAACCTAGTGCCTGACTCTATCAACCTTAACAAAGATTCATATTTATCTTATAAGGGTTGATGTTCATAATAATATTATTCATACCTTATGGTTTTTGGGATATCTTCAAATATAATAGAGTTCTCCTATCTATCATAAAAATCATCTTCCTCATAACTAGGGTTGTAAGAGACCCCACTATGAGTATACCTTTGTGTCACTATGAGTATACCTTTGTGTCATGTTTTGTAGATGGTTTTTATATGTTTGCTAAGATGTGAAATGTGTTTTGAAAACATTTATAAAGGGGGTTCATATTTATTCAAATAAAAGATAACGTAGGATGAGACTATAATAAAAAGGTATTGGCATATTACCACACAATTAGAAGAAAGTGGTTATAAATTTACTCAATTTTGGTAAGTTTAAATCATAAAATTAGAAAAGGATAAGACAATTTTTAAACCTAAAGTGCAAGCTATCACAATAAAATTAGGTCAAAAATACGTCAATACCATAAAAATATAGATATAAATGTGGTGAGTTGTGACTAGAGAAACTAGAAGAGGGTCTTTCTTATCAGGAAGATAAAAATGCAACCAAGAAGATTAAAATGTGAATTAACACAAGAAATACTAAGTATAAATCTAAAACTAAATGAGCAACACAATGGCACCACATGCCAAAAAGATGTAGAATGGTCCAGGAACTTAGAGCATGAGTGAACTTAAGATAATATAAGTCCACAATGAGAATAAAATGATGATGCATCTAAGTAATGGCCTTGAATCCAAATGGGAAATTATACCCAAGTTACTCAAACCAAGTATGAAAGGTAAACTGATATCACCTTAGATCAGAATTTAGAAAGGTGATATTTCAAATTTAGACACAAATGAAGGACTTTGATATTTTGAAAAGTTTGAAAATGGTTTAGACTCAAATGGAAAACATATCAACATTATTCTAAAAACATAAACACAATATTTTAAATGCATATTTGAATAAGGCAAGAAGTGATTTTAATTTGGTTAGCATAGTTCCTCTTTGTTCAAATAGAATGGTGTATAATAAATTGTTTTGTTTTTTGATGTGTTTTAGATTTCACACAAATAGTTTTAGACTCAAAAAAACCAAGAAAATACAGGATACAATGACAAACACACCTAAGTGTAATGTCTTAAATCCTAAAATTTACAAGGTTTCGTGGTACTATTAAATCATGTATATATACATGCTCTTGAGAGGATTTTAATTGTTAATCCAAAAAGTAAAGGTGCATGAAAAGTAAGGTTTTTATTCTCCCTCTTATACTAAGAGTTAGTATGATGACATGAAACTTTAGATTACTCACCCTACATCAATAGTATGTCCATGACAAGTGGGGTTTATCTAAACTAAATATTTTTTCATCTAAATGGTCCCAAGTGTGGCTAACACTAGAGATGCTCACGTCAATTAGATCTGCATCAACTATCTCGTTAAAATTTCTTGTCCTTTTCAAAACCACTACATCCATCAATTTTTAGTGTAGTGTGATGTCCAATTTGCCCCTACTGTCTGAGGCTGAGTACCACTAATGGAGCTTGTTTTAACTAATCAAAATAAGCATCCTAATAGGTTACCCTCAATTTATATACCCCGCCATGCTTTAGGGTTGAAATGATATTGAGAGATGAATTCTTGGGTCAACACTTCCCTAGATACCCTATGAAGAGGTGATGAACTCCCATTCACAATCCAAAGTACATAAAAATAAAGATAAGTGAAAAGACTTTATGGTCATTTTGGGGTCACCCAAATCATATGGATTTGGGGAAGGCCTTAGTGAATTTATTTTCATGCCTTTGGATAAGGTAAAAAATGCAAATAATGAGAATTTTTGGTCACTCAAGTTCCCTAATTAGGATGGGGGGAGATCATACATGCAACACTCATCTTGATTAAAACACACACTTCAACAAACAAGCACAAAAAAAGAAATCTTAAGAGTATTTAGCTAATTTGAGAGTTCATTTTATGACACCAAAATGAAGTACATGTAATGAAGTTTGTCTTTGATTTTTAATGAGATAGAGACTAAGTGACTTAAATCCTATAAACAAGGTATTAAATTTCTAAAACCAGGTTGTGAAATTATTAGAAAAACTTATAGATTTCTTTTTTAAGTCTCTATTTTTCTATGCAAGTCAATCTCACTGATCCACAAATCAATCCACCATTTCATAGTGTGTTCCCACCATTCTCTAGATCGATCTCGTTGAAAGACAAAATCAAATAAGATACTAGTTTTTGATCTCATTGATTGATAGAATGATATCACTAAATATCAAGGTGTTCCCATCAAAGTACAAGGAATTTCTACTAAAATGATAAAAATAAACAATATTCACTTGTTTATTTTTTGTCAGAATGATCTCATTGTTTAATAGTATGATCCTTCTAATACATAGAGCAATCTCACCAATCCATAGTGCATTTTTTTATTCTACAAAGTGATCTCATCGATTCACAGTGTGATCTTGTCAATCCTATAAAACACATAGATAGATAGAGACTAAATAAAGTGATCTCATCATTCACAGATGCATTTTTATCATTTCATAGGCATTCTCACAGATGTTCAGGTCAATCCCAACAACTTCCAAAGTGATCTTACCATTTTATAGGTTGATCTTTTTGTTTGTATCAAAATCTATAGAAACATAAAATGCAAGAAAAATAAGTGCAAAATAGTCTTCAAATGGGGTTTGAATGCAACATTATAAGGTATAAAGACTTATATGAGGTGTAAGCCCCACCAAGCATGCCAAAATGTAGGGTAAGATTACCAGATGTGTTAGTTTATGCGTTAGTCAAGAAAATATCTATAAAGAAACATATAGGACTAAAACATCAAGCTTACTCCCTATCATGGAGTGTTTCTAGTGAATTCTAAGAGTTATTTAAGAAAATAATACTACCAATCCTTCCAAATGACATCCCTCCTTCCAAGAGAAACCAAAAAGCATGTTTTTCCCAGATTTGGTGCTCCAAGTCTATGTTAATGAAGAGTATAATGCTCTTCCTCATTTATTAGTGTATCAATGGCTTATACTCACAAGTTTGATCAATCTATGCAAATAGGTGAAGCTTTGTGAAGATAATTCTACACAATAACGTTACATAATTCAAGCTTTAAAATGGTGGTCTTGGCTCACTTATTTATAACTTTCTAAAAATGTTCAAGATCAGCCATGACCATCCATCTTGAAATTAAGATGTGTGGCAATGAACTGATTCAATTTTGGAGGGACAAGCCATAAATATTCCCATTAATAATTAAAATAATGGGGCATTGATAAGGCATGGGAGAGCTTAATCCTGATATTTGTTTCATTAATGGCCTATGGATGCCACCCTATTGATGATGTCATAAGATGATGTAAAGAATAATGAATTTCCAATAAATAGATTTTTAATAACTTTCATGGAATTTTTAATTAGGTTCTTAATTTGGTTTAATTTACTTAAGTGGTTTTGATTATTTTTTGAAATTCTTTAGAAATATTGTACACACTTAATCAACTTAGTCAGAAATGTCATTTTAATGATTCACAATTTGATTGGAGTATAATCATACTAATGTATCAATTGCATATGGAACAATACCCTAGTTAAGGGATTATAGATGTGAGATAACGCATGCACATAATGTATGCTACCAAATTAGAATAATTCAATGGTCTAGATCATCATTTTACATGGCCATAATTTGGCTTGAAGTGATTTAAGAAAAGAAAATAATCACATAAAATGCATTGCCCCATTCAGGGATACATTAACCTAAATCAACACCTGTATGTGACAAGTTTGAACAATTTAGTGTATTTTATTGATTTTGGCCCAGATTGTAAATTATAATAGAATATTTCTTATATTGATAATTTTTGTATAATATTTATATGAATTGGATGTCTATAGTTAAATTTGTATGATAATATATATTGGTGTTCCACATTGACTTGACATATTCTATAAATTAGCATTTTATCAACCTAGACACTACTATCGAGATTTAGACACTACCATCAATGCTTTTGTCCCAATTTTGACACTTATGTCTAGCTCAAGATACATAATCTTTTCTATAATATCCACCTACACATATGATGTTTCACTATCAACTTATAGGTTATCAATTTGGATCACATGCATGGGTTCCCAAAACTAGTCTTTTGCTCAAAACCCTAGGTCATCTAATTTGGTATGTCACCTTAAAAAATAGGGCTTAGTGGGATCAATTGAAGTCGAGTTGACCTCAAAGACCCCTTTTTCAATGATCACTAATTACATAGTTATATACTCTAAAGAGGGCCTTAGACCAATGTAGTGCTCCCCTTATGTGGGCTTGTGTGTGAACAATTTTGTAATATGTTATATGCAAGTGCATCTAGTGATCTATCTTGTAACTTGAAAGATATTTCTCATGGGCTGATATTTGAATGCTTCAAACCTATAATAATACTAATCCTATGAATAATTATTAAATAGGGTAATATATCTCAAGTATGCAAGTGATTTTTTGTAGTTTCATATCTTTTATGCTAAGATCAATCTCACATTGAGCTTAAACCCTATGTTATGGTGTGAGATCCATCAAGTGGACAGAATGTACCATTAACAATATCCAAACATATTCACATGATGTCATGGCCATTATTCATGTAATAAATCACACACAATAGGACTCAATGTCATGTAGAAGAAGAGTCACATAAAGTACACTCAATGAAAATACAATGTCAAACAAATAAAAAGCCACACATAATTAGAAATCAAGTGTTACACAAGGTAATATTCAACATAATGAACAATTAAATGACACACAAGGCAAGATATAAATGCAATGAATAAACAAACGTCACACAAGTCAATATATGCATATAATGTAATACATATTTAAGAATAAAACCATGCAAAAGTGAAAAGTAGTCATGCATGAAGGCATGAAATGTAATAGACAATCGTCATAAAATGTAACAATAAACAAAAATAAGCAAGCATAGAATAAGTAAAGCTATTATACACTATAAATTTATGTAATCATCGCACATGGTAAATTATATAATCCATATAACACACTAAATAGTATGAGTAAGGGAAATATATGTAGGATCAATCTAAGGTAGTGTTTTATAATTAAGATAAAATGAATTGAAAGATAACAAATTTTATAGATGGCGTGTGACTAAAAGAATGAAAGTAAAAGTATTAATATAGATCATGTTTGAATGAATGAAACAAGATAACTCTACAAAACACAAGAAGACTTAGGTGTTTTCCATTTATAGTTTGGTTATGCTTGATTCAAAGATGATAATAACTAATCAATAAAATTTGATTAGGTGCATGAACTAAAATAGGAGTTGTCATTGTTTTGGGACATAATCAACTAGGAATTGTCAAGATTCGTTGTCACCACTATCCCCTATGGTTAAATATTGACCTTTGTATGAAAATATTATTTTGATAGAACATTCACTTGTGCCTCCTTAAAATATGCATGTGTACAAAAATTTGACCTTTAGTTGTGCATAGATGACCTACAAATGACATCATCAAATTTGAAACCCTAATAATCTTGCAATATCTATAAAATTGAAAAAATAAAAGGGGAGTATAATGGGATAAGCTGACCCCAATCACCCCCATGATGATTGATCATTTTCTACATATCTAATACTCTAAGGAGGGAAATCAATCCCATGTAGTTTTCCCACCTAGATTATTTTGTGCAATATTGCTCCTTTTACTATAAATATGCATCTAAATATGGTTGAAATACTTTACAAGTTTTATTTTACTTGGATGGAATAGACTCATGACTTGGTTAAAAGATAATCCAAATTAATAATATTGAATTTGGAAAGAATAGATAAGCTTTGTTTAGTGTGCAATAGTATAAGTGTGCCTCAATATTGAAATCACCAAGTGGTAGAATAAATGACCTATATGTAGGCAATACAAAAGGGTGAAACCTTGCACTACCTATCCTAAAAATATGGATCAACTTATAAGGGGTTGTTTAACTTTAAAAAATAGCCATTACTAAGTAAAGGATAGGATCAACCCAGAGAGGTCAGGACCAATTGTCAATCCTGACCATGTGGGTTAATTTTGACCTAGAGGATAACATTTGAAATTAAGGAATTGATATGTTTGCACAAATTCTTAGGGATGTTTTTAGCAATTAATAAAAATTACATAGGTGTTGTTTCATATAAATGGGATTTTACACAAATACCCTATAGAAATAAAACTTTGAATGTATTAATGGAATATTTAGATCTAGTTTTTTTTTTTTGATTAATTAAGGCAGCAAACCAAGGGCCGAACCCTATATAGTTAATATTCAAATCTAGTTAATATAAAATAGTATTAGAAATAAAATCATTCAAACATGTGTAATAAATATAGAAATGATTATACAAATATGTGCTTAAGGGTTAGAAGAGATCATATCTTGTTCAATGTTTTATTTTGGAGTATCACTATTTCCCAACTTCATCTCAATCCTACAAGTCAACTATGTGTTCCATTTGTTCAGGGTTTTAACTATTTTTCCTACCTGAACACTACTATTAAAATTTAGACACTACCATTAATGCTAGTTTCCCCCTTTGGACATTTTTTTCTATCCCAAATATAGACTCTTTTTTAGAACTATCAGTTGTGCCTATTACATATCCCTATCACCTTGTGAATTATTTGTTTTGATATTATTCACGAGTTCCTAAAATTAGTCTTTAACTCAAAACCCTAGGTCCTCCAATTAGGGCATGCCACCTTTAGAAATAAGGGTAGTGGTGTCAAATTAATTTGTTGATCTCAAATACCCCTCTGCTAGTGAGTAATACCTACATAACCATATACTCTGAAGAGGGCCTCAGACTGATGTAATTGTCCCCCTTATGTGGGCTTATGTGTGAACAATTTTATAATAAGTATATGTGAGTGCATGTAGTGTTCTATCTTATAACTTGGAAAATACTAAACATGGGTTTCTCTTTGGATGCTTCAAATCCATAAGAATATTTCTCCTATGACTGATATGGAATGGAAGAATAGGGTATTTTTTCAAGCTTGAGAGATGCTTTTAGATAGATGTGTGCTTTAAAAGTACTTTATATTTCTTGATGAATAATTAGTGGGATTTATTTTATGTTTATACCACACCCTTTGAGAATAATCTCATAGAGGGTTAATCAAGACAAATAAGCTAACCCATACATATCTAAATATTTACAAATTTGAGTTTTTGTAGGGTATGGACACTGACGTTAGATCTAGGACACTAACATCAACACTAGTGTCCTAGTTTGAATGGTTGTATCCAAGAGAATAGATAAATTTTGAATCTCTATAATTGATGGTGAAGGATATATATTAGGTTATAAGAATATTATGTGCTATAGGTGATTTGTGTAATCAAAATATCATGTTTGGACCATAAGATAAGAATTTAGGCATAGTGAGATGGATATCATGAGCCTTTCGACAATGTGAAATTCAAGAATTGAAGGTTATATCCTTGAGTGACATTTTTCAAGTGTGCAAGACTAATTTATCATGTAAAATATAGATTTAGCATCTACATTTGCCCCATTTAATCTAGTAATACATAAGGATGAAATTACTAGTTTAAAATAAATAAATGTGTATTGTGGTGTGTAAAACTCACCTTGCTTTGACTTGAACCTTATTTGAATTTATTTTACATGTATTACCTGTAACCAAAAGCATGTTACAGATATAATTAGTGCATATAATTTTCAAATGAATAATTGAAAAATATTAAATAAAAGATAGCAAAGGAGTACACACATGTGTCAATGCAACCATGTTACCTCTTGTTAGTTTTCTTTGATAATGATGCTTCCTAACTAAAGCATTAGAGATAGGTTCAAAATTGAAACTTGGAGATGTGAAGAGGAGAATTGGAGGGTGATCATGCACCTAATTTGGTGCAAGGGTTAGTTGTGCCAATTACACATATTGAGTGTATACATGACCTAGCCAATCTCACCCAGGTCAAATGATATAACCATATCAATATTCAAAATGGTAGATTCCATATAGAGCACTTAATATTCATCATACTACTCAAAAAATCTGATTATTACAGACAGATAAAATTTCAATGGTGCATCTTGGTAAGGTTGGTGCATGAATATTTATATATGAAATAAATGTATATCTATAATTTGCTGCATTTGCATGGAATATGCACCTCAAATGTGTCAAAATTTAAGTATCTATCAAAATATAACTGATTTTCTATAAATTGTATATGATATATATCACAAATATAAAAATCCTATCCCAAATCTATAAAAATCAATGTTAAATGTATAATATTTTGACTCAAATGTATATCTGAATCATGTATGTTGTATCAAATTATGTTAATTTTTCCAATTATATGTATGTTTACTCATGTATATATGACATGCCCACAATGATATGCCCTCGTTGAGGTGGAGAGAATGTAACATGATATTCACCTTATCTCAAAAGGACAAAATAACCATGTTATATTTGTATTAATAATGTAAAAAAGAAGCATATAGGAGTATCATGTCTAATTATCAATGAAGATCACATTATAAAAACATAAAAATACCTAAGATGCATGATATGGATCATGGAAATGTCTAGAAGTAACAAACACAAGCTCAAAAAAAATTAAATGCACACACAAATACACTCAATGTCACATAAAAAGGATATAAGGAGACTGAAAATAGGGGGCATGTTCAAATGCCACACACTCAAAAAAGAGGACATATTCAAATGTCCATATTCCAAAGAATCAATCAACACTCAAGGTACTGGGGGCAACAAACAAGGAACATGTTTAAATGTTCCACAATCCAAACAAGATAAAAAACAAGAAAGTATACTTAGGTAAGCCATGTGATAAGATGAATCAATAAAATATATAAGCAAATATCTTAACATATCATACTAGGTCCTACATACATGTGTTAGCAAAATGTCTTATACAATAGCATATCAAATACACTGTATAAAAGATAAACATGAGTGTAATCATGTGTAAGCATTAGTGTATAAGTACAACATGATAATGTAAAGTGATCATAAAATAATACATGTATCAATCATGATCAATAGAAGTAATATGTCCCTAATGTGTTGTGTCACATGAGAAGAGGAAAGGTCCAACATCTACATACTCGTGTATCATGGATATAGTGTATGTCTATATCACACCTAAGTACCCATGAACATATGTAATGATATACAATCTACTAACATAAAGTAAATAGCATATGCAAAATATAGAAAACATGTGAAATGCTATATATTTTTGTATTTTTTAGTTATTTGGATGTTTTTTGTATTTTTTTGATTATTTGATTTTTTTAAATTTTCATTTTAAAAAAAAAATAGCTAATCTGAGAAGTCATCACAGTCAAAAGGTATAGGACTACCTAGCGACCTTATCAACTTCTTTTCTTGCCACTACTATTTATAATGAATCATTGTCACTTCTTCAATATTCTCTTGTAATTGGCTAATATAAGCCCTTAGTATTGATTTATCACCATATCCATCATGGTAGATGTGAACCTCCTTATCATCAAAAGGAAAAGTGAGGCACATGTTTGTAGTATCCACTACCATGTTCATATCAACCAACTAATGCTACCCAAAATAGAATGTAATATGTGACTCGTGATCCAATACCCATATGACTGTAAGGACCACATTTAGTCCACATACGATGGGTAACATAATGTATCCAAGGTATTTTATAAATAATGGACAATGGTGTAACTCCTGAATAGTATGTCATAATTATCACAAACATGGAACACTAAAAAATGTGTTCCAATTATTAATATCAATTTTAAGATGCTCATAATACTCCCCATTGATATTTTTAATAATGGTTATATCCTCTTTTCATGGGTATTTTTTAATATACCCCCTTGTACTTTGTAATTTTGAATTCTTTGAGATTAAGGCTCTTTGTCATTATTCTTACATAATTTGTATATGCCCTTCATTTTTGTATTTATGAATTTGTTTTTCCAATGCTTCATAATGATTTGTATTGTGGCCTATGATTATATAATAATTATAATATTTGTATCCAATTTTACATATTAGCCTCCCCCCTGACATGTGTCTAATAGGTAGTATAGATATTATCTTGTGCTTAAGTAACATAGAAAGTATCATGTGTGGGGCATGTTGTGTTATTGTGATCTATAAAATCTATTATGGTGACCTATAATAGGATTCCACATTATTCACATGATGTTTTTACATTTATTCCTTGTAATATTGACTTAAAGCTTTTAACCAAGAGGGATGAATTGTATAACAAGCATTCATATGTTCATCTATTATTTTTGCCTTGTCTTTATATGAGTTTAGTTTTGTATCCTCTAGTGGTGGATTTAACTTGTATGTACCAAGACCTGTAGGTGTGAATATTTTATGGGATAGATGCTCAAGTAGAGCAAAACTAATTTTGTGTAACTATTCATCTATCATATCACGAGGAAGATCACCCTCACTATCATAATAATCAAGAATCTTATCACCTTTCTACTCATAATTTACCAATAAAATCAACTCAAAATTTTGATTGTCTTATTGATATAGTACAATTGGTTCCTTTTGTAATGGAATTTTCTCTATCTCTTTGGCCTTATGTTTATTATCCTGCTCCTTATGTTTTATCCATGTGTATCTTGGATGCTAATGTCTTATATATATCTTGAGATAAATGGTTTATCCTAACTGATTCACATGTCTCATAAGTTGATATATTCTTGATTAGAATAAATTACTTAGGAAATACCATTTGAGGAACCCCTTTTATGTTATAATGTGAAATTTCTAAAAATTTAAAGGGTTCATCATCTATAGGAATTATCCATAAGGTCCCATCATGTATGAATTTTATACATTGATGTAATGTAGATGGTATAAAATCTATAATATGTTTCTAAGGTCTACCTAAGAGTAATTTCTAATGTAATTATTGAGACATTACTTGGAATGTAGCTTGTATTGTTTTGGGCCCCAACATCACACCTAATGTGGTTTAGCCAATTAGTGGACTACATGAATTATCAAATCCTTTGATATGCATGTCTGATTTTTGGAGATATATATTAATACCCATTGCTTTTAATAAATTGATGTTTAAAATTTTTAAACCTAATTTATTGTTAACTAACACTCTCTTCATTCCCTTATTTGGAATATTGAATTGTATGAATAAAATAAAATCTTGATCAATTATATTCTTAAGGGGTAGATATTGGTAGTTAAAAGTGATGAGATTTGTGTGATTTTTTAGATCTTGCATAATATCCATGAAATAAGTTGGTTCCATGTCATTTGGTACTTAAGTTTCACACAAGACTTCATGTAAGATATCCTTATAGATAGTTGACTATTTCAAAATCTCAAGGATTTATATCTTAGCATGGGTATTACTTAATTGTTCAATCATATCATACACTTTATATTTTATTATTGACTTAGGATTTAGAGGGACCTGTTGTATATTAATAGGCAGTTGAACAATTTGGTCACCCTTTCCTTTTTATGTAGTAACATCATGGACCACACAATCCAACATAATATATGGGTGAATAATGGGTGCGAGATGATAATTGTCACTTGAATAAGATTTAGGTGAGACAAAAGTTTGAGAACATGCACATTAACACTATGTGAATCTGGAAAGGGATTCAATGGTATTACAATAATAATTATGAAGAGAGATTATATTTGTATCATGTTTTAAATCACTCTCTTTGTTTATACCCATTTTTTGACTCCATTTGTTATATCATTGATTGATTTAACAATGTATGGAAGATGGCAAGAAATAGATATCATCATGTATTGTGTAAGAAAATAAGTATTAGATGTATACATATTAATCATAATGAATTTATTTGGACTTGAAGTAAATTTGAAAAAATTATAACAATTTAAAAATCAAGAAATTAGAAAACCCTAGGGCAAGCTAGGATTTACATAAAAAGACTCAAAGGTTGGGTTCACTAGAATTTTTCATAAAAAATTGGATTTTACATAAATACCGTATATAAATAAAACCTTAAATGTATTAATGTAATGTTCAAATCTAGGTAGATATAGGTAGTATAATATAGTATTGACAATAAATTCATTTAAGTATGTGTGATAAATATAATAATGATCATACAACTATGTGGAAAAGGATTATAAGAGAGCATATATTGTTATTTATTTTGTTCTGGACTATCACTATTCCCTAGCTTCATCTCAATCTTACAACTTAGCTCTATGTTCTATTCATTCAGGTTTTTGACTATTTTTCTTACCTAGAAAATATTATCAAACTTTAGACACTACTGTTGATGTTAGTTTCCTCCTTTTGATGTTTTTGTCATGCCCTAAATACAAACTATTTTTTGGAACCAATACTTTTGACTATTATATCTCCTTATCACCTTGTGCATTCTATATTCAGATCTTGTGTTCTAAAGTCAATCTTTAGCTTAAAACCCTAGGTCCTCCAATAGGGCATGCTAATTTGAAAAATAGGGATTAGTGGACTCAATTTAAGTTTTTTTAACCTCAAGGACCCCTCTATTAGTGAGATCTACCTACATAGCCATATAATTTGAAAAGGGCCTTAGACTGATATTGTTCTTCTCCTTATTTGGGCTTATGTGTGAATAATTGTGCAATATGTTATATCTAAGTGCACGTAGTGATCTAAATTTCAACTTTTAAAATAATACTCATGGGATACTATTTGGATGCTTCAAACCTCTAAGAATATTTCTCCTATGGCTGATATGAAAATAGGGTAGTTTCGCAAGTTTGAGAGGTGCTTTTAGATAGATGTATGCTTAAAAAGTACCTGATATTTCTTGATGAATAATTAGTGGGATTTATTTTATATTTATAACACACCTTTCTATATTAATCTCACAAAGTGTTAATTAAGACAAATATGCCAACCTATACATATTGAAAGATTTTCAAATTTGAGAGTTTGTAAGCTATGTACACAAGCATAGAATATAGGACACTAAAATTTATGCTAGTGTCTTGGTCTAAATGGTAGTGTCCTAGAGAATAGATAAATGTTTAAGCTCTATAATTGATAGTGAAGGATATATATCATATTTTAATCATATTGTGGGCTACATGTAATCTAGGTAATCGTAATATCATGGTTAGACCATAAGATAAGAATTTAGGCACGATGAGATGGAAACTGCAAACCTTTCAATAATAGAAAAGTCAAGAAATAAAAGGTAGAACCTTGATTAATATTTTTTAAGTGTACAAGACTATTTTATCATGTAAAATATAGATTTATCATCTACATATGTAAAATAACAGCTTAGAATAGGATAGGTGCATATAATTTATTAAGATAGAATAAGGTGGGAAAATGGTCCAGATTAAGTGCTCATATCAATTAAGGTAAATTTGGGCCAAAATTAATATTATCAAGTTTTTATAATCAAATTTGAGTGTCTAACCCCCCCTCCCCAATTTAGTCTAGAAATGAATTACAAGATTAAAAGGAAAGATATGTATGGGTATGTACAACACACTTTACCTTTGGGATAAATCTCTAATCATTCAAGGTGTTCCATAGAAATTCTTACAATGATGTAAAAGTAGCCAATTTCCATATGTGAAATTAAAAATTGGAATGTAAATTGAATTTTAAAATATTTAAAGAACAAAGATTAATCATGTATATGTGAAACCAATGTTTATCTTGTATTTTTTTTAATAAGATGCTTCTTTTAAGAATTGAAGAATTGGTGTTCCCCATGAAGCACGTAGAAAATCTAGTTCCTTTGTTGAACCAAAGGAGAATTAAGGGTGATCAAGCCCTAATTTTAAATGAACCTGTATAGAAAATAAAATCCATTAAGGGACACATAAACCTCAATTTTTGTCTTTGAACTTTCTAACCCCAAGATATAAATAGGTTGGAATCCATCATGGATTCACACATAATAATGTTGGAGGGAACTAAATCTCCAATTTATTTATTATGCTCTTTACCTAAATTAGCTACTGCATATGGAATATATATTCAATTGTCACTTTTTTCCTTAGTTCCTAAATGCATGATCAAACTAAAATGGATTACATCGATACTCCTACCATGGCTATAGATAAATAGTGATGAAATCATAGTATGAATTTGTATCATGCCCACTTGAATTTGAAATAGTATAGTGTGCATGAATTTGTATCATGCCCTCATGAGATAAAGTTAAAATTTGTAAATAAATGTTGATGCAAATTTTGTAGTTTTTTATTTGATGCTTGTACATGAATAGTTTTCATGCACCCAAAATGTATGAATTTGTAATTCATTCTTGTAATGTGAATGCATATTCATGGCATATGCCCCCATAATATGTATTAATAATTGAATTTTGGTCATTCTAAATTCTTTGAAATTATATTTTGTACCCAAAACTGATTTTAATAATATAGGTTTATCTTTGTATATAAATCCCACTAAAATTCCCCCTTTTGAGGTGAGGTATGTGTCCTAAAAGTCACTCATCTTAAAATAAAAGTTAACTACATCATACATATCAAGATAGTATCACTGAATATTGTAGCATATGTGAAAATTTATTTCA
Source organism: Torreya grandis (assembly GCA_037957365.1). Taxonomy (NCBI): domain Eukaryota; kingdom Viridiplantae; phylum Streptophyta; class Pinopsida; order Cupressales; family Taxaceae; genus Torreya; species Torreya grandis. The sequence continues at coordinate 88,633 of JARHVA010000103.1, forward strand.
TCATAATAATATATGTATCATTGAAAGCATGTATGTACATATGGGACAAGGCCTAAAGTGTTAAATATAGATAAGTGTATCAATGAATCTCATATTAGTAGTTGTAATAGAATAAGTGTATGTAATATTTAGTGCATTATATGGATCATGGTGCTCATCAAACTTAATAGGATCAACAAGCACACAAACACAACAAGAACAAAGTCACTCAAATGGTTGAGGGATAATACACAAAGGACATTAATAATGTCACAAATAAGGACATGTTCAAATGTCACACAAGACATAAGGCCAAGGGACACAATAAAAGGGCCTATTCAAATGTTGCATAAGCAATGATTGTGCACACAAGGTCAAGGGCCATAATTAATGGACATGTTCAAATGTCACACATACCAAATAATGATCTCATAAATATGCTCAATTAATTTTCACACAAATTCCAAGGGATACATGCAAAAGATAATCAAATTATAATCTACTATGTACATATAATAGCATCAATAGAGCATAGAACTATGTGATCATATCCTAGCAAATAGTATATCCATGTACACAATGTAAGATAGAGATATTAGCAAGACATTTTAAAAGAGTATATAACTTAAAACAATATAGGAGTTATAGAATGGTAACACTTTTAAATAATGTAACCTTTGGATAAGATTCTCCCAGCATGGCAAAGACGTTGGGTAAAAGAATTATAACATCTAAGTCCAAGTAAAATTTTTTTATCCTTCATAAATACCAATGAAATGCATGTATGATAGAAAAATATTATGATATCTACCAATTATGAGATAAATAACATATGACAATGACATAAAATAGATGTTTAATTGTGATCAAATCATGATTTTAGATTTTTAGAGTATTTTTAATGTTTTTTGTATTTTTGGATTATTTGACTTTTTTGTAATTTTTTGAATTTTAAAACAAGAACAAAAGAAAGTATAAAATAAACCATGGATTCAAAAGTAGAAGAAACCGAAGGGATCTGAATGCTCCTCAACATGTGTCAAGGTAAAGTATGCACTAAATATGATGGCATGGCCATGTATGAGTAATATGCCCCCACTATATATGTGAATTGTAGCTAAAAGGCATGTGGGAGATAAAATATAGATGTAGAGGAATGATTATACATAATTGTTTCATCAAATGTACATTTTTTAAGATACGTAATGTGCATGTATGAGCAATATAGCACACAAAGGAAAGATTTTACATGAAAAATATTTTTGTGTAAAATGAAACTAAGTGTAGTATTGAGAAATTTTATGTATTAAGGATCTATCTACTTAATATTTGATTTGGTTTTAAAAAATACTAGAGGTCAGTATCGACTAGTTCAGGATAGTAATGGTAGTTTATCTTGATTGATTTCAGTTGATATTGTTTGTAATGGAAAATATAGTTTGCTCTATTTAAACTATGAAAATTGCTAGTTGAATGGCATATGTTGGTAGTATAGGTCATTGTTTTAGACTGTTTAGATATGGAAATTGAAAGAGAAGAGCTAAGATGCAAAAATTACACAAATATCGAAGGGATAGAAGATTATTAAATTGATCATGTGTAAGAAGTGGAAGAATATCATGATGAAGCAATCAAGAAGCTACGTACAATCATTTTTTTCTTATTTTTATGTTAAGTATAGTACTTTCACAAGTGCATGATGTTCATAGGTTTTTCTTATTATGTACCTAACTGATAAATTTCTATACCCACTTTTTTTATAATAAAAAATGGACCTAACCAATTGGATTTTAATTTCCCTTTATTTTCCTTATTTTCATTTGTATTCTTCTAAGTTTTCTTTTAATAATAGATCCCCCACTATAAAGTCCCAATTATGAACTTTTTTCCATATGTGTGCTTGATTCTATCTTGATAGACTTTAAGGTGTTTAATAACTTGAATACACTTTCTATCAATCATTTCTAATTCATGTAATCATTTTTATCGATATTAATTATCTTTGATTATGTATTTGAAAGAGACCCATAAATAAGTAATTTCTAACTCAAGCAGTAGTACTACTTCTTTGCCATAAAAAAGAGAATGTGGGGTAGCTTTTCTTGGTGTATGCACATTTTTGCAATATGCCCAAAGTGCATAAATAATCTGATTATGTCAATCTATACCATGCTTTACAACTATTTTGTATAAAATATTGACAAGATTTTTATTTGTAACTTCTACTTGGCCATTTCCTTATGGATAATATGGTGTAGAAATTGTGTGACAAATTTTAGGTTTTGCACAAAATATTTAACTATTTTGTTTTTTAAGGATGATTCATTATTTGTAACAATAAATAATGAGATTCCAAACCTTGAAATAATGTGTCATTAAGAATCAACATATTACTTCACCTTAGTAGATTTTAAAGGTATGGAATCAACCCATTTTATGAATTTTTTGTAGCATTAATGATGAACTTGTGACCATTTGAAAATTTTGGATTTATATTTTTAATTAAATCAAATCCCCAAAGGGAAAATAGCTAAGGTGAAATAATGGGTTGTAATTCGTATGATGGAGTATGATTTAGGTTACTATGATTTTCACGTTATGGACAATTTTTTGCATATTTGTGACATTACTACTCCATTATAAGCTAATTAACCTTGTTGTGATTAGTTTTGAGACATTTGTTTTCTACTAAAGTGACCAACACATGCACTATCATATGATTCTAGTATTTATATTTTAGTTTCTTCATGATTTAAGCATTGGAGTAGTTTCCCATCAAATGATATTTTAAATAAATATTCTCCAAAAATAATGTAACATGTAGCCTCATGTTGTAATTTCCATTTTTTATTGTGTGTAGCATTCTATGGTATTTTCATCTTGAATATATATATATATATATATATATATATATATATATATATATATATATATAACACATGCACTATCATGTGATTCTAGTATTTATATTTTAGTTTCTTCATGATTTAAGCATTGGAGTAGTTTCCCATCAAATGATATTTTAAATAAATATTCTCCAAAAATAATGTAACATGTAGCCTCATGTTGTAATTTCCATTTTTTATTGTGTGTAGCATTCTATGGTATTTTCATCTTGAATAAATATATATATATATATATATATATATATATATATATATATATATATATATATATATATATATATATATATATATATATATATATATATATATATATATATATAATGTAACATGTAGCCTCATGTTGTAATTTCCATTTTTATTGTGTGTAGCATTCTATGGTATTTTCATCTTGAATATGTGTGTGTGTGTGTGTGTGTGTGTCACTTTACCTTTTTAAATTTACTATGCTTCAAGTAATTATTAGTACTTCTACAGCTTGTACTTATGTTGTAGATACATATGATTGTTGTAACTATTGCGTGGTAAAAATGGCATGATCATCATTTATGTCAATAAAGATCAATGAAACAACACTAACCATGGGATTTGTGTATCTATTATCTTTGCAAGGGATGTTTTCTATTACAAAGTATTAAAATTTGTTACTAACCATTGTACCAATTATTTTTATGGAACTAGCTTTTCTTCTTTTATTTAGTATATATCTAACACTTTATTAACCACTATTTGAGAATCTATGTATACATGTAGCCATTTAATCTTTAATGTGTGTGTTTAATATAAACCCAATTTTAATACTTTGTATTCTACTATGTGATTTGTATAGGAAAACCCCAAATGATACACAAATGGCATAGGTTAGCCTTAAGGTGTAATGAAAAGAATACTAGAACTAGCACTTTTGGCACATTTAGATTCATAAAAATACATGGTCCAAATGTTATCATCATGTGATACAAAGTTAAGTCATGTCAAATATCATTGTTAATTAGTAGTGTATCTATTAATGAAGTTGCCACTCGTTAGTCTATGATAAATTTTCCTTTTAATGATTTCTAAGAAATAAATTTTAAATCTAATTCTATGAGTAACATGAACCATTTATCAATACACCTACATAAATGTTGCTTAGATAAAAAAATCTAAGTGGATCCACTTTTGTGATAACTTGTGTCTCATTATTTAGCATGTAATGCCATAACCTTTGTGTAGAGAAAACCAATGCAAGACAATTTTTCCATGATATTGTAATTATTTTCATAGTCAACCAAAGAGTGATTGATATAATCTATTGTATGTTCCCTATGATCATCATTATATTGTGTCAATAAAGCCCCTAAGGCATGATCTGTAGTAGATATTTATAATAATAATAAGGGCCTATAGGGAATAGGCAGCATGAGAATAGGTGGTTGAAGTAAATAATCTTTGATAGCATCAAAGTTTTTTTTAAACTTTTCATCCTATTCAAATTTTGTGTCATTTTTAACAATCATAACCTACAAGTTGAGCCATAAAATGTCTGATTGCCTAAATTTTTCCTTATAAAGATCATAATTGCTTTAATCTTTTTGGTGGATGCATGTCTAAAATGGATTTTAATTTTTTTGTATCCACTTAAATGCCTCATTAAGATATAATGTATCCTAATAACTTCCCAAAAGTGACACCAAAGTCACATTTCTTTGGATTTAAGTGTACATTATATTTGTGTATGTGCTCAAAACTTTGTCATCAATCTATGGCATGATTTTCTCTTTGTTTAGATTTAGATAATAAATCATCCACATAGTATTCCACTTTATTATGTTAGGTTGTGGAGCTAAAAGCTTCACTGATGCAAACAGGAGAGGAGGTTGCTGAAGGTTGCTGAGTTGCAGAGAAGTTGGGGTCAGTCTGATCAGACGACGTCGGCAGGATAGCATAGAGAAGCAACCGACGTCGGTCATATATCGGCCGACGTCGGTCACCTCCAGGCAGACAGGGACCGACGTCGGTCACCTGTGTGGTTCGACTGCGAGCTAATTACGGGCAGTTAGCTAACGAACCAAGTGTTTGCATGATCAGGGCTAATTATAGACTGAGAGCTGTGGATCTAATTATTGTAATTAGATGTCTAATTATTGTTTGATGAGATCTATATAATAGACTCATGGTTGTATTGGAAAAGGGTTCTAGTTTGAGTTGAGCAAAGTTTGTTCCTTCTGTGTGTGAGGTGAGCAAGGGTGTTCCTCCTAGTTCCACAGTACCAGGTGTAGGTGCTGGTTTTGGAGAGTCAGCTGGATTCTTCAGGAGTGTAGGATCTTGGTCACAGTTGCATGGCCTATATAGGAGATCTACATGGTAAGTAAGATCATTGATCTGCAGGTGTATGTGTGTGCAAGGTCAAGGTTCACAGGTGAGCAGAACTGTTGTTTGATTTGCAGGTGTGCAAGATCATATAGACAGCAACACAATAGGGAGCAGTATCAGGCAGGATCTACTTGGAGTACAGGTGTGTACTCAGATAGAGCAAGAGAGGAAGGCAAGGGAGTTCCTTCCATAAGTATGGTCTGTTGAATTGCAGGTTGTTGTAGATTCATGGGAGATCTACTTGAAGTACCTTGAGTACTTGTTGAGTACGTGGAGTACTTGTGGAGTGCGTGGAGCACTTGTGGTGTGCATGGAGCATGGGAGGTGAACACCAACTCTGTATTTGAGTTAGGTGTTGGGACCTGAGAGGGAGAGCTTTGGGGAGAAGAATTACTGTTCACTTGAGGTGTGGCGAGCCTCTGAAGAGGTGGTGGAGAAGAAGTGGCATCTTCTTTATTATATTCTTTTCTGTATAAAGTATTAATACAATTGGTGTATTGTCTCTCATATGCTATGTTATTCTGAATTCTAGTTACTTGGTGAATCTGGTTATTTCCGCATATTATAGTTGCTTGGTATTTGGTAATCAATTGTATGCTTTTGGTGTTTCGCATCCTGACAAGTGGTATCAGAGCCTTGGTTGTAGGTTCTTGAGCTTGATACCAACAAGTGGTATCAGAGCTAAGGTTACAGGAAGCAGGTTTTGTGTTTGGTTACAAGGCACTCTCAGGGATTTCTGATCGAGTGGGAGTAGAGTAATGGCAAATCAAAGTAAGCTAAGAATGGAGGAGTTGAAAAGCACAGATGGTCACTCACGGTCCTATGGAAAGAAAGAGCAGGTAAAAGAACATTGTTGGTTGGTAGCAGATCAGCATGAAGAAACTGAAGATACAGATGTTGCAGGTGTTATTGCATAGGATGTGTTTACAGGTTTCTTGGATAAAGTTGAATCTTGGATAAAAGATTCGGTTGCCTCTTTCCATGCAGCCCCAGTAGAGGAGCTGGTGAGCCTTGCCAAAGAATTGGCAAAGGAGAAGTGAAGTTGAAATTACAGGCGGCCAACACACAGGTGTTGATGAAGGTCATGTAGGTCCTAGGTTTGGAGATATGGCTAATTTCTTCAGAAAGATTGGGTGATGAGAGATGCACAAGAACTCTCACAGCGGTAGCACTTGAATTAGCTGGTGGTAAGAAAATAGGTATACTTTATCTACTTGTTTATATTACTGATTCTTCTTCTGTTGCAGAGACATGGCTTCATAGGCTTGGTCACATGAGCAGGAAGGAGATGCATGTTCTTAAGCAGAAGACAGATATATTTGACAGGCTTAAGAATTGGAAAGCCTTGGTGTACTTGGAGGAGATGGCGGACAGAAACCAGTGGATGGGGCTGGATACTTTTGAGCAGAGCAGTTTGGACATGTGTTTTGATTCAAAGGAGCTCGCAGGTAAAATGTCATCACTCACAGGCGAACACAGGTACCGATGTCGGTCAAGAGGAACCGGCATCAAACAGATAGATGCCGATGTCGGTCATGTGCAGATCGAAGCCGACGATGTTGGGCAGGGTAAGACCGACGTCGATCATGGGACCGACGTTGGCAGTATGTAAGACCGATGTCAATCAGTAGGACCAATGTCGGCAGCATGGACACCAGCGGTTGCAAGTTGGTAGTCAGGTATAGGTGCATGGGAACCGACGTCGGTCGGATGCAGACTGTGGGGTGACCGAGGTCGGTCACTGTAACGGATTTTGGGTGGACAGCATGCTGTCAAGGAGTCTCAAACACCCATATAGAGGACTGAAGGCGTAAGTAGGCCCTCAAATTCGTGTTCCTCTTCTTCATACTTGTTGCTGATTGTAGAGCAAGAAGGATCCAGGAAACAGGTGGGAGCTAGGCAGGGATATGATGCAGAACCAAACGGGAGTTTTGGTAGGTGTGCCAGCTAGATGAAAGCACAGAGACAAATGGATTCCTTAGTAGAAGAATAGAGAGAATGGATATGTGAGATAGAAGACCAGGTCATATGGTCTTGAGGAGCTGCAAGACAGTGGTACAGGTTTTGACAGGTGGAGGACAGAGCATGACTCTAGTCAGTGTCAGGGTAACTACTATGGTTTTACTTACCAGGGGGATGATGATTGCAACATCATTCTGTTGCTGTATGTGGATAGTATGCTAGCTAGCAGGGGTGTACATACAGGGTTTTACTGAGCTAAGGGTAAGATTAGTTCAGTGTCATGTCATGAGTAGTTTGGAGCAGCGAAATTCTTTGACATGGGAGGCATGGAGATCACAGGTTGATTTTGTCTCGAGTGGGAGCTGATGTGAATCAGGTGTTGGCGAGGTTCGGGATGCAGAGCCAGAGCACACTAAGGGCTGGATAGGTACAGTGTCCGAAATCACATGAGGTCTGGTATAGACCTGAGTATTCCCATGCAGTGGGAGCTGTCAGAGTTAGGAGCCAATTTGGGGAAGTGGGTTCTCAGTTTTTTGAGAGGGACTGGCAGCAGGTGTTGCTATGCAGGGTCAGGACTTCACTACAGGTGTTGCAGGTTCGGATGTGGCAGGGTACTCGAATGACAGGTGGTACACCACGGGATGTGTGGTGGGTTGTCTTCAGGTGGGAGCTTGAAGAGGGATACAAACTAGGAAACAGATTAGATGGGGTACAGGTACAGTGCAGCTGTTTATCTCCAAGTGGGAGATTGTTAGGTTGTGGAGCTAAAAGCTTCACTGATGCAAACAGGAGAGGAGGTTGCTGAAGGTTGCTGAGTTGTAGAGAAGTTGGGGTTGGTCTGATCAGTAGACGTCGATAGGATAGCATAAAGAAGCAACCGACGTCGGTCATATATCGGCCGATGTCAATCACCTCCAGGCAGACAGGGACCGACGTCGGTCGCCTGTGTGGTTCGACTGCGAGCTAATTATGGGCAGTTAGCTAACGAACCAAGTGTTTGCATGATTAGGGCTAATTATAGACTGAGAGCTGTGGATCTAATTATTGTAATTAGATGTCTAATTATTGTTTGATGAGATCTATATAATAGACTCATGGTTGTATTGGAAAAGGGTTCTAGTTTGAGTTGAGCAAAGTTTGTTCCTTCTGTGTGTGAGGTGAGCAAGGGTGTTCCTCCTAGTTCCACAGTACCAGGTGTAGGTGTTGGTTTTGGAGAGTCAGCTGGATTCTTCAGGAGTGTAGGATCTTGGTCACAGTTGCATGGCCTATATAGGAGATCTACATGGTAAGTAAGATCGTTGATCTGCAGGTGTATGTGTGTGCAACGTCAAGGTTCACAGGTGAGCAGAACCGTTGTTTGATTTGTAGGTGTGCAAGATCATATAGACAGCAACACAACAGGGAGCAGTATCAGGCAGGATCTACTTGGAGTACAGGTGTGTACTCGAACAAAGCAAGAGAGGAAGGCAAGGGAGTTCCTTCCATAAGTATGGTCTGTTGAATTGTAGGTTGTTGCAGATTCATGGGAGATCTACTTGAAGTACCTTGAGTACTTGTTGAGTACGTGGAGTACTTGTGGAGTGCGTGGAGCACTTGTGGTGTGCGTGGAGCACGGGAGGTGAACACCAACTATGTATTTGAGTTGGGTGTTGGGACCTGAGAGGGAGAGCTTTGGGGAGAAGAATTACTGTTCACTTGAGGTGTGGCGAGCCTCTGAAGAGGTGGTGGAGAAGAAGTGGCATCTTCTTTATTGTATTCTTTTCTGTATAAAGTATTAATACAATTGGTGTATTGTCTCTCATATGCTGTGTTATTCTAAATTCTAGTTACTTGGTGAATCTAGTTATTTCCGCATATTATAGTTGCTTGGTATTTGGTAATCAATTGTATGCTTCCGGTGTTTCGCATCCTGACATGCCTAAATTTTTCCTTATAAAGATCATAATTGCTTTAATCTTTTTGGTGGATGCATGTCTAAAATGGATTTTAATTTTTTTGTATCCACTTAAATGCCTCATTAAGATATAATGTATCCTAATAACTTCCCAAAAGTGACACCAAAGTCACATTTCTTTGGATTTAAGTGTACATTATATTTGTGTATGTGCTCAAAACTTTGTCATCAATCTATGGCATGATTTTCTCTTTGTTTAGATTTAGATAATAAATCATCCACATAGTATTCCACTTTATTATGTATGTATTCATGGAAATGTGTGTCATAGCACACTAATAAGTTTATATAGCATTCTTTAATCCAAAAGGCATGACTAAGTATTAAATGGTTGCCTAAGGTGTAATAAAATAAGTTTTTTTAATTGATATTTGAGATTAATTTTGATTTGCTTGTATCCAAAAAATTCATCCATGAAAAAAAACATTTCATATCTAGTTTTAGAATCCACAATCGTGTCAATATTTGGTAAATTGAAGTCCTCCATAGGACAATCTTTATTTAAATCATGATAATTTATAAAACATCAAATTTATCCATAATTTTTTACAGTAGATATTATATTAAATATCAATTAGGATAGTCAATAACTTGAATAAATCATGCTTCTAATAAACTTTTTATATGTCACTTTGGGATGCCTCTTTCTATTTTTTTGTTTGACAGGTTGTGCATCAGGATATAGTATGATATCGTGCACCACTAGTGCAGGATATATGCTTGGAATATCTAAATAATCCCAAGGGAATAATTCTAGATAATATTTTAGAACTTTTATTAAATGTTTGTATTATTTTTTTTGTAATAGGGTTGATAATAGTACTAGATGTGGGTATTTTCCCTTTCCAACATGGAATTCCACCATTTCTTCATTAAGTAAATTTGATCTATCTTCAACATAAGATGTTATAGGGATAGTATCTAGACCATCTAGTTGGACATATAAATTAGATTCATCGATATCTCTAAAATATGCATGACCATTAGTATCATAAAGAAACCTATTATTATGGTATAAGTGAGGGAGTTCCTCATAAACACCCATATATTTTAGGATAACTTCATCATTAGATAATTCATATGCCAAAATTTATGGTGAAGTTGTATCATCAATCATGTATAGGTATACCAATTATAATGTACATATATTGTAGTGTGTATAAATAGTGAGTGATGTTGATAATTATTCATTTAATTTACCTATTTCCTTGACATATCAATTTATTTTTTTCCTTTCAATTGAACTACTTGAATGGGATCAATAATACCTTGTGCATATGTTCCTAATCCTTGTCCTTTATATCCCATTTTTTATAAATATTTAAACTTAAATCCATATTTACTATAATTTTTTATTGATGACCTTGGAATGAAAGAGATAATTTTTGGCTCAATTGATTTGAATTATTGTGTATTTAGTTGCAAACGAGTAATGTAGCGATGTATAAATGTATTCTTGATAATTGAATTTTAAACATGTATGAAGATTAGATGGTATTGCATACATTTCATGAATCTATGGTCTTCCCAATAATATATTGTAATAAAGATCATTGAGCATGACTTGTTAAATTGTATCCATTATTCTAGGACGCATTATGATAGTTGATGTAATTTATCTTAATAGTCTCATGGGATATTATTTAATCCATATATGTTCATATCAAAATGAAAAATATAATTAGCTTATATAGCCAATAATTTGAGGAAAGATATATTACAAATATTTAATTTTAATCCATTATCAACCAATACCCATTTTACTACCTTATTATGAGTTGGTACTTGAATATATAATGGAAGGTGTTGGTCTATTATATGTTTAGGAGGTAAATGTTTTTTCTCAAAGAATATACTTTCTTCAATCCATTAAAATGTATTTATAATAGAAGTATTATAAGAAGGTTTTACATCATTAAGTACCATGGTGTCCTTTAATGTTGCATAAAGGATATCTTTATAGATAGGCATTGTCTAAAGTAAATATAATAATGAAATCTTAGCATGGGTATGTTGTAGTTGATCAAGAATATCATACCCTTTAGTTGTCTTTATGGGGGGTGAAGGAGGTTCAAGAAGGTTTAGTATAATTGGATTTATTTTTCCTCTTTGTGTTGTGATGGCCATACATACACTTCGCTCATTATAACAATAAATTATAAGGTTTTGAGGTTGTATATAATCCATTTTATCATTATTAGATTCAATCCATTTGATTACATAATTGTTAAATATTTTCTTTATTTTGGGAACATAACATGTAATGAAAACTAGGAAAATTTGAATAAAAAAATAAATAGTATGCTCATCCATTATAACCATGTATTCTTTGAAAATTAAAAAGTAAGAAACAAAAAGCTATTATTTAAACCCTTTCAAAAGAAAATAAAATTGTGTATGGAGATTATTAATTTCCTCTGAAATCCAAGGTCAAAATAAATTAATTTTAGTTTCAGATATCATATTTGAGTTCAAAAAAAAGTACTTTTAGTGTCAGCAATCAAATATGAAGTCAAATTAAAAAACTTTCAATGCTAGATATTAAATCCAAGGTCAAAATAAAGTTATTTTAGTGTTAGATATTACATCTGAGGTCAAAAAAAAGTTAATTTAGTGCTAAATATTAGATATAAGGCCGAAATAAAGTTATTTTAGTGTTAGATGTTAAGGTATTTATCTAAACCCTAAAATAATTTTTTTGAAGAAATGCTTGAATAAAATGTGCAAGTTCACCAATATGTTTATCATAATTTGTAATTAATTAGTGTATTAACTCTAATTAATATAAAATGAATTTAAGGATAGAAAATGTTGTAAATGACTTGTGACTAGTAAAATGAAAGTAAAAGTACTAAATATACAATGAATGAATGAATTAATTAATTAATTCATTCATTCATTCATTCATTCATTCATTCATTCATTGTATATTTAGTACTTTTACTTTCATTTTACTAGTCACAAGTCATTTACAACATTTTCTATCCTTAAATTCATTTTATATTAATTAGAGTTAATACACTAATTAATTCACCAATATGTTTATCATAATTTGTAATTAATTAGTGTATTAACTCTAATTAATATAAAATGAATTTAAGGATAGAAAATGTTGTAAATGACTTGTGACTAGTAAAATGAAAGTAAAAGTACTAAATATACAATGAATGAATGAATTAATTAATTAATTAATGAAGCTGAATATGAAAAAACACAATAAGACTTGTTATCTTATATACACACACACACACACACACACACACACACACACACACACACACACACACACACTACATGTGCATGAATGAGATATGACTGGAATTGATCAATTAAATATTATTAGGCAAGTGAAACTAATTCAAGAGATGTCATTGTTTTTGGATAGGACTAACTAGAAAGGGTCATGATTAACTACCACTATTATCCCCTATTGGTTGATCTTGATATCTATGTAAAAATAGGAATATGATGGCATAGTCACTTGTGCCTACTTTAAATACACATATGTATATAAATTTGACCTTTTATTGTGCATGGATGACTCAAAAATGGCATCTTAAAAGTTAAAAACCAAATAGGGTGTGTAATATTTGTAAAACTTACAAAAAGAAAGGGGGGACTGTAATAGGCTGAGATAACACCAATGACCCCTATGATGATTGATTGATGCCTACATATCCCATACTCTAAGGATGGAAATCAAGCCTACGTAGTTCTCCCACCTAAAGTGTTTTGTGTAATAATGTTCTTTTTGCTACATGTATGCATCTAGATGTGGCTTGAATACTTGATAATGCTTTTCTTAACTCAGATAGAATAGGCTCATGAGTTAGATAAAGGATACTCCAAATGAGTAGTATTGACTTTGGAAATGATATAAAATCTTTGCTCAATGTGAAATAGTATAAGTGTGCCTCAATGTTGAAATTTCCAAGTGGTAGAATATGTGATTTAGATGTACCTTTATATCAATCCAAAAGGGTAAAATATTATGCCACATATCCTAAAAATATGGACCAACTTGTAAGGGAGGGTTTAACTTTGAAAAATAGCTGTTACTAAGTGAAGGATAAGTTTGACATCTAGAGGTCAGGACTGACTACTAATCCTAACCCATGTGGGTCAATTTTGACTTGGAGGTAACACTTGAAATTAAAGATCTAAGATGTTTGTATAGATGCTTAGGGATGTTTTTAGTGGTTAAGAACATTTATTTAAATCTAAAATGATAAATTATAAGGTGATATGTCCATATAATTTTTTAGGATAAGTGAGGTGGTTAAATAAGGCTAAATTAAGTGCTCAAGTCAATTAAGGTAAATATGGGGCAAATTTGACATTATCAAGTATTCATGACCAACTTTGAGTGTATAAAGATAGATCAATATTATTAGTGGAATGGTCTAAAAATATGTAATCTAAACATATTTACCAAAGATATTCCCTTTATGTAAGCATGCCTCTAATGTAGTAAGGGTAGCCCATTAGGTGTAGGAATGTCCTACATCTAAATTTCCATGTCATATGAAATGTGTATGTCCTAAAACTCACTCTTTTACATTGTGAAATTCATATGGGTATGAAAAGGATATGTAATCTACCATAACATGATTAAAAACATATATGAAAAGTGTACACTAGCAATAGATGTCATGAGTATGTTTTGATTTGTTATATTTTTAAATATTTTAATTTTATTTTTTATTTATTTTTAATATTAATTATGTGGTATTTATAGGCCCAATTACACATACAAGGGATGTGGATAATCAAATGGTGAATATGGTAAAAAAAAATTCAAGTTTGGCTATTGAATTGTGTCAAATGTTGATATTTCATCATCATTATCATCATCATGACAGTGTTGTCTATGATGTTTGTCTTTCCCTTTGCTCTTTCCTGAATTTCCATTGTATATGAATATTCATGTTATGTCTTAATGAATTTTAAATTTGGGTTTGTCCTTGGAAATATAGATACTCAAATTTTATTTTACATGATATGTTAGCCTTATACACATAATAAATATTAATCATGTCTCAACCCTTCAATTCATGACTTTTACATTACCTCAAGGATCATTTTCACCATCTCACTATGCCTAATTGATTATCCTACAGTCAAACCTTAATATTATTATTACCTAGATTACCCATAGTCTATAGTCTACATAAAACCTAATTTATATCCTACTTAGATAGTTACATATCCTCAATAAATTTATATCTTGTAAGACCCTACCATCTAGATTAGGACATTAGCATTGATGCTGATGCCCTAACTCTGATGCTAGTGTCCATGCCTTCAAAATAATCAAATTTTAAAATATTTCAAAATGCATGGGTTGACCTATAGTATTCATTTAACCCTCTCATGAAATCATTTCAAAAGGTGTGGTATAAATACAAGTAAAATAGCATTCATTAAGATATCTATCAATCATTAATAATCTCACTAAACTACTGAAAATCATTTGCATAAATGAGTTATACTACCATATTTTTCCTTATTTCTAAATGAGTCATAGGAGTAGTAATATTACATGTTAGAAGCATTCAAAGATCAACTCATGAGAAATATTTGTCAAGCTACAAGCTAGATCACTATATGTACTCACATATAGCATATTACATAATTGTTCACACATAAGCCCACATAAGGTGGGGGGAACTACATTGGTATGAGGCCCTATTCAAATTATATGGCTATGTAGGTAGAAATCATTAAAAGAGAAGTATTTGAGGTCATATTGACTTCACTTGAGCCCATTAACCCCTATTTTTCAAGGTGATATTCCAAGATGGAGGACCTAAGGTTTTGAGCAAAAGATTGATACCAAGAACCTATGTGTGTGATCTGATTTTATAACCTACAAGGTGACAATGAACCCTAAAAGGTGCAGGTAGTTTTTCCATAAAATAGATTGTATCTTGAGTTGGATAAAAGCATTAAAACTAGTATAGAAGTGTCAATGGTAGTGTCCAAGATGAGATAAAGATAATTTCCATAATCTAACAAATTAGGGTAGAACATATTTCTATATTCTTATGTACCTATACATATATGGTCTCCCCTATGTATAATTAAATAAACTATGTATTGTTTCTCCATATTGTAACTTTTAAAATATTGGTTGGCACTATAATTAATTTTATTTAGCATATTCTCATATTCAACATATTTATTAGAATATTATAAATATAAATTCATTTAATTAGCCTAATTTTATTATAGATTATTCCATAGTTTATTAGGTTATTCCTCCCCTAACCTGGTGAACCCAACTTTTGAGTATTCTTGCACAATGCTAACTTGACTTAAGCTTTTCTGCCTTCTAGAGTTTTAGATTGTTGTGGTTTCTTTTGAGCTCTGATTTTTTTCCATTATTTTTGGCATATTTGTTTTCATTTATAAAAAATAGAAAATTTTAATAACAAATATCATTTTGAAACTAAACATGAGGCATTAATTAATCATTTAAATAAAAATCAAGAATTAATTGATGCATTTTTGTATGTTACAAGAGATGAAATTAGTAAACTTGCTAAGGCTAATGCATTCATATCTAGTAATGGTAAATCTGTAGGTGTTACTACTATAGATTCAATCTCATTAATTCTCCTTTCAAGCACACCATTGATTCCTAAAACTAGTGGGATCATAGGATATGTTTTCAAGCCATTGTTTCCCAAGGATCAAACACATATTGCTACATCTCCCATGGAAATAATCAATACTTAAACTCAATTACTAGTTTTAGTGCCTATATAAACATAAGAAATGTTTGCATCCCCTTTGGTAACTTTTTAATTATAAAATCTTAATACCAATGGGTCTAATATGCAAACTCTTCTCTAAGTTATTCAAACTTTTGAAGCTAAGGTTAAAAATATTGTGTAAAATTCTTTAAAATAAACTCATGTTATTGATTCATGTAGAGCTTAGAATCTATGATACTCTACATATGCCTCATAGGACTATATGGCCTTGAAGCAATAGTGGTTCATGTAACCCATTGCTTAGTGCTTTGTGACTTATTCAGTTCAACTATAATTATTGGTATTTTTACCTTCTCTAAAACATGTTGATATGCTCTTAGCAAGTGGTTGGGTCATGCAGGCATAGATGAGGATTTCATGGAGTCCACTATATATATTTGATGAAGTGACCTGTCAAGTATTGGTTGCCTAGGATATGGGATTAAATTTTTCTTACCTTTTTGCTCATGATTAACCTTAATATGTTGTATAATTATTTATCTTGAACTACACTTCTCTTGTTGTAGTGGATATTCACATTGAATCCTTGAAACTGTGATTGCCCTATTGGTATGAATATAATTGAGACATTTATGCACTATGAAGGGTAATGTATGGAGCTTATGCATCTAAGGTTATTGTAGTAACTTATCAAATACTCCCATATGTGGTATAACAAAAAAATTGTGGTCACATGTGTTGGACCAATCTATAAAGGTAAATCAATCTCACCAAAAATTGTTATGCTTTCCCATCAAATGTTTTGATTGTCTTGGTTAAAGGGCATAAATCATCATGTGTATATCCCAAATGTGTAAGTAATGTCATGGTACATAAATTCTCATTATAACTATTATCAACCATAACACTACATATAGGATGATGATCAATATGTGCTCTAATAAATACCAAGTGAAGATCTAAGTCATCATCCATAATTTCATTGTCATAAAATGTAATATAAGGCCTTTGAACCATAAGAGGTATTGTGTGTATGACTTTGCCAATAATCCCATATAATGGGTACCCATGATGTGGCAGATGAGGATGTGAATGATATGAAATTTTAACTTCTATTATTTCCATAAAATAATCCTATAATTTATCATTGAATATCTTATGGTTTTGATGATCACTAGGTTGTGTGATGCAAAAGCATCAAGCATACAAACATCATTTTTAAGTTGTTGAAACTTATATGCTAGTTTATGGTCATGAGTGATCTATTTTGGGGTGTAGGTATGTGTGTGGGGTAATTTAGGATATATTTTTTTCTTATGAGTCATAATTATTCATCAAAGGTGTGTTTGTGAGTATGTGAAATTTTCCCTCCAAATTGTAATTTGAATTTCAAATTGTGAGACCCAAGCATAAAGGGGTCATATGAGTTAAATGATGAGATATGGGGTTAGGTGAGTGTTTATATGGTAATAAAATTTCATAATAGATGACACTATATGTATAAGTCATTAAGGTGGTGAAAATAAAGAGTTATGTTAACTAATATAACTACCATTCTCATGTTGAGTTGGCATGTAAGAATTTTGTTTTGGTAACCACCCAAAACCAATGTAGAAGTTGGATGAGAATGGAGTTTTGGTATGAGAAGAGATTAGGAAGAAGGTAGAGAGAGATTAAATAAGGATAAAGAGGAAACAAAATAAATAAAGAATGTAACTCTGCAAAAAAGCTGACAGAGTCCATGAATGGATTGAATGTGAAATATTTGTTGATTCAAATGAATAAAGAAGAAATTGTTCTATGTGTCTATGCTTCCTTAAAATATATTGGATTGGTCTTAGTTATGTATTTATTTTAAAGTCCCTTGAGGCCATAAACATATCACTATTGGTTTGTATTTCAATTCTAAGACAAGAATGTAGGTTACAGTCATGAAAGAAAAGAATGTAATGGAGTTGATGAAGTTTGTGAAGGAAAGAAATGCTATTGTACAATAATCCTAGGGAAATTTGAGATCTTAAAGACCCTATTGTTATTGAATATATTTTTTTGAAGTGAAAATACTTAGGAAATATTGGTCTCTACCCTTAAACCCTATAGACACATGTGATAGTTAAGGAATGAAGGTGAGTTGATGATGTTTATTGAAGATAAGAGTGTGTTTTTTGTTTGAGATGAGTCTATAGGTAAAATTTACCTTGGTATTATGGTGATATATATAGTTTTAATGCTATCCTAATGTAAAATTTTCAATGCACAATCTATATGTATGAAGGAACTCTATTTATACAGTTGAAACCCTATTTACATAGCCAAATACAAGAAAGAGTTAGTTTAAGAATTTGTATGGATTAAGTTGATTAAGTCTTATTATGAGTGAAATTGAGAAAAAGGTCTTGATAATAACCATTTTGAAGTTTTGGATCCTTTTGAAGTGAAACAAACCTTGAGAACTCCATATGTACCCTATCTTGAGATAGACAATCATCTTGAAAAGAGAAGTGAAGTCCTTTATGTTATCATGAAATTATTATCATTGTATAATGTAGGGTTAGTGTGGTCTACATAGGTTAAAAAATGGTGAGTAATTTTTAAAAGCTTCTTAAAGGGTCTTCAAACTTAGGTAATGTTCAAACCCTATTGACACAGTCCTCCATGAGAACATAGAGTTTTATATTTTATTCATTATAAGTCATAACCAGATTAAACAAGGATCAATAACCATTTAGAAAGGTGTATATAAATATCACAAACCTTGGATAGGTCTTATTTTAGTTTTAAATTTTCCCAAATGAAAAATATTGTAATTTAACTCCTCTCGGCATGTATAGGCCTAAACATTAGCCCAACTAGGGTTTGCAAACTAAAATCCCTAAATATTTGGTTCTAACTAGTGAAACATGACCAAACATTTTAATATTATGTATTGTTCCATGAGTAAAAGGAATAAAGTGGTCTTGGTCTAGTATTGTATGGTCTATTGTGGATTTGGTGATTGAACAAGTGTAATGAGGGCTAAAAGGCCTAATTGGGAAGAAGCCTACAAATAAAATTTTACTTAGATAGAGAGTTAGACCTTTTAACTTCATGTGAGCCTATAAGGAGATATAGGGTGCCTAAATATGGTCTTAGATGTTAGAGAGGACTTGTATATTATTCAAACAAAGTGAAATTGTGAAAAAAAAGGTTATAAAGAGATGGCTTCACTACTGAACTTGACGGGTATCAATGCTGAAAGAGATTCAATGAGAGGTTAATAGGTATTAATACAAGTGTATTATGCATAATATACATTATCCAAGAAGTTAGGTTATGTTCATGAGACCAATATCAAGATTTGATGTTTTATACCTTGAGGTGAGAATTTGTACGAAACTAGTGAATGAGTGAATGGAAGGTGATAAGGAGAATGAATGGAATGAATTGATTATAGGATAAAGGTGTTTATGAGGGGTATAATTATAGTAGATAATGATTTCAAAGGTTTTATTTAAATAGTAACATAAGAGAGTATTACCAAACCTAGTGAGTACTTGAAAGACTATTAGTGTAGCTTGAAGATTAAGGTGAAAAGCAAAGCATTTGTTTGAGATCACTACCAAGATTAGAGCTAGAGATTGGTGTGTTTGAGTATTTTCTCATGTACCTCTACATCATTTGGTATCAGAGCAAGGTAAGCTCTTGGTTTCATTTTATTTTGAATTAGTTGTAAAATATTGTTAATGTGAGGTTGTCAAGAATGCTATGAGGAATGTATGAGATGAAATTGCAAGGTATTTTAGTAAAATAAGGTTTTTTAGGTATGAACTATTGAGGTTAGTATAGATAAATTTTATAATTGGTAAAAAGAGTAAATAAATCCCCTAAGTCCAATGAGAAGGACTTGAAACTAGTCAAGAGAACTAAAGAAGGTAGAGTGGAAAGAATATTGAAGCTCAAGTGAGAAAGAGAAGAGAAAGAATTGAAGAGAGATTCAAGGGAGATAAGAAAATCCTAGATAAAGAGAATAAAATCCAAGAGTGGTCTAAGAGGCAAGTAGGCAGCTCGCTAAGAGAGTGGTCTAAATAAGGCCTAAAAAGTGAAGGAAAAGAGAATATTGATGTAGAAGAGGAAGTGAAAGAGATAATAAAAGAGTTGGGGAAGATATTTAAGAATATATATCTCATGGTTAAGCTCATGAAGGATCAATGAAGCCAATGTATTGGTTGTATGATGAGGAAGAATGTGAAGTGGCCACTAGACCTACTTAGAAGAGAGAAAAGGTACAAGATGAGTGCTTTGAAGAAATAAAAGAACAAAGAGGGTAAAACCCATAGAGGCATGAATTTTGAGGAGTTGCTAAGAGATAAAAATGATAAATAAGTGGAAAAAATAGTTCTCATTAAGGAGAACAAAGAGACATAAGTGTCAAGAGAAGCACTTAAGGGAGAAGACAAGAAGAAGAGGAGAATGTCTATGTAAGAGGCATTAATGTAGACTATGTAGTCTCTTATTTTGTGTTCTAATGTTGATTTTAAGTGTGTGTATATAGGTATGAAGAAATTTTGTTGAAGGTCAAGAATGAGACCTTAAGGCTGGTGAAGAATGGGTGTAATGCATCACCCAACAAGATAAAATAAGATAACAAGGAAAGAGTATAAATTATAGAAGTCAAGATGATAAATATTGAAGGAACTCGAAATGATAAATATGAGGTGGAAGAGGAGTTTTATGATGCTTTTACAAGCATTGAAATTGAATAAAGAGAAGATACATACAAGGAAGTAAAGATAGCTAACCAAGAAGACATGAAGGTAAAACATGAAGAATGAGAGAGAAGATGATCTTACAATAGTCCTATATGGAGGTAAATGAATTTTTAAGCATTGATTATGATTTAAATTTTTAAAATAAATAATTAATATATATATTGGCCAAGTAAAGAATAAATTATAGTCCTCAAATATAGTACAAAATCATGGGTACACGGTGCCTAAGTGGATCAAGCAAATAGGTGGTGAGATGGAGAAAGTAAACATAAAACAAGGGGTCATTCAAAGAAAGAATTTAGGTGGAACACAAGAAAAATAAATAAGAAAAGAAATAAAGGGTAGGTTACATTAAATTGACACGACAACTTATCAAGTAAAGAAGCATTAAGGAGAGGTAAGAAGAAAATTTCAATCTAAGCATGTACAAGGCAAGAAATGGGTTGTGAAAAACATGAAGTGGGTGTACAAAGATAGTATTGAAGGTACACTCCAAGAAAGCATGAATATAGGAGAATATTTCAAGTCAAAGAAGCAAATAGAAGACATGGTGGAGGCTAACAAAGATAAAGGGAAGAAGATGCAGTTGCATAAGCAAGATGACAAATGTGAAGAGGCTAAGTGTTCTCAAGGTTTGAATTCTAATGTTATTTTTGATGACATATATGAATATATTTTGTATATAGAAACAATGACATTATTGGAGAGGCTTGTGAAAATTCAAGAGAAAGATGAAACACCTCATAGAGTGGTTAACAAATTTGATGTATAGTAGAATGAGATTGATTTGACTGTCATGAGAGAGGGAGACCAAAGACAAGTTGTGAATGAAGATACCCAAGGAAATGAAGAACAATATGGTCTAAACTTTGATAAAGATTTTAGAGAGATGAATGCTCTCATGTTGAAGGAGGAAATGGAGATGGTAGAGAAATTTTGAGTCCATTGAAAGGGATGAAAGTAGGTGAAGGGCAGTAAGAGAAGCTCATTGATGAGCTCAAAGAAGAGTAAAATGAAGAAAATTTTAATGGTATAAGTTCTCACAGTAATGAAGGTATTAAGATAACTCTTGATCAAGGAATGACAAGAATGAATGGCATGGATAGTGCAAGTATAAAGTAGCATAGTGAAGCATAAGGAGTTATGCAAGCAAAGCCACAAGTAAGCAAACTAGAAAGCAAGAAATGGGAGCATGAGAAAGACAAAAAGGTAATCTATTCCATGGGTAAAGTTACAACTAAATTGTTAGTTAATTTTCATGATGATGACAAGATAATAATATGCCAAACTATATTATACCATGATGAATATGAACTGGTTGAGAGGTTGCTCTTGTAAAGTTGTGTGAAGACACATCAAGAGGTGCAGAAGTGTAATGAAGAGGAAAAAAAAAAGAGTATTATTGAATAAATGACAAATATTTAGATGCCTATGAAACCATTAGAGTACAAAGAAGAAGGAACTAGCATTTCCAAAGAGCAAAGACACCTAAAAAAGCAATCACCAAGTGAGAACAATGAAGAAGGAATCCATGTAGCAAGAGAAAGAATGAAGAGTCAAAATCATTTTTTGGAAACAAGGTATGAGGAAGGACAAACTAAGTGGGAAAAGGTCAGAAATACATATGACAAAGAGTTGTAGCAGCAAATACATCTCATAGAAGTAGAGGATGAATTGATAAAGAATATAGATAAAGAAAGGAAGAAGAAATACAAGAGTCTAATGAGGAAAAAGGAGCAAGAAAGGATGAGAAACAGTAAGGTGAGCATGGAAGATCCTCAAATATTGAATTGGAAGGCAAAAAAATGAAGTTGGCTTTCAATTTTCTTGCTCTTGGGGAGTATGATGTAAGAGCATCAAGTATACAAACATTATTTTTGTGTTGTTTAAAATTATACACTAGTTAGGGGTCATAAGTGATCAATTTTGGGGTGTAAGTATGTGCTTGGAATCCTTTAGGATCTATTTTTTGTCTTAGGAGTCATAATGAGTCATCAAGGGTGTGTTTGTGAGCATGTGGAGTTTTCCCTCCAAATTATAATTTGAATTTCAAATTGTGAGACCCAAACATAAAGGGGTCATATGAGTTAAATGATGAGAGAGGGGGTTAGGTGAGTGTTTATATGGTCATGAAATAGCATAATAGATAACACTATATGTCTAAATCATGAAGGTGGTGAAAATCAAGAGTTGTATTAACTAATATAACTACCATTCTCAAATTGAGTTGGCATATGAGAATATTATTTTGGTAACCAACCAAAACTAACATAGAATTTGGATGAGAATGGAGTTTTGGTATGAGAAGAGAGTAGGAGGAAGGTACAAAGATATGCGATAAGTAGAGAGAGAAAACAAAAGAAATAAAGAATGTAACTCTCCAAAAATGTTGGCAGAGTCCATGAATGGACTGAATGTGAATTTTTTATTGATTCAAATAAATAAATAATAAATTATTCTATATGTCTATGCTTTTTTTAATTATTTTGGATTGATATTAGTTGTGTATTGATTTTAAATTCCCTTGAGGCCATAAAAATATCACTGTCGGTGTTTATTTCAGGTCTGAGACAAGAATTTAGAAAGAAAAGAATGTAATGGAGTTGATGACATTTATGAAGGAAAGAACTATTGTGGTACAATAATATCAAATAAATTTGAGATATTACAAACTTTATTGTTATTTAATATACTTTTTTTAACTGAAAAGACTTAGGAAAAATAGGTCTCTGCCCTCAAACCCTATAGAAACCTGTGATAGTCAAGGAATGAAGGTGAATTGATGATGTTTATTAAAGTAAAGAGTGTGGTTTTTATTTGAAATGAGTCTATAGGTAAAATTACCCTTGGTGGTATGGTGATATATACATTTTAAATGTTATCCTAATGGAAAATTCTCAATGCATACTCTATATGTATGAACTCTGTTTATACAGCTAAAACCCTGTTTACACAGCCAAAGACAATAAAGAGTGTATGAGTTTGAGAAGTTGCATGGATATTAATTTGATTTAGTGTTATTATGAGTGAAAAGGATACTAAGGTCTTGATAATAACCACTATGATTTTCTAGAACCTTTTGAAGTGAAACAAACCCTGAGAGCTTTGTTTATACCCTATCTTGAGAGAGATAGCCATCTTGAAAAGAGAAGTGAAGTCCTTTTTGTTCTCAAGAAATGATTATCATTATATGTTATAGGGTTAGTGTGGTCTACATAGGGGAGACAAAGGTGAGGAATGTTTAAAAGGTTCTTAAAGGGTCTTAAGACTTAGGTAATGTTCAAATCCTATTGACATGGTCCTCTTTAAGAACACATAGTTCTATATTTTGTTCGTTATAAGTCATAACCAGAATGAACAAGGATCAATAACCATTTGGAAATGTGTATATTGATATCACAAACCTTGGATAGGTCGTATTTTATCTTGAAATGATCCCAAATGAAAAATATAATCATTTGACTCCTCACAGCCTGTACAGGCCTGAACATTAGCCTAACTAGGGTTTCCAAAATAAAATCCATATATCTTTGGTTCTAACTGGTGAAACATGACTAAAATTTGTAATCTTATGTAGTTTGCCATGAGTAAAAGGAATAAAGTGGGTTTTTTTATACCACATGGTATAGTACAAATTTGGTGACTAGACAAGTGTAATGAGGGATAAAAGGCCTAATTGGGAAGAAGCCTATAAAGGAAGTTGTATTTAGATAGAGATTTATATCTTGAAAATTTATGAGATCAAGTAAGGAGATAGAGGGTGTCTAAATATGGGCTTAGATGTTATAGAGGATTTGAAAACTATTCAAACAAAGGGACATTGTGAAAAAATGGCTATAAGGAGATGGGTTCACTATTGAACTTGAGGGGTGTCATTGCATGAAGGAGAGTGAATGAGAGTTTAAGAGGATCAAAAAAAGTGTATTATGAATAGGAGAGATCATTCAAGAAGGCAGGTTATGTTCATGAGACTAATATCAATATTTGGTGTTCTATATCTTGAGGTGGGAAGTTGTTAGAAGATAGTGAATGATTGAATGGAAGGTGATAAGGAGAATGAATTGATTAGATGACTAAGGTGTTTATGAGGGATATAATGATAGTAGATAAATATTTCAAAGGTTCGATTTGAATAAGAACATAAGAGAGTGCTACCAAACCTAGTGAGAAATTAAAAGACTATTGGTGTAGCTTGAAGCTTAAGGTGAAAAGCAAAGCATTTATTTGAGATCATTTCCAAGATTAGATCCAGAGATTAGTGTGTTTGAGTCTTTTATCATGTACCTTTTCATCATTATGGCCCTAAGTCCTTTGTAGGATCATCAAATGTTATTTGTTCACTATCATTGAGGTCTTGTATATTGTGATTCAACTTATAACATTTATTTGTAGAATGTATGACACATTGGTGATAGTTATAATAAGAATTTACATCATATCATTTTGGTAGAGGTTGAATCATATTAACCTCTAAGGGAGGAGGAGACATATGAGGTAAAACTCCATAAGCATCTTAAAGAGTGAAGTTGGATACTCAAGTAATCATCTAAATTATCACTTAGGTGCATTAGTTAAGATGAGTTGATTAGGTTATTGATCCATTTTATTAACCATTATTTTTGCATCCTTTTTAGCCTATGTAGTTTTAAGCTTATAGCTTAGTTTGGTATGAAACTTGGTATTAGATGTAATCAATGTGTTTGCTACATACTTGAGCTTGTTTAATGCAATTAATTTCATTTCTTAATCTAGGATAATATGGCATAACTCATCAAAAGATACATATTTATATTATAAATCATTTATAATAAATTTGATGAGGGGGCATGAACAAGGTTCATTCCTTTCTCAACGAACATTGATGTACTAACTTTCCAAGATGTACTAATTGATATTTTATCTATATAAACCAGTTGGATCCCTTGAGTAGTGTGGTATAAATCTAGCACCCTCAATGGCTTTGGCACTACTCCCTTTTTTAGGTTCAAATGGTTATTGTTGACCATTTTTTGTCACCATGAAGGAACAACATCCATTTTAAGTTCAAGGTTCAGTGATCATGTAGGTTTTTATGTCTCAATCGAATCTCAGTAGAAAATATGGCCAAAGAGGAAAACTCCATATTTAAAAGAATTTGTGAATTCTCAACTTCTCAAGTGTTCCCAACCAATGTAGTTATCTCTAAGAGCCTATAGGTGTAGAACATCAAAAAGATAACCATTTTGGGGTTTTTCCTAGTGACAGCTTCAAGAGAAGATGAACTCAAATTTTATGGGTCCCTAGTGACATATTGATGGCTTCCAAGTTTTTTAGTCATAGCAGAACTCTAGTCCAATCAAATAGTTTTATGTGACAATCATTCACATTTCTCGGTGGCCTATGCCTTTGTCAAAAAACTTTTGGCACTTAGCCAATTCTTTCAAAAGTTGATTGGTGCCACTTGTCAATATCCTGATGGTCCTAAGCCCTTTCAAAATGCTTTTTGACACTTATTTAAATTTTTTTAATTTTTTTTATGGATCTCTAATCAATAAGGCATCAAATAAGAGGGCAAGTAGGATGCTTTCATGTATCACAATCTCGATAACCTAGGGTCTTGAAATCATCTATATAGTTTAAAACCTTTTAGGCTAGTGGGTTATCAAGATGATTCCATACAACACAATCATATTGCTCCACTCTCCTAGATATTTTCATGTAACCCATATAGATTTTAGAACTTTGGCCTAGTGGGTGAGTGGGATGGCATCATGTGGCATAATCCCACTATCATATATACCTAGGGTAGTTCATGAAAACATAATAGTGTGTCAAAAAAAGGGTGAATAGGATGATTCCATGTGTAAAAATATTGCTTCATAGTGATATAAATAGTCAGCAGGACCTATCAATCTCCCAAGGTGGTAGAATTATAAGACTTTTTAGATCCCAACCTAACTAGGGAATGCCATGTCAACTACTTATGATATGCATCTAACTCCTAGACCTAATAGAGATGATTGGGCAAAGTAGATAGTTCTAAGATCAAATGGTAGCATGAAAATTAATAGTTGTAGATCAAGCCTAGTGACATGAATCCTATGGTAAATAAAATAATTCCACATGGCATTTGAAGATGAACCCAGGTTAAGTCTTCAAATCAAATTAATTGACTAAGTGTTGAAAGAGAACCCAAAATGGAATATACTAACATAAGCAAATAAGGGCCCAAAATGAGCCTGATGTCGACACATGGTTAGATTTTACCACTTAAGAATTTATTGGCATCTACATTATCATTGACTGGGGTAAATTTGATGGCTCATCTCACCCATTCAAATGTCAATTTGATGAATAAAATGCATAACTGAATTAATTCATAGAATCAATCTTGGAATGGATCAACATACAAATCATGGCATAGTTCAATAGAAATTCTAGAAAAATGATCAGAGGAGTATGGAATATGTCCCTATTAATCATAAAGGTGAGTGGAGAATACACATGAAGAATACAAGTTATAGGCTTGAGGGGACATGGCACGTAGTTACATAGGTGTGACTTTGGCAATCTCAAAGGGATCCCCACTACCTCAACCCCCCTTCCCTAATCATCATTAAGTTTTTAACCACCTCAATTTTGGGTAAGATGAAGTAAAGACTCGAGCTCCAAATATTTTTCCTATAAAAATAAGCAAAATTATCATTACAGGGGGACCTTTTTAGCACAAAAATGTTGCAAAAATTGGCCCATCCTTGATCCCTCTACTTAGATCTTATGATTTTGAATGAATAATACAACTATTTTTACCCTCTCAATGGCTTGCATTATGTGTGTATATTATGAATTATTGATTCTGTCTTTGTGGTGAAGTTTCTTTCCCTTTGATTGTGTCCAATTCCAATTCACCTCTATGCAAGTGAACTCTCTTTTACAAGTCATAGTTTGTGTATCTCATGGTTTATACATTGTTATTTATGGTGATGAATGCTTCTCCTTCTAATTCTACCATAGATCCTTATACCCCTATATGGAATATTGATACTAAGAATTTCAAGATTGAGTTATGTATGTTGTTAGTTATTTTATGTTCATTATGTATGTTTCAGCAAGTAGAGCATGTCATAATATTCTGGGGTATCACCCCCTTTTTACTTTTAGTTCCTTTGTTTATGCTCTCTCTCCCCATTTTTCCTTATAAGTGTAGTAGCATTAGCATTAGCCTTAGGTGATCCATTAGAGGAAGATAACCTTATCTAGAGGTTCACTCCAACCATAGGTGACCCATAGCCTTGGGGTGTTCCCATTATGTTTATTAGGTGAG
This sequence comes from Torreya grandis, assembly GCA_037957365.1. Taxonomy (NCBI): domain Eukaryota; kingdom Viridiplantae; phylum Streptophyta; class Pinopsida; order Cupressales; family Taxaceae; genus Torreya; species Torreya grandis. Next base: position 116,556 of record JARHVA010000103.1, read on the forward strand.
GAGATGAAAAACACTTCCTTAGAGGGTACAAAATCAATGTGATAATAATTCATATCAAACATGTTGGGACCTCTACTTAATTCCATTGAGTTAGAAGGTTTTGGCTAAGAATTTAGTGCTACTCTTAACAAGCTTCAGTGTTGAAAACATCAAATAAGCACCTGATGACTATGGACATTTATTATCTCTAACAGACTAGTGCCCAAGTATTTCATGCCAAGATCAATAAGATATTATTTAAAAGGTAATTTATAGTTTTTTTAATTGTATACACCCTCTAAAATAAGAGTAACTAAATCATCCTTGTCTCCTATAAGAAGATCTAGAGAGATTATACAACCTTCCTCAAGAGCTTAGTATACGCCTCCTTTTGGTATATTCTCCCATCCAAAATCAGGATTCCTTCCAATCCCTTACATGATTATCCCTATAAATTAAGAATTTTTTCTTTTCAATTAATTAATCCCACTAAATCTTTCTCAATATGATGATATACCCATTGTAGCCCTCAAGAGTATTCCCTATTTCACTAGAGAGAATACTGCCACACCTATAGAGCACATGAAACATATCACTAATATATGTTCAGTTCATCATGTTAGTAAGGACAAAATTGATATTAGGGTTTTATATTCCTCATTTAAAGTCAAATCTCTCTAATTTTATAGGATCTTGATAACCAATTTTATCAACTCATGGGATGAGCTAGGATAAGCTCTATGTAAGCAATTTAAAGACAAGTCAAATCATTTGTCCCTAATTAAATAGTTGACCACTATTAAGAGGGTACCACATGAGTACATGGTAGAATTTAATATCAAACTTCAAATAACATGGGATAGTATTCAACTATTGGTAATGCCTACACCTGAGTATACTTTTCTCTATTATTTTAGAGCCTTAAATAGTGATATCTTTATGATGTTCCAATCAATGGGTGGTAGAACATTACCAAATGTTTATGAGGTAGCCATTAGGTCTAAGAATAATCTTATATAAGCTATAAAAATTAAACTAGGGATTCCAATGCCCATTTTTCTAGAATTACATCCCACTTTGCTACCTCAAACACCCACATTAGTGCATATTCCAATGCCAACTAGTCAACCACCAAGCCAAGATAAAGCTATCCCTAGCCCATCAAATGATCTACAAGAGTTTAAGAGACTTATTCAAACTTTTGGGAATAATTTGGTTACTCTTAAAAGGTATTAGGCTCAAAATTAAAAACCATATGAAGTGCTTCATCAACCTTATCAAAATAACAAGCATCTATATTAAGGACCTTACCAACCAAATAGGCTTCCATATCAAGCAAATCCTCAAGGACAAGTCTAAGTTACTCCTACAAATCCTTATAAATATTTCCACCCCAATACTACCAGTACATCTATAGCCTTATTCCCTATTCAAAAAAACTTCTTAAAAGACTATGAATGGTGTTTTCCATGTAATATTCCCCATAACCAAACCACTTGTCATAATGGTGTCCTCAACCAACCATTGATGGTGTAAAGCATAACACCACAATAAGAGACATAAGTTGAGGTATCACCACAATAATATCCTCTTTAAGAGATAGTATAGATTGATAATACACTTATAAATTGGTATGGGGATGATTATTGTGGAGTGAATTAGTTGTAAGGTCAGAACTAGGCTTCTTCTTCATGCATGGCAGCCAATACTAGGTCCAAGAAGAAGGTTGTATAAATTGAACTAGTAACTGGTAAGTATCTTACATCAAATTTTTCATTATCATAAGAGATTGTTAATACTAATTCATTACCAAAGGTACAATAAATCCATAATAATAAGACTTTAAGAAGTCAAGAATAACCCAAAATCCATTCTCAATCAACAGAAGTGCAAGACGGTATTGTTGTTGCCAAAGTACAAAAAAGGTTTGTACTTATCCATTCAATAGTATTGAGCATATAAAGAAAAAAATATGAATATATCCATATGGGAATACTTTTCCATCCTAAGATAAAAGGACCTATTACAATTATCTTTGTCTAACCTTAGTCATTTAAAAAGGTCGTCACAGGAATAACCAAAGTTATTACTCACTAATACCCCTTAACCAAAGGAAGGTTAGTTAAATAAAGGTGTAAAGCCTCCACCATTATATGTTTATTTGATCATTAGAAGTCATTTATCCCATAATTTCATGATAGATTTGGGGGCTAGTTGCTCAATGATGCTAAAACAAATAGCAAACAAATTGGGTTTGGAATACGAGCCACTCTCTAAAGGAGTAGTTTAGCTAGATGGAATGGTCATTGAGACTCTTGGTGTCATAAATGGTTTGGACCTCACTTTACATGCTTTCCATAACTTTTTCATTCCCAAGATGTTTTCAAAATTAATCTCCCTCTATACTTGACTTTATGTGTTTCTAGGGACTTTACAACCAAGATTGGAGGATTAGTCTCATATGATCTTTAAAACTAGGTATAACACTAAATTCACCATTAGGTCTAAGAAAATTAATAGGAACCATATTGAACCATATGTGCCAAATGTCATAAATGTCAATTTTATAATCTTCGACCAAGAAGACCATCCTATTGAGCAAGATCTAAGTACACCCCTTGAAGGCACACCTAATTTACTACTTGATGAATGGGGGGATGACCATCATGAGATTGATCCTTATAAACTCATTTAATAGGTTAGTCTGGGTAACTATTTCTTGCATGAAGAAGATTATTTCATTTTGAATATTGAAAAGACTAATGAACATAATGATGGAGTATGGCATATGCATTTTGACAAATCCAAAAGTAGACATGGAGTTGAGGGGGTGTCATGTTGGTGTCTCCCTTGAATGAGAAGTATTTTTTTGCTCTGATATTTTAGTTTAGTTTTGCCAATAACTTAGCTGAGTATGAAATTCTCATCCATGGTCTTCAATTTTCCATGAAGAAAGGAATTAAACATTTGAAAGTCTTTGGATATAGTGAGTTGGTGGTCAACTAGGTAAGAGGGTGGAATGTGACCAAAATTAGTTATTGAATTCCTGTAAACATAGAGTTTAGGACATCATATAAGACCTTAAAGCATTTAACATCCAGTCTATCCCAAGAGAAATAAACTAACAAGTTGATAGATTAGTTGTTATTGGTGCTCAATTTGACATTCTAGATGATATCAAAAGGGACAAAGCACAATAATATATCAATGTGGTTTTAAGGCCTTCCATACTTGATAACACCATTGTAATGAACCATTACACCAAAACCTTGAGGCATTACTAAAATTTGCCTATCAAGATCATAACATCCCACCCCACTTCTAAAGCTTAGATTTTGGGCTAGATTTGTGCCCATACACTAGGATCCCCCACATGTACAAGCCCCAAATGAACACTGCCATGTTGACATAGTCACCCACTCCATGACTTGAACCTAGGTGGAGGCTCTGATACCAAATGTAATGAACTATTACACCAAAACCTTGAGGTGTTAGTAAAATCTACCCATTAGGATCATAACAACCACCCATTGTTAGGTGTTTGATAATGATCAACATATTGTTCTTTTCTTGCAATAATAAGTTGAGTTTTATGTAAAAAATAAAAATTAATTACAATAAAAATATGATGACTAGGTCATTCAACTAAAGTCAAACAAACTCACAAAGGGGCTGATCACACTTGAAAAATTTTTCAGTGTTAATGATCAAGTTAGGGCACAGAAAGTGATCATGAAGATCAAGTAAAAGCATTATGAAATAGTTTCCATCTTCAATGATAAGTTTATCCACATCTGTAAGGTATGTAATGAAGAGGAAAAATATGCATTTTTTAAACTCTACCAATAGTTTGACAACATCTTTGCATTGGAGTATAGTGATCTCAAAGGGTTTGACCCAAGATTGGCATAACACATTACAGAGTTAGACTCTGATGCCAAGCTAGTTAGGTAGAAATAGAGGCCCATAAACCCCAAGATAGATCCCCTCATGAGGAAATAATTGACCAACTTGATGGAGGCTATGATCATCTTTCTGATTAAGCATTCATCTTGGGTTGAAAACTTGGTCCTTGTTAGAAATAAGAGTGGAGAAATAAGGTTGTGTGTTAATTTCAGAGACATAAACTAATCCTCATTGAAGTATCACTATTCATTACCTTCCATGTAGAATATATTGTAAATGGTGGTAGGTGCAGAAGGATTTTCTCTCTTGGATGGTTATTCTAGATATAATCAGATTCTAGTGAAGGAAGAGGATTAGTTCAAGATAGCCTTCACCATCAAATGTGGAACTTATGCCTATAGAAAAACTCCTTTTGGTTTATCTAATTTAGGGGAAACTTTTAAAATAGCCATGGATATGGAATTTTAGGGACTAATCAATAATATTGTACTTGTTTATCTTGATGATATTATAATATTTTCTAAGAATGATGATGAGCTTTTATCTCATCTCAGATAGGTATTTGAAATGTGTAGGTAGTTTGGGGTCTCACTTAAACCCAAGAAATGAAAATTTTCAAACCATGAAGGCAAGATTTTGGACCATAATATCCAAAAGAGGGCTTATGATTAATCCTAAAAGGGTAAGTGTCATTCTATCATTGTCCTTGCCTAATCATAATAAGGGGATATAAATCTTCTTAGGAAGGATCAATTTCATTAGGATGTTTATTCCTTATTTGGCCAATCTTGCAGAGCCTCTAACTGTTATGTTAAATAAGAATAAGATCTTCAACTGGTCTAAGGAAGGGAAAGATAGCTTTAAAATAATTAAACAAACCATAACACAAGCTACCACCCTCATAATTTCATATTTCACCAAGGACTTTACTCTCTATGTTATGTGGGTATGGACACTATCTCAATTATGATAGTATAGAAGAATGAGTAAGACATGGAGTAGCTGATAGCTTTCTTTATCCAAGGATTGGAAGCTTATGAGGTAAATTATTCCTTTTTAGAGAAGCAAGTGATAAAAATTATAATAAGTCTAAATAAGTGTAGATATTTGTTTTCTAATAATAAGGTGCATTTACTTGTCTCTCACCCAAGTTTCAAAGAGTTCATCTTAAGCAAAGATTTAAATGAGAAAAGGGTAAGGCAGATTACAAAAGTGATGGAATATGATGTGAATGTCAAGGTCACAAATATGGTAACAAGCAAAGGTTTGTGTGAACATCTAACTTCAGAATTGTAGAATGATAAGAATGATGTCCTTATACTATAAGATGGCCAACAATCATTTGCACCTTCATTGCCTACTAGTTGGACCTAAGATATGGCCAACTTTCTCCAAATTGGTGAATGCCCTAAATGATTGAATAGGGATAAAATAAGGTATTTTAAATTACATTAAATTATTTATGTTCTTATATATGGTGTCTTATTTAAAGAGTATTCCAATGGTGTTCTATTGAGATGTGTTGAAATGAACCATATTGATAGGATTATAGAAGAATTTCATGTGGGATCATATGGTGGACACTTTTCTCTAAGGACTATAACCATAAAGATAATGAGGTAAGGTTATTAGTGGCCTTATATTTTTTAGATATGTATATGCATGGGTTAATAATTGTAATAAATGTACATTCTTCATCAGTAACTAGAGGTTAACATCACCCCCTCTCCATCCTATGCAGGTAGAGCATCCCTTTCTATAGTGGGGTTTGGATTTGATAGGGATTATTATCCCACCTTCCAATATAGGTCATAAATGGGTCTTGATAGCCATTGATTATTTTACAAGGTAGACAGAAGTAGTGGATTTAAAGGAAGTAAACGAAGCCAATGTGTGGGACTTATATGAGAGTATAATCACTAAGTTTGGGGTGCCTTATATAATCAACTCTGACAATGCAATGGCCTTTGTTAACATTAGGATAATTGACTGGGTAGTTATACATGGCATTTACTTGAGTACCCAATCAAACTAATATCCCCAAGGTAATGGCTTGGCAGAGTCCACTAATAATAATTTGATAAAGATCATTAATAAGACTATGGAGAGTAATTAGAGGACCTAGCATACCAAGTTAAGGATATCCTTATGGCTGATAAAATCACCCCTAATAATAATGTTGGCAATTTTCCTTACATGCTCATTTATGGTCGAGAGGTAAAGTTGCCTATATCTCTTTAAATACTAGCTCTAGAACTTACACATCAGCTTGGAGTAGAGTGCCATAGAGATTAGATTTGTGGAGATGATGAAATTACAAGAAATAAGAGACCAAGTTATGTATATAATGTAGCTTCATCAAGCTCAAGTGAAGAGGTATTTTGACAAAAGAGTAACTTGTAGAGTCTTCCTTGAGGGATACTTGGTGTTAAAATGGGATAAATATAGAGCCAAACCTAGGAGGCACACCACATTTTATGACTTATGGAATGGCCCTTACATCATAACCAACTACAAATCATCCAGTGCCCTTCAACTCTCAAATATGGATGGGGATGAGATACTAATCCCGATTAATGGGATCCATCTAAGCATTATTCTTTAAGTTCTTTAAATTTTGTGCATAGTAGTTTAGCCACTTTTTTTCTCTCTAGGTGATGTTACATTTTGGTTTGGTTGTTCTTCTTTCTTCTAAGTGTTTTGGCATATTTGTTTGTTTTTTTTCTTGATTTTATTGTCTACCTAGAGGGGAATCTTCATTTTGTTATTTAGTGTTAAGCCCACCAAGTTTCAGTAGTGTTGTGTTCTTATAATCAAGGGTTTTTTTAAAAAGGCTTCTATGACTCCATGTACAATGGATTGCTTAAAAGGCTACTAGATTCCTTCTTAGTAGGCAAGTAACCCACATAGGTCATCAAGAATGTTAACCATTTTTTGTCACCATGAAGGAGCAACATCCATTTTCAATTTAGGGTTTAGTGGTCACATAGGTTCTCAAGGATTCCTCAGATCTTAGAAAAAAAAGGGGCCAAAGAAGGAAGCTATATACTTTAAATAATTTGTGAATTTTTAGCTTCCCAAGTGTTCTCAACCAATGTAGTTCTTTTTTAGAGCCTATAGGAGTCAAATAGAAAAAAGACAACCATTTCAAGGTTTTTCTTAGTGATAGATTTAAGAAGAAACGAGCTCAAATTTGATGGGACCCTAATAATGTCTTGATGAATTCTCAATTTTTTAATCATAACAAGAATCTAGGCCAATCAAACTACACCACATGATAATCATTCACATCTCTCAATGGTCTATGCCTCTTTCAAAAGACTTTTGACACCTAGCTAATTTTTTAAAAAGTTGCTTAGTGCCACATGTCTATCTCCCAATGGTCCCAAGCCCTTTAAAAATGATTTTTGACACTTCATTAATTTTTTTCAAATTTGCATGGTGGATCTCCATGTCAATAAGGTAGTGGGCTAATAGGCAAGTAGGACCCTTCCATGTGTCACAATCCCAATGACCCAAGGTTTCAAAACCATTTGTATAATTCAAAACCTTTTGGATTAATAGGTTAGTGGGATGATGCCATGTGACACAATCCCATTGTTCTACTCTCCTAGAGATTTATGTCCAACCCAAAGAGATGTAAAATCCCTAGGCCAGTGGGTAAGTAGGATGACACCAGATGGTGGAATCTCACTATTCTGCAACCTCAAGGTGGTCTGTGTAAATATAGTAGTGTGTTAGATTAACAGTTGAGTGAGGTGATGCCATGTGGAAAATTCTTACTTCATCATGATATAAATATTTTACAAGACCCATCACTCTCATAGGGTGGTAGAATTATCAAACTTGTCAAAACTTGGCCTAACTATAGAATACCATGTCAACTAGCTATTAGATGCACCCATCTCCTAGACCTAACAAAGATGATAGAGAAAAGTAGATAGATCCAAGATTCAATGACAATGTGACAAGTTGTAGCTACAAATCAAGCCTAGTGACATTAATCCCATGACAAATAAAAGAATGCCATATGGCATTCGAAGATGAACCTAGGCTAAGTCTTCAAATTAGAATAATCGATTAAGTGTTGAAAGATGGCCCAAAGTGGAATATACTTGAAAAATAAAAGAAGATACCAAAATGAGCTCGATGTCAACACATGGTTGGATTATACAACTTAAGATTTTGTTAGCATCTACATTGGCACTAACTGAGGCAAATTTGATGGCTTATCTCATCCATTTAGATGTCAAATTAATGAATATATTATGTTACTGCATTAATTCATAAAATTAATTTTGGAGTAACTCGATGTACAAATCATGACATGTCTCAATAAAAATGTTGGTAAAATGATGAGAAGATGATGTAATCTATCTCTATTTATCATAGAGGCAAGTGGAGAATACACACGTAGAATACAAGATACGAGATTGAGGGGATGTGGTAGGTAGTTACATAGGTGTGACTTTGGAAATCATGAGGGGATCCCCACTACCTCAACACCCCTTCCCTGATCATCATCAAGTCTATAACTACCCTAATAGTGGGTAAGATGAAGTAAAGACCTGAGCTCTAAATATTTTACCTATAAAAATAAGCATAATTATCATTAAATGGGGACCCTTTTTTAGCATAGAAATGTTATAAAAATTTGCCCATCCTTGATCCCTGTACTTGAATTTTATGATTTTGAATGAATAATAGAACTATTTTTACCCTCTCAATGGCTTGTATTATATGTATCTTATGAATTGTTTATGTTATCTTTGTGGTGAAGTGATCTTTCCCTTTGATTGTGTTTAATTCTAATTCACCTATATGTAAGTGAACTCTCTTTTACAGGTCATAGTCTATGTATCTCATGGATTATGCAATGTTAGTTGTGGTGATGAGTGATTCTCTTTCTAAGGATACCATGAATCCTTGTACCTATCTATGAAAATTTGATGCTAATAAGTTCATGATTGAGTTGTGTATGATGTTAGTTCTTTTAAGTTCATTGTGTATGCCTAAGTGAGTAGAGGATGTCATAATATTCTAGTGTATCACCCCATTTTTGCTTTTTAGTTCCTTTATTTATGCTCTCTCTCCACTTCTTCCTTGTAAATGTAGTTGTGTTATTATTAGCCTTAGGTGATCCATCAGTGGAAGATGGCCTTATCTATAGGTTCATTCTAGCCATAGGTGACCCACAGCCTTGGGGTGTTCCTATTGTGTCGATTGGGTGAAGAGATGAGAAACACCTCTTTAGAGGGTGAAAACTCAACATGACAATAGTTACACCAATTAACTTTGGATATATTTTCTAGCTTTTTTTTACACTTGACTCATGTGATTGATATTCAGTGTTCTCAATGGCCCTTGACCTTACACTATATTATGGGCATGATCACTTTCCAATTCCATCTTCACATATCTAAGGTTCAGCTATGAACCTCTATCTTTATGCTTTAATAAGGAAACATTATCACCAAATGAAAGTACTAAGGGGAAACATGGTTTCATCGACACATAGGTATACTCATTCCTTGATCTCTTTACTTTTAAGATTTTCAATTATTCAATTATTTATATTATATGCAGTAACTACATTATAACATGCTCTTGGTTGTAGGTAATACACATAAAAAATTTAAATGGGGCACAATTCAAAGCAAGGTGTATTGTAAACACTAAGGTACATATTTAATTCCTTTAAAGGTCATGGGGATGTAGATACTTAAATATCATTTTACATGATATGCTAGTATTTTACATGAAAAATACCAATAATGTCTCAATCCTTTAGTTTATGACTTTCCACTAATGCAAGGCTCACATTCTCTATCTCACTGTGCCTATTTTTTTAATCCTATAATCTAACCCTAATATTATAATGACCTAGATCATATGTATCCTATAGTCTACATAAAAATTATTTTATATCCTACTAAGATAGTTACATATCCTCAATAACTTTCTATCTTGCAAGATATTACTTTCTAAATTAGGACACTAGTGTTGATGCTAGTGTCCCAACTCTAATGTTAGTGTCCTTGCCTTCAAAATAATCAAATTTATAAATATTTAGACATCTATGGGTCATCCTATAGTATTTTTTTAACCCTCCTATGATATCATTTCAAAAGGTCTGGTGTAAATATAAGTAAAATACCATTCATTAATATATTTATCAATCATCAAAAAGATCACACTACAATAAATAAAATCATTTGCATAGCTAAGTGATATTTCCCTATTCTTCCTTATTTCTAAATCAATCATGGGAGTAGTCTTCATTTGGTCTAAATAATTCAAATAGTATCCCATGAGTAATATTTGTCAAGTTACAATATAGATCACTAGATGCACTGGCATATACCATACTTTATGATTGTTCACACACAAACTCACATAAGGGGAGAACTACATTGGTCTGAGGCCCTCTTCAGAGTATATGTTTATGTAGGTATCACTCATTAATAGAGGGGCCTTTGAGGTTAGATCAACTTCACTTGAGCCCACTAACCCATATTTTTCAAAGTGGCATCCCAAGTTGGATGATCTAGGGTTTTGAGCAAAAGATTAATCCCAATAACCTATACACATGATCCGAGTTGATAACCTAAAAGATGATAGTGAACCTTAATAGTCATAGGTGTTTATTCCAAAATATATTTTTTATATTGATCCAGACATAAACATTAAAACTAGGACAAAATAATTGATAGTATGTCCAGATCTTAATGGTAGTGTCTAGGCTGATAGGAAGTTAATTTCTAGAATTGGATGAATCAAGGTAGAAGATCAATCTATCTTCTTCTACACCTGTACAAGTTAGATATTCTTTCACATAATTGAATAAGCTAATTATTGTTTCTCCTTTGTATTTCAACTTTTAGAATATTGTTTGGCATTATAATTTTCTATATTTAGCATATTCTCATATTTAATATATTTATCAAAATATTATATATATGAATTTATTTAATTGACTTACTTTTAGAATAGCTTATTCCATATTTTATTAGGTTATTCCCACCTAACCCATTCCAAAAAGGGTTAAAGATTATCCTTGACTCATTGATTATCATTATTTCAATCATGGCATATTTTGATTATATTATCCTCAAATCTGAATGTAAGGCACTTATTATATGAGGTCATTAAAGCTTCCATTTATTCTACCCATATTTCACCTAAGGTAGCTTGTGACTAGTCTATTGTACTCATCATAAATATATGTGCATCCACAACCCTTGGGCCACAAGTAATTGGTAATGTAATATGCCCTATTAATTCCTCACAATATATGAGATGTTGTAATTCACCCACATCATGACCCAACTATTGTAGAAATGACAATTGTTCATGTATTTAGATTTTATTTTATATTATTATAAACTTATTTATAATGAATATTATTATTATAAATCTATATATTCAAAATGTCCTTTTGTGGATGATTATAATTTCAACATAGTCTACCTTTGTACCAAGTTGTATTAAAAACCATTATAGGTGGCTCATGTTGTTTACGTATTACCTTAATGATCCATTTATTTTCTAATTTTTTAATATGTCATTGTAATGCTCTAAAAGTATTTTATTTTTTAATTTAATAGTCAAGCCATGATTCTATGTCTACTGATAGGTAGAGGAATCAATTATTTGTCAACTAACATTTGTAATATTATGTTTGGCTTAACTTGAATGATTGTTACTTGTAATGTCATGGAAGGATTTGCATCCATGAAATCCACCTTAATACTTAAATTATGGTCTAAATTTAGGTTTTCACCTTTGATACACTACACAATGTCAAGTTGTTCTTGTGTTTGAGTCATGCTTCATATTACAAAAGTTTGCATTAATGGTGTACTTAACATACGAGGCTCCTATTGTGAGCTAACATTGAAAAAAAAAATCCCATTCTCATCACTTTGATTTAATTGAATTATTTTCTTTCCTTTATCCAAGTTAGATTATTCTTGAGTAGGAACTTTTGATTATTCAATATTCTTTTTATATGAATTGTCTCAATATTCTCTCAAACCTATAGGTGTCAACATGCTATGATCCAAGTACTCATCTAGATCAATAGGTGTAAAATTTTATTTATCCAAATAATCATCTATATTTATTAGCATTTCACATTATCAACAATATGATCATCATATTATATATATATATATATATATATATATATATATATATATATATATATATATATATATATATATATATATATATATATATATATGTTTTTGTTTTTGTTTTGTTTTTTGTGTGTGTGTGTGTGTAATTTGGATCCTCTGAATTGACCAATAGGAGAAGATCTAGTATCATCTATCTTTTTTTTTTGATATTAGTTTTTGACACATTTGTCATTGGCTCATTTTAATTTGATTTACTCAATTATCCAACCTTATATGTATGGATTTTATTATATGGGATAATATTTGATGAAGGTACTATGAAATAATGAATAGAATTTTATTGTGAGTCACCATCATTATTTGGTTGCACCATGTTTCAAAAATTAAATGGTTTATTGTCTATAGTGCATGTATACAAATGTCCATTATGTATGATTTTCAAGCATCTGTGTAGTGTAGATGATATTGTTTCCATAGCATGTATCTAAGGTCAACCCAAGAATAAGTTATAGTGTAGATGATTAGGCATGACTTGAAAAATGGTAGTCAATATCTTGGTTCTTACTATCAAATCCAATGATATTAATACAACTACATGTTGCATAATATTATCAAATCCTCTTATGCTCTTATCTAATTTTTTAATAGTACCCATATTGACATCTAATGTTTGTAAGAAGGTTATGTTACATATATTTAGTCCTAATCTATAATCTATAAATACATGTTTGATTCCCATATTTTTATTTTTACTTGAACGAATAAAGGGAGATTTTATTCTATTATATGTTTTTTAGGAAAATCTATTTTTCAAATGAAATCATATATTTGCCACTCTTTAATTCACTCATAATAAAATAGAAATATGTAGGCTCTGTATCATTTGATAAATTTATATCACGTAACACATCATATAGAATATATTTGTAGAGGGATGATCTATCTAGTAGTTCAAGGATAAAAATATTAGTTTGGGTATTCTTTAGATGATTAACGATATCATGGCCTTTACTTTGATTGATTGACCTTGTGTAAGGTGGAGTGGGAGAAGGAGGAATATGTTAACTACCTTTTTTCTACCATGCATGGTGGAGCCCCTGACCTCTTCGTGTAGTGATAACATGGACCATGATATCCAATATAAGCCTTGGGCTAATAATGGGGGTGAGATGGTAATTTTCATGGCCTTAAGGTATATTGGGAGGAGGAACTAAAGGATTCATGCATGCCCTTTGACATCTAGTAGTAATTGGAATCAACTCAAATTGAATATTTAGATAGTATGAATTAAGGAAGGCTAAATATTCTTCATGATTAATACCAGCCTGAATATTATTTCAAAATCATTTGAACCTTTTAAGTACATAGATGTTAAATATATTACGTATTTTATAAAATCAACATGTAATGATTACAATTATAGCTTGAGTTAGAAAATAGAAACTATGTATATAAACTATAGCCATGAATGAATTATGTGAATGAGGAAGAAATCATAAATTAGGTCTAAAATTTTGAGACTCTAGAAAGAAGGATGAAATCCTAAGGAAAACCAACCGCTCAATAGAAAATTTACGTTCACCAATATGTTTTACCTTATTTTGGATTAATTATCTAAGCAAGTATAAATTTATGAATATTTATATTGTATAAAGAATGTCTAAATTACACAAATATGAAAGTAAAATTAGATGTCTATTTGCAATTTACTATTTATATAAATGACAAAGAAGATTAAGGTAATTACTTATTATTGTTTCATTCAAGTCTAAGACTATGTGTAGGTGGAAGGAATGACTACAAGTAGATCTAGAGTTACTTAGATATGGAAAATGGTTGTTTGCACATGCCTAGATGAATTTAGTAATATGTGTACACCTATGGAATACCAAATACATCTAATCTCTATTGAAAATGTCCCTATGAGATATGCCAAATTGTTCTAACATAAATCATTGTGCCTTATTCTAATCCATTATTTTATGTAATATCAAAAGGTCATTGTTATGCACAAGTCCATAATTTGTCTCCTTATACTTGAAACACTAGCTCCATTTTTGACAATAGGATTGCTTTAAAAATAGAATACAAATGATGGATTGTGTTGACCCCAACCACCCCATACATTTATAATAGTTTGAAGAGGGCCCTTACTTGGCTTGGGTGCTTTATAATTGGTTAGGGTTTCTAATTTTTTAAGCTTTATGGTTATTATTCTCAATGTGTAGATGATAGAAGTCCTCTTGGTAGGTGAGTAATAGATGATTTCTAGGTAGGAATAGGTTTAGGCCTAGTGTGTTTAAATATATGACTCTTTAGGCAAATTATTTTTGCATTGACATGCAAAAAATATAGGCTAACCCATAAGAAATATTTAAATTTAGGAAAATGGCCATTAAAAGAATTCATATAGATCTAATACATGTGGATAAATCCAATAACATAAGTCATTTTAATGTAAACAGAGGCATCCAACATCAATTTGATGATCAAGAAAAAATTTAATTAAGATAATAAACAAATTGGGCATAGACTAGGGAATTCCTATAGGTGAGTGATAGCAAATTGGGAAGGTCAAGTCCATAAATAAATGAATATCTAAGATAAAGAATGGAAAAGAGTCATATATTTATGCACAAGTAAATTTTTAACAAAAAATAGGATAAAGAGATATTATATCCTAATTATGACAAACTATTGCATAAAATTAGAATGAATAAAATATGCAATAAATCACATAACCTAATTTGGAACTTTCTAAATATATAAATGTGCTAAAAGGGGAAAATACCAAAGAGGAGTAACTTAGTTGGAAATTATATATGTATGATTATGGTTGTGACTATAAAATTAGTTGTATGGTTGTATAAGGTTACTATTAATCAAGAACATGGTTTTATATATGTCTAGGATAAGGTGTGTAATTTAGACACAATCGACCTATACTGGCATTTTTAGGGTACACCAATGTCTAGTGTGGTTTTAGTTTTTTATTTAAAAAAATATTGGTGCACTTTTATTTTTTGGTTCTGATTATGTGATCAAATTTGTGTGATTGGTTGCATAAGATGATATATGTTTTTTTCTTCACTTAAAACCTAGCTCAATACACCTCGATGAATAAACATAATAAATGGGAAAAATGGGTTAGTGGCTAAAGTTATGATTGACATTAACACCCCCTATGTTGAGCATTACCTACATACTTATACTCTAAAGAGGGATTAAATTCCATGTAGTTCTCTCATGCTATGGTGGTGTGTGTGAAATATTGGTGTAATGTTATATGTTGGTGCAATCTTGGTATTATTATGTGCTTCAATGATGAATTTTGAGATTAGAGGTGTATTTAGACTTAGCTCATGGTTACTTGGGCTATGTGGACTCAAAAATAAGAATAATGGTTGTTTTCCTCTCAATGTGTAGTTATATGTTTTGTTGTTTTTCAATCATATGAGCCTTTAGTGAACAATGGTTAGAAAATGTAATTTTATAGTGATATCTTTGGAAATTCCTTGAATGTGACTTATTAAAAATGTGAGATAACTTATTAGGTGGATTTAAATTTTAGAAAATAGATGTTATTTTATGGGAGGATGTGGTTGGTAAATTCATACACTATTGGCAAACAAGATAGTCCTAAAGGAGAGCCTTATGTGATGAGCAGAGACAACTAAACTAGAAGTGTTTATCGGTCTAATAGTAAGTTTAGGCTACTTGGAATGATGAATATGGATATTCATAATCATAATTTTCTTGGAGGTAAGGGTCATTTGTATAAAAATAGAGTAATAGTGGATTAGAGATGTGGAATTAGACATGAGCTTAGTGTACATAAGGAGTGGTCACAATTGCATCATTTTAATGATAAAATGTTTATTTTAATGACTACATTCCCCCCCATTTATTCTAGTAATTCATCAAATTTAAATTACTAGAGTAAAATAAAGAGAGTTATACATGAGCTTACCTATGTTGAGTAGGCTTGGATGTAAGCCAAATGTTGAATTGTGCTTCACATAAACCTATAATGAAACATGTATAAATAAATCCTTAATTATAATGGAAATGTGAAAGTAAAGATAAGAAAACTTGTTGATCAAATAATAAGTAATGAATACCCCTATTAGGGTACATAGACCATTATGTTTTCTAGTAAAAATCTAGTGACTATAGAGGGCAGGACCTCAGATATTTTCTTCATTGACACTTGGATTGGACTGGTCATGCCCCAATACTCAATGGAAGAGAGTATGCTAAGAAATTAAGGTGTGATTGACTTAATCATTTCATATTCAATGTATTAGAGTAGTTTGGAATCCCTATATTCATTCTAATATATCACTCTAGTACAAAAAGGTGAATCAACTACTACAGACATGATATGATTCATTTTTTATACAAAACTAGTGAAAAATAGCATGATCTGAGTCTGGTGTATAAAATATAGAGAATGACATGTATTTCAATTATTTCAATGAAAATTGGTGCAAAAACTAATAAAGGAGGTGATAATTTGTCGTGCACATACCCCCAATATGAATATGGGAGTATATAGATTATGGAATTGAGTAATATCAAGTGATTTTATGAGCAAAAATATGTGTGATACTTAGAACACATGCCATGCATGATGCCCCCAATTTGAGAAAAATATTAAAAAAATAAAAGGAATCATATAAAATAATTCTATATACATATTACAAACTTCCATGTAATTGGTGATTCTGATAAATTCTATAAAATATTTGTTTTTTGAGATGACAGTGCACAGTTATGGACATGGTTGGCTTCACCCCTCTCAAAATGGAGTGTTTTTGTCTAAAGTTACTTTCTAAGTTAAATTGGGGTATAAACTATGATCAACTAAGTAAAACCTATGATTTTTTATTTGTTTAATGAAATGTTTCAACGTAGTCTCTAAGACAAGCCATTGTGTATGCCCCCTCTTTTGAGGTGAATTGTGAATCTTAAATAGTAACTTGGCTCAAAAGAATAAATTTATGTGAATTATGTTATATAAAATATTAAAATCTAGATTAATAATGATAACATTAGATATTATGGTATAATCATAGATAAATTTAGCAATACAATAACGTATGATGCATGTAGAACTACTAAGCATACATAGTGTCATGTTTAGATATTTGTTACCAATGAGAAACATAATGAATAATTATCATATACTAAGTAATTAAAACTAAATTAGAGAAAGTTGAGAAGGATGCATGATATCCATTATGGCATCAAAAAATTGAGCACATAAGAGTCATGGCCATGATGCACACACATGAAGCAAACATACAAATTCACACAAAATGCACAATAAAAGGCCAAGAAGACACATACAAGGGACATGTTCAAATGTCATTAACATGCATAAAAGCATACAATAAGGCTTAGATCCACAAATAAGGACAATGTTTAAATGCCCAAAATTCAAAGTAATGAATACACAAAGCATGAAGTAAATAAGAAACACATGATAAGCATACATGGATATGTGTATTTGATCTACATAATAAACCTATAACATTAGCATATTTAGCAACTCAGGTCTTCAGTAGTATAGCAATGTGAAAATAAGTAAACCAATAACAATAGATTTTACATAATGTATTGAACTAAAGTATGAACAATAGGGAGAGTCAAAGAATGATAAAACATGTGTAAGAGGATACCCCTGGTGAACTTACTATGATATAAGCATATTTTATAAGGAGTATGACTAGTTCGAATCTGAAAAATTAGAGCATGTGTTCGCTAGGACAAGTCCATTGGAATCAAAAAAGAGCATTGTGTGTTATAGTCTAGATTAGAGTTGTTTTATATGTGTAAAATTTCTAGGTCTGAGACAGTATCACCACTTAAAACTATATTTGTAAGTGACAACCTATATGTTATGAAACTCACTAAAATACACTTATGAATAATTTTTGATATAACACTAGATATATAGAAGTATTACATATACCAAAACACAAATCAACTTATGTAAGTAAACTATACACATCATGCATAGGTCCCAATTTTTAGAATTTTTTGAAATATTATAGTTTATTTATATTTTTAAATATATGAAAATGAAAAAAGAGTATACTAACCAATGACTCCTATAACAGACTCATAATCAATAGGTTATGTATTTAACATAAGAAATATGACCTATCATGAATGGAAAGTATCATGCCACTATGAATGAATTGATCTCAACTTAGAATTTGAAAACTAATCCGACTCTGTAACTTAAGTGTTATTTTCATGATGATAATATGTAGTATGTTATGTATTTTATTTATCATAGTGATCCCTAGGACTCTTCAGAACCCATCATAGAGTGTATGAACTTGATGTTGGTGTTCTTTATGGAATGCTCTCAACACCTTGTAATATCAGTTTAGGATGTGTTAGAGTTCACCAATAGAAATCTAAATATGGACATTCATATCCTTAATGACTATTTTCATATGAATTATATCCTTATATGTGTATATAAAAAGATAGATAAGTGTGAGAGTACATATATTCACTCTCAAACTATTATCAACCATAAAACTCTATATAGGCTAGTGATCAATAAGGGCTCAAACAAATAAAGAGTGCAAATTAGAATCTTCATTAACTATCTCATGATCTATAAATGTGATAAGTGGTTTGGATAAAAATAAATTATGACATTTATTAATGATTCCATTTTTAAGATGTTTTTCCTTTGTATAAGGATTTTAATAGATAATGGAGGGTGTAAATTATGTTTGTAATGCACTCTTGATGTATATGTTATTTTTGGAGATATGTGATTAGGAAAAATATCACTAAATATCTTCATTGTTTGATTCTCACTTAGTTTTGATTTTGAACTATCAGTAGATGTAACCATATTAATTTTTTTCTCATCTATTATATCATATATATTATGTCATAAATAATGCATCTATTTATGTTGTGACCTAGTGCTTGATGAAAATCACAAAATGCTAACTGATTAAATCCTTTTAGAAGAGGCTTACTCACATCAACCTATTTAATGGGAGGGAGCAATATGGGATTATATTCTAATAAATTTTTTAATACCTTGTATGGATCTTATAAACTATTGGTAAATTATCTTCTTGAAGGACCTAATAATACAATGCATGAAGTAGGATTTGACACTGTATTCACTATTTCCTTTTGATCACTCTTACTATCATTTGGTCTCACCTTATATGGTCACTTACTTGGGTTCTTTACATGAGAAATATAAATTGGATTAGTTTCATGATTTATCTTATTAATTACTAATAATTTGACATTTCTTTATTTAGCTATGTGACATAAATCCATGAATGAGAGAAATTTCTTAAACATAATGGATTCATGTAGTAGTGGAAGCAAACCCTACTTGAAGATGTCTTACAATTCCTTATTTTACATAGGATTTGTCATCTTAGATAGCATGATATTATGATTTATGACATATTATTCAATAGTCTCATTGGATTCTTATTTATGCTAAGAAATATGAGCATATGAAATATTTTTACTTATATTTATTTATAAATGTGCTAGGAATAAATTTTTGAAAGGATTAAATGCATGAATTGGATGATGTGGTAAATCATAGAACACTAAGAGAATATTATTTTAAGCTTATTGGAAACAAATTGGTCAAAAACCTATCATTGTTTGTATAGTCCAAACATGTTTCATTAAATGATCTCAAATGTTTCTCAAGGTCACTTTTTCCATCATACAATGTAAGCTTAGGTGCCACAAAAGAAAGTCAAATAACCCATGGAAGTTGAAGTATCAGATGCATTATCAATGCTTACACATTTTATATCCAAAAGAGTTATAAAAATGGTACGATAATCCTATGGTTATTCATGGATTACTTCTCAAATGTTCTTAATAATTTTTAATTTATTAATATTTGGTTGTTCATCACCCATAGGTGCAAGCACATCTTGATGCTCATATTGAGATTCAATGTTATCTTGATTATACCATGCATTATTTGATGTATTTTCACACACTTCTATGTATTTAATTTATGCATTCATATTTTAAGGTTTTGATATACCGTTGTTATTATCCATATTTCATGCCTTATGGAAATAAATATGAGAATGCTCAACTTGAGTACCACTTAGTCTAACACTTCTTCTAAGAGAATTAGAAATAACTTTCTTAGATTGCATAAAATATGAAATAGAAACTTGTAAGATTATTGTTAATAAAGAATTTACCAAATCTAAAAACCATAATACAACAATTGGAAATTAAAAAAATGAAAGAAACCCTAGAAACATCTATGGTTAGGGTTTTGAAATATTCAATAAATAGATGATTCACCAATATGTTTTATTACAAATTGGAATAAATAGATACTAGGTCCTAATTATGACAAATCATTGCATAAAATTAGAATGAATAATATGTGTAATAAATCAAACAAAAATATGCTAAAAGGGGTAAATACTAAAGAGGAATAGCTTAGCTAAAAATAATATATATAGGGTTATGGCTATGACTATGAAATTAATTATATGGTTGTGTTAGGTCACTGTGAATCATGAATAGGGATTCTCATCTATTTAGGATAAGGTTGCGCTATTTAGACATGGTCATCTTGTGTTGGCATCTATAGGTTACATCGATGTCTAGTATGGTTTTAGTTTTTTATGTAAAAACATATTGGTACACCTTTTCCTATTGGTCCTGTGTGTGTGATCAGATCTATGTGACCTGTTACATAAGTTAATGTATGCCTTCCTCTTCACTTATAACCCTACCTCAATAGAGCATGATGAATAAACATAATAAATGTGAAAAGGGGGTTCGTGTCTAAAGTTGTGCTTGAACTTAACACCCTATGTGTTGTGCATTATATACATACTAATACTCTGAAGAAGGATCGAAATCCATGTAGTTATCCCATGTTATGGTGGTATGTTGAAATATAGGTGTAATGTTATATGCTAGTGTAATCCTAATGTAATTATGTGCTTCACAATGATGTGTGACCTTGGATAGTATTTAGGCTTAGCTCATGGATACTTGGTCTATGTGGACTCAACATTAGGAAGAATAGGTGTTTTCCTCTCAACGTGTAGTTAGATGTTCTAGTCCTTTTCAATCATATGAGCCTCTAGTGAACAATGGTTAGAAAATGTGGATTTATAGTGCTATCTTTGGAAATTGCTTGAATGGTATTTATGAAATGTGTGAGATGTCTCATTAGGTGGATTTGAATTTAATAAAATAACCATTTGATAGGAGGATGTGGCTAGTGGATTTAGATGCTACAACAAGCAGGATGAGGTCTTGTCTAAGGAGAAAAGATTGCTAAAGTCGAAGTGTAGATTAGTCTAATAATGAGTTTAGGACACTTGTAATGGTGAATAGGAATATTTAGAATTATAAATTTCCTAAAGGTAAGGGTCATATGTATAGAAATAGAGAAATAAATGCTTAGAGGCATGGAAATAGGCATGAGTTAAGTGTGCATATAGAGTGGTCACAAGTGCATTGTTTTAGCAATAAAATGTTATTTTTAGTGACTACAGTAATATATGGTAAAGATAGGTCAAGACTGATATTTTTAAATATCTAATACAAGATTTATGTGTCTACACTTGTTAGGTATTAAATTTGACTATTGACCCTACATGTCATAACTATTTATTGAAACATGTAATATATTCCATTAAATAAAAACCATAATATATGCTCAATTAAAAAGGCAATTGGTATGGAATCACACCATGTGAAAAAATCTAAAGTAGAAATCAAATCAACAAACTAGAGAATAAATTACAAGAAAGTCCCAATAATAAAAAACATACAAAAGACATTATTTTTTGGAGGACCATGTAACTCTTTTAGGCAATCTTTTCTCCTTTACCTTGCATTTGGGAGTCTCTTTTGACATGTGGGGATTGACCACTTGGTATAAAAAAGTATACCACTAGTTTTAAAGACTTGCTATTAAACCAAGGATAAATAACAACATCCACAGGTTTCTTTGATGGTACCCTATTTTTAGGTTTCAGTCTATTACTAGATGTATTTCCATAGGCCAAATCATACCCATCCATCCCTTGATAAACATTCTCATTTCTATTTTTAAGATCTACTATCATCCCACCTTGTGTAGTTCCTTCACATTTATTCAACTACCCTGTAACATCTTTAAAATATCTTTAATTAGTTTTAACTACTTGATTGGCTTGTAATTCCCCTTCTTCAATCTTTGAATTTGGTGATTTTCAGATACTTTCTCCTAAAACTTCAAAGTTGTTAGATGTACTAAGGGTCAATTTATTATGTTTGTGTATATAATAAAATATGGTCTTCAATACTTGATAATTACAAGCTTGACACACATTTGTAATACATGACTTGAGCACCTAAACAAGGTCCTATTTTGCCATCCTCTCACACTTGCATGCTATCTTATGAGTCAACTCTTCCATTTTGTTGTTATACACCTAAAGGGACGTCATTGTGTATTTAAACCCACTAAATATATTGCATAAAATCTCCAAATTGTCATAGTAGTCCACCTTTACACAAGTTAGTTTTAATAATTATGGCCATTATTAATAGTTGATAACACCCAACATTTGTTAAAACCAACCCACTCCCAAACATGACTATTTTATAAAAAAAACTCATCTTTAGGTCTGGCCCATAAGCCTAGTGTGTTAATGTCATGACAAATTATTCAAATATATCCATATATAAATAAATCAATGTCTCACTAAAAAGTATCTGACACTTATTTATGAGACATCTATACACTATTGCATAATGAACAAATATTCTATATTTTTCCCAAGTTTCCTACCTATCATTATGAGTAATCATAATCTAAGTCTACAACACTCAAAATTTGAGTCAAAATAAACAAGTACCAAAACCAATCATTAGCTACATATACATAATGAAAGAGCACAATTTCATAATCACACTAGGTGAAATATCCTCTATAGTCATTGATATCTCCTCCACTACCACCACCACCACATTTGGTAGATACACACATTTAGGGTAAATATTCAAATAAGGTTGAAAAACATATCCAAGATCAACATACAAATTCAATTATTATACATATATGATATATCTATATATCTATCTATTTCACATCGAGTATGTCAAATAGTTACTTAGAGACCATAGAGGCCACCATATTTTACAGCACATATTAAGTTATCACCTTGGATAGTTTAGTGTGTTCCATAATAAACACATGTAACAAGAAATTCGCATACTACATAATATATACCACTAAGTGCTCATCATTTTAAACACATCCATCATACACTAACTTCCATAAGCATTGAACATATCATACATGATACACCACATGACTCTTTATCACATTTTAAACCATCCCTAGTTGATACAACCCATCCATGACATAGTATCGCTCCACCATATGATATTTCCACTTCCCCTAGTCCCCCCTTGAGTGCATAATTGGTTAGTTTTTTTCCAAATTTCAAATATTCCAAAAATATGAAAAAAACAAATGATTAGAAAAAAAAGATTCAAATATTCAAAAAATAAACAAATTAGGACTTGAGCATGGAATGATGGTCAGGTTATTTTTTTTCACATATGTTATTTATGACATGTTTGATATATGACATATTATTTACATACACACATTCATTTCACAATATTTTGAGTGTTATGCATAATATACATGTTACACATGGACATACAAATGTTGGTTTTCCCTCTACCCAATGGTCATGTTGATACTTGGGGCATCTTCTTCCACATGTTTCATTATTATAGGTTATATCTTTATATGGCCTTTGTACCATGTTGAGCCACATATATTGTTTAAATATTCCTTGATAGTTATTCACTTCTTACACAATGACACATGATATGTCATTTTACTATGAAATGACATTAATACATATGGATGGTGTAGAGTAGTCCCTTGTTCTGTGCTCCATTGATCTTGTTATGATTTTACATAGTATAATAGTTTGTGTGATACTTTTATGTGTGCAATTTGTCCTTTCTTAATGTAAAAACCTTTGATGTCCCTTGTTTGTGACATTTTTATGTCTTCCTATGTGTGACTTTTATATTTGTTTATTGTGACATCTTTTATCCCTTGTATGTGTCTTTTTAGCCTATGTGTGATAAATAACATTTATGTTTGTCGATCTTGTTGATATTCAGGGGTACCATGGTCTATATCATGCACTATTACTACGTAGTCTTATTCAGAGTTACTTATACTACATGTTTCATTGATATACCTATTCATGCATGACACTTACATGCCCTGAATTGAATATATTACATACATGTCTTGATAGATACATGCATTACTATGATGACATACTCTTCACATGGTTAAATGATAGTAAATGATGTTATCTTTATCCATTACATGGTATAGTTCATTATACTTTTCATATAATTTAATTACATGATGCATCCCTCATCTCAAAAGTGGGGCATTACAGTGGGTTTATCTTAGAGACATAAGCCTCTATGAGTATAAAATCAAAACAAAGTATATGTTTCAAATATTTTAAAGATTCAATTCATTTAGATATTAGAGTATTTCAAATACATGATACATATTGGCACATTTATATAGAATACATTGGTATATGTGATGCATATGCATTAACATTTCAGATACTTGAGCATAGATGCATACACACTTGAGTGCATATGCATGGGCATATGCATAATAGTTTACAAGAACTAAAATCTAGATTTTTACATTCATATACATTTGGGATACAAGTTCTCAAAATTAAGCATACAAATTTAGGGGGCATGATATTGGTTCCTGCACATATACACAACAACACAATTTCAATTGATTGGCAAACAATTTTCATTACACTCTACACTCATCAAACCTGCGTTCATGATGGAGGCATGAGCATTGTTCATTCCTTTGTGATCATGATTTATTATTTTTACATGGATTAAAATAGAGTGAACTAGAGAAAATCATTAAATTTGAATCTATAGGCCACCTATAATGGTTAATTCATTTTTTTATAAAACTTTGTGTGATAAGTTCTCTCATTTTACCTACGTAGTGGTTTTATATTTCAGTTGAGCTAGTCGCATAGTTCTCTCTATATTTTTTCCTACATAGTTATGTGGGTTAGTTTATTTTTTAGTTTAATATGCATTGATGTGGTTTGGGGCATGTTGTCTTCCCAATAGGATTCTACATAGTTACAATGATGACCCCAATCTAGTGTTTCAACAAAGAAACGTCATCTTTAACAAGTTGTAAGGGCAACAAGGATTTTATCAATACATTGGTGTACTCTAACCCTTGGTATTTAAATTTATAAATTTCAATTTTATATTTCACATATGGACATTGAATACTTCATTATCATTATATATTTGCATGGAACAAAGCTTTACATTTGGAGCCATCCCCCAAAAGGCAAAATCTATTGCACACACTCAGGTATATTTATTTTATTATTGGAGTAATTCAATTACTAGAATAAAAGGAGGGAATTCATATATATTAAAATATGGTCTTTAGTACTTAACAATGACAAGCTTGACACACATTTACCATGTATGACTTGAACACCCAAACAAGGTCCTAATTCACCACCCTCACAAACTTGCATCCTATCTTATGAGTCGACCCTTCCATTTTTCTATTATAAACCTATATGAACCTCATTATTTACTTTAAACTTGATAAATATTCTCAAAAGACATCTCCAAACTCTCAAATGAATCCACCTATACATGAGTCAGTTTTGATAGTTATGGTTTTTATTGTTAGTTGATAATAACATGCACTAGTTAGAACCAACTTGTTGCCAACAATGATTATTTTCTAAAATTAAACCCATCCTTAGGTTCATCCCATTTTCTTATTGTGTTAGTGGTGTGATTAATTATTCAAATACATCCATGTATAAATAAATCAAGGTCTCATTCAAAAGGATCTATGACTTACCTATGAGACATCTATACATAACTGCACACTAATAAAATATACCCTATTGTTCCAAATTTGCATAACTATCACTAGGGGTAACCACAAGCCAATTCTAAATCACTCAAAACCTAATTCAAATCAAACATTATCAAGTACCAAAGGAAATCATTAGTTGTTTTAGACACTTAAATTTCACTATTTAGTGTCAAAATTAACTTTGACATGCTAACCCTTCACCATCCCCAATTTGAATTCATATTAACATCATTTACATCCACTTTTAGAATAATTGATTAATTCATGATTAATTAATAAAATCATACACACATATTTCCTCCAAAACTAGTTAAAATTTTGGATTTCCCACCTCATCTAGACATCCTCCATGTTTGTCTCAACCAAATTTTGACTCATCCAACCACCTTCCTCAACTTCCTCAACCACCTTATGAGTCATATTAAAACATTTAAACCAACCTATGAATCGTCCGTAACTTTTCAATTATCTTGACCCACTCATGTTGAGTCACTCAACTACCAACTAGCTCTCCACTTTATTCTCAACACATGGGAATAAATCATCATCCATTCAGATGAGGACTCAAAACCAACCATTGATTATTTTAATAATTTAATAAATTTTGATTATTCTCAAACATTCATCTCATCACCCTCAAGCCTATTAATTGATGTATAATCCTCCACTCAAATCACCCACCTTCAAACTTTTGAAACTCTATCAAATTACCCTTTTGAATCCATTGAGATCAAAATAAATTTTCAATCACATGCTACCTAATTCCCTTTTTTAGGAGAAGAATTGAGCACCTACATCAAGTAAGAAAGAACAAATATACCATTAATCACATAATGGAGAACATGATAAACATGTATTGTATGATTTTTGAAGTGTTTCATTAGTTAAATTCATTTTATTGATGTTTCTCTATCAAGAGGTGTATTTTAGGCATGAGTGCATTGTCATTGTATTCTTAATTAACATTCTAAATTCACACTATATATTATACTACGCCTAGTGGGACTTTTCCTCATCTTTCACATCATAAGTGTATTTACAAGGTTAATTTAGTTGATTTTAATTATTTTTCTTATGCATGTGTATTTAAATTTGTCTTTGGAAGCTCTTGTTTACAGTTATATATCCATTTATGAGTTTGCAGAGTTGTACATAAACCTACAAAATAGTGAAATCAGAGCATACTTCAATGAATTAATTAGGGTGAACAATAAATTTGTTTTTGGTCCATTTTCAAAATTCTTTATATAGTTTTCCTAACTTTTTTTAGTTTATGGGTATTTACTAATCATCTATTGTTTCAATTTTGTTTCTTATATTAGCTTTTGTTTGCTATTTTAACTCACTTCTATATAATAGCAAAATCAGAGGCATTTTCAATAAATTTGTTAGAGGGAACTATGAATTCATTTATGCATTTTTGACATATTTTTGCAGTGTTTTCTATTTTCTATTAGTTTATGTTTGTTTCTATTTCTTGAAAATCCCTTGTTTCAATTTTTCTTGCATATGGGTTCTCTATTTTATATTTTATATTTTTGTGCAGAGCAATGAAATCTTTTTTGATGCAATGAAATCATTTCCTGTAGTGAATTTGATTATGGTCACGTTGAAATCATCATTGGCCACAATGACTTCTTTTTAGAATAGTGAATTTATTCTATAAGTATTATTTTTTATGTTTTTTGCTCTACTTTATGTAGTTATTATATGCTAATAAATTCACCATTTTCTCTGGCTATGTAATAACAATATCATTCTAAAAGCTAATGTTTTTGTCTTTTTCCATTTTTTTGCTTTCTTTTTTTACTGAATTTTTAGGTTAGCTTGTTTTTTTAGCATTGAAAACACTTCTAACAGTTTTTTATAGACTATTTGTCCAAGAAGAAAATAGAGCAAGTCAAAAATCAAATTTTAATTATTTATAATCTCTTTGATTTTATTTTTAGTTTTTAGACTAACCTCCTCATTTTCAAGTTTTTAATAATTTTAGTTCAGTCATTTCAATAATTTAATTTTACATAGTAATTAACCCATATTTTCATTTTTTGTGTTAATTAATCCTTTACTTCAAGCTCTTTATTATGTGTGTTATAAGATTGTGTATGTTCTTCCTTTGGTGTCACATTGGTGACTATACTCAAGAATCAAAAATAATTTTGTAACTTTTGTTATCTAAAGCTTCACTTGTGTGTATCTTCTTCCCTTGATGTCACATTGGTGATGGTACCTAGGAATCAAAGATAAGTGCTAGTCTTCTTTATTCTACTTTCTTAGTGGTTCTATCGACTATGGATTTCACCACCATGTGATAGGCCAAACTTTGAGTACTAGTAGAGTATAAATAATAGGATTAACTATTTCAAAGGCCTAGGTAGTGATGTGTTTTAAGTTTACTATGATGTGAGAGGTTTGTATGTCTCAATACCTTGGGTTTCAATAGATCCATATACGGTCTTATGCCTCACATATTAAAAGGTATTTAAAGTACTCCCCTTAGACAATATTATGAAAAGCTTAATCCTAGGTGAGCCTTTGGTGCATCAATTAGTAGTTAGCACTGAGAAGTTACTTTCCATGTACCCTTGAATTGGGTTTAGTGAGATATGGGAATGACACTTCCTCCATAGTTATCACTCTAAAATATTGGGCCAACACTATGTAACAAACAATTAAGTAGCAAAGAAATTATAAACTTTGTTCAAGTCCTTTATCTTAATTTTATACCTTTTTTTGAATTCCATGTGTATTAAAGTTGTAACTTATTTGTTTTAATTCACATGAAATCCATGTATTGAAAGAATTTTGATTGAAAAAACAAATTTGAGTTTTAAAACTATGTTAAAATCATATTCAAAGTTTAAAACTAAAGTCATATGTTATAAAAACTCAAAAAATTATTGTCAATCATATTAATTTCTAGTCTTGGTCTTTCATCTTTGTATTTTCTGAGTCAAGCCTTTTTAGCAATATCACCTATCACAAGGCACATGGTTGTGTTGAACAACCCTAGGTTGAGGGAGGATCTTTTTGGCAATGACCCTTTTAACTTTTATAACCAATAACATCAAGTTGAGATCCATGAAATCCATGATGATGAGAAATAAGAGGGACCTTACGAAGAGGAGAATATCCCAATATCCATCTTTCCCCCTTCTCAAATAACTAAACATATCCTATCTAAGAAGAATGAGGTCTTGTTCCATGCTTTGAGTGTTGGGGCTAAGCTTCCTCCTAATTTCAAAATCCAAATTTTATGTCACTTGCTTGATAAGAACTAATCAAAATCCCCAATCCAAGATCAAGCCACATCTCATGGATCCTTTAGGAATAGTAAAGTCATCATAAGTCCAACCAATCCTAATTCCCAAGTTTACATAGACAAAGTAAAAACTATCATGAATGAAGAAACATCCCAACCAAGTCATGCATTTTCTATTAAAGTTCATGTCCAACAATTAAATCAAGAGATTTCCAATCTTCAAGCCAACAAAACAAAAATCCCTTGATCAATCAATCTGTGAATCCAAATCTAAGTAATCTTAGTCTTAATATAGGATTATCTCAAATTAATCTAAATTTAAATGTTATTTGAGTTCACCCATAATTAATCCCAATCCAAACTAGAGTTTGAATGTTATTAAAAACTCACAAATTGTTAATCCAACAAAACAAAATTTAAGTTTGAATGTTTATTTAACCTCATCCATCAATCAATCCAATCCAAATTTGAATTTGAATGTGCATTCAAATTCACCAATCAATAATCAACATCAAAATCTGAACATGAATCCATATTCAAGTTCACAAATCAATCCAAATCTAAATTTGAATGTGTATTAAAATTCACCAATCAACAATCAACTTCAAAATCTAAACTTGAATCCATATTTGAATTCATAAATCAATCCATATCTAAAATTGAATGTACATTCAAAATCACCAATCAACATTTAACATCAAAATCCAAACTTTAATCCATATTCAATTTCACAAATAAATCCAAATCCAAATTTGAGTATTCATTCAAATTCACCAATCAATAATCAACATCAAAATATGAACTTGAATATTGATTCAAGTTCAAAAATCAATCCAAATCTGAATTTGAATGTGAATTCAAATTCACCCATCAACAACCAACATCAAAATCCTAACTTGAATCCATATTCAAGTTCATAAATCAATCCAAATCAGAATTTTAATGTTCTTTCAAATTCACCAATCAACAATTAACATCAAAATTTGAACTTGAATCCATATCCAAGTTCACAAATCAACCAATCCAACCAACATACGAACTTGTATACTTATTCAATTTCACCAATCAATCAATCAAATCTAAATAAAATTTGAACTTGAATCCATATTTAAGTTCACCAATTAATTAACATCCAAATTTTTCTTTAGTAAAAACTTCAAATCAATTTTCAAGTTTTAATACAAATTCTTTTACCCATCTGAATTCTTTTACAAATTCAAGTTTTTCAAAAAATCAAACTCCACAAACCATAAATCATAATACATTTACAAACCCTAATCCAACCTTCAATCCCAATTCATCATTCAACCCCAACATCAATCAAAACCAACCTTTTTATTCAACATCAAATCTATTTTCAAATCTAAACTTGAGTCAAAATACATTTATAAATCAACCACTAAATCCATTCACAAAGACATCAAATCCAAATCCATATTTTAACCCAAATCAATTCATTAACAATCCACCTTAAAATCAATATTCATTTCCACATTCCAACACGAACCCAAATCCATTCATTGGTCAACCATACAACACATTCACCACTTCAAATCAAAACAATCAACTCTCACCACACTTTATTCACAAGTGGAAAAATGTGAAAGATAAAATCCAATGCTTGCAAAATGGCACTTTTTCCACCAAAAAACAATTCAACTTTGAGGAAATTTGTCCATATCCATTTGACATAAAAAACATGATGACACCGTTCCCTACACATTTTGAACTTCCCAAGTTTGATAAATACAAATGTAAGGGAGATCATATGGAGCATCTCAAAGAGTTTTATATGTCATATGAAAACATTACCTGTAGCAATGAATACCTATTAAAATTCTTTCTATGCAGTCTAGGGGGCCAAGCCCTAGATTGCTTATTCATTTACCCAAAGGATTAATCACTACCTTTGAAGACTTATCTAAAATATTTACACGCCATTTTTCTTATAACATTGAATGAGAGTTAACCATGCTAGACTTATATAATACTAAACAACAAAACGGTGAAATTTTTTCTTATTAAAAATATGGTAGTCATTAGTAAGCCATTTTCCATGGTCCCTAGCTAAGAAACAACTTATTGTAATCTTCATAAACAATCTTAATTCAAATTTGGCTCATCAATTACAACTTAATTGTCCCACATCATTTGATGAAATCATAGAGAATGGATTTCAAATTGATATAACTTTAATTTTTAAGGGTGTCATTAAAATTTTCAAATAAGACAATACCTCTTCAAATCAAATGGAAAAACCCAATTTTTTTTATAAAGAATAAAAACGTTGTGGGTGATAGTGTAACTGATGTGAAGCAAGTCTAAAACACCCAACCAATTAATAATACCACCATTCTAAGTGGCCAACCAAAATAAGAAAATTACAAATATAATTGACTCTTTTGGGAGAATTTTATGATGTGGTCTTTCAAAAATTGGTCGTTGCAAACATGATCATCTTCCCCAACGCTAAACCATTTGAAGAGAATGTTCCTAAGCTAGAGTGGTACTAAGATAATGAATATTATGAATACCATAAGATCAAGGTACATTCAATAAACTGTTGTATGAGTCTTAAACATTATATTCAAAACCTCATCAATCATGGGGACATTGCAATTGAAAATCAATCTTCCTCATCCAATAATCAAAAATTGGGTATATATAAAGACCCATTTATGAAACATGAGTAAGGGCATAATAAAGAAGGTAAATATCAAGCCCAAAACTATAATTTTAATCAAGCTAATCACCCTTTTCATTCTATAGTCAATTGTATTGTCTATATGAGCCATCATGTTTATGTTATCAAAGTTAAATCCCAATACTATTACTATGCCCTTAACCTATAATGCATCTAGGGATATGTGTGTCTGACTTGTGGTTTACATACCTTCATATTATCTTTTTACATTTCTTGATGTTCTTAGTATGGTCAGCCTATGAAATAACCATGGCTAAATAGAGTATATATAGGAGGTAGTGGTTAGTCTTTTATCATCATATTGTGAATTATGTTTGTATTACATTACCCTTGAAGTGGCTTAGTCATAATAGTCAAGTATTCTACTCTTCTACAAATTATTGTTGTGGATCTACTTATTTTATTCTTAATTCTATGATATATTACTATATTGTTATAAATCATCTAAGTAATTTCATTACAATTATGTTATTACAATAAGGCACACCAAGATCACCATACTAAGTGTTTCCTCACCTACCATTGAGAGTGAGTACAATATTATAGAGCAATTTGAGAAGACGCCAACTCATATATTTATCTTAGATCTTCTCAAGACATCCCCTATGTATAAATACATATTGTATAAAACCCTCCAAGAGTCCACAGTCCCACAATACATTAACCCATCCAATTTTCAAGCATTAATTAGAAACTCAACCACTAACAATTAAGTCACATTTGATCATTATGAAATTTCCCCCATGGGATCCACACATAAATTACTAAAATAATGAACAAGCTACATGTTTCCTAAACAACCAATATCATGTTGTTAAATCTATAATGTGTAAAATAATGAACTATAAAGGTAAAATAATGAACTTAAAGGTAAGGGCCTTGGTCTCCATGAACAAGGTACATTATAATGAATAAGCCTTAAACCATGTGAATCCCTACATGGCATTAGATTTAAAACACTCAGTGTGAGTACTATACTTTACGTTAATGATTCTTCTAGTGAGTCTGAGAAAGTCTCTTCAGACAACGAGACAAGTTCCATCTATAGCCAATTTGAAGATATTTCCATTACTAACCTATACCATGATAGTGTCCTTATAATGCTTGAGCTTACATGTGAAACCTTATTTAGTGGGACCAAAAACCATCACATCTACTTGATCATTTCTAGAATGATGAGGTAATATTCAAGTTTTTGAGAATTAGAGATCACATCCCAACAGGGGACCACAAAAGGGATTTTCCATTTAGTTGGATGATTCTACATACTTTGGGGAGATTTTAAGTTCACATCAACACCATCAAATAAATATAAAAACAACCTCTACATTTTCAGAAAAAGCTCTAAATCATGAAAAACATGAGGGGGAATTCAATCTTCCTCCACCTCCTACAAAGTATCAATAAGAATCTACCCTCTTTATTGAAAACACTATTAAGGTTAACATTGAGACAAAGGATAATCTAAAAATTGTGAAACTTGTTGCATCATTGGATCTATAGGAACAAAACACTTTCACACTTTTCTTGAGGAATTCTCAGACATGTTTGCATGGTTATATGTTAAGATGCCGATCTTATATTTATCACTAGTTGTGCACAATCTTATTGTCCATAAGGATGCCAAACCAGTAAAAAAAAAGCTCAAAAAGATGTATCTCAAAGAAGCATTACTTGTGAAATAAAAATTGAAAAAATATTTGGAGTTGGTTTCATACGTTGTATTGACTATTCTAAATGGATATCTAACATAGTACTAATATCAAAGAAACCATCAAGAATCTAAGTCTATACATATTTCAAGTACATCAACAAAGTATATATAAAAGATGACTTTCCATTGCCAAACATAGACATGATCATATACTCCACTGCAAGTCATGATATGTTGTCCTTGATGGATGGATTTTTAGGTTACAATCAAATTAAAATATCCCCTAAGGACCAACATAAGATAAATTTATAATACCTTGGGGAATTTTCTATTATCAAGTAATGCATTTTGGCCTTAATAATGTTGGAACTACTTATAAAAGAGTAATTATGATCAACTTTCATGACATGCTTCATGATATCATAGAAGACTACGAAGACGACATCCTGACTAAATCAAAGACTAGAGCAGAACATCCCAAGGTCCTTCGCAAAATATTTGAAATGATGAGAGAATACAAGATTCAATATAAATCTAAATAAATATGTATTTGGGGTTACTTTAGAGAATATTTTGGGATTCATAGTATCACATCAAGGCATTAAAGTTTATCCTTCAAAGATTACAAGTATCATGGACATATCTCCACCCAAAAGTCTCAAATAACTATGTAGTTTGCAAGGCAAAGTTAAGCAAACCAAAGATTCATTTCACAACTTGAAAACATATATCATACCCTTAAATTTATACTTAAGGACACTCCTTTCCATTGGAATGAATCTTATCACAAAGCATTTGAAAACCTCAAATGATATCTTTCCAATCCACCAATATTAATGCCACCCACCCCAAGCAAACCTTTTTTTCGTACATATCAACAACACAATATACACTAAGGGCATTATTGGCTCAACACGATAAACAAGGGGTAGAAATACCAATATACTACTTAAACATAACTTTATCATCCTACAAGCTCAATTAATATCCTATTAAAAAATCATGTCTCGCAATTGTTTTTGCTTCACAAAAAAATTATCAATACATGCTCAACAATCAAACAAAGATCATTGCTGAAATTGATCCACTCAAATATTTATTATCTAAAACAACTCTAATAGGAAGAATCGTGAAGTGTACCATGATTCTTAGTGAGTTTGATCTTGAGTATGTTAACCAGAAAGTAATCAAGGGATAAATGTTTTTAGATACTTTGGAAAAAAACTCATGTAGTAGATTATACACCTCTCATTATAGATTTTCCAAATGAAGCAATCATTTTTATAGATGACTCTGTAGTTTGACAGTTGTAATTTGATGGATATTTCACTAATCATGGATCATAGGTAGGTCTTTTGCTAGTCAATACTGATGGAGACCAAATTTTGAAAGCATTTTGGATAGAGTTCCCTTGCACAAACATTATAATGGAGTATGAGGCTCTCATATCTAGTTTGAAGTTAGAAATACAATGGGGTATCTAACATCTTATAGTTTTTGGTGATTTAAACCTTATCATAAAACAAGTCTTAGATGAATTTCAGGCCCAAGATGAAAATTTAATCCCTTACAAATAGATGATGGATAACCTTAAGTTATGTTTCCCATCTATACAGTGTGAACATGTGCCTCAGACTAATAATGGAGTAGCAGACACAATGGCTGCAATTAGTTCACTTCTTGACCTACAAACCAAACATAATCATTTTATTGTAGAGCACTTGATGATACCTGGATATGATACACTAGATTTACAGATGTTTGTGAGGTTATTGGTCCCACTTCCCCATGGTACCATGATACTTATATATATCTTCATGATAACCTAATTCCATCTAACTTAACCCATAATCAAAAGAAAACCTTCATCTAATGAGCTTCATGTTTCAACATCCTTTAAAACATCTTATATTTAAAAATCTATGATGGAAATTTGTTAATGTGTTTGAATTATGAAGAGGCAACCTTAGTAATTTAAGTTCATGATGGAATTTGTGGTGCTCATACAAGCAGCATTATCCTTGACAAAATATTTTGTGTTTTGGCCTATGATGGAATGTGATTATTATAAATGTGTTAAGTAATATGTGCCTTGATAAAAGCACGGTGGCCTTATACATAGCCCATCATAAGCATTACAACCCATAACTACACCTTGGCCATTTTCCACATGGGGGTTAGACCTCATTGGAAAAATTAATCTCAATTCTTCTAATGGACATAAACATATCATTACAACTACTGAATACTTTACTAAATGGGTTAAATCCATGCCCTTACCTTATGTCACCAACAATAAAATTTCCAAGTTCATACTGAACCACATTATCTGTTGCTCTAGAATTTCATCTAAAATTATCTTTAATAATTAAAAATCCTTCAAAAATAATGTGTATGCACTTGAATTTGTTTGTTTCACCATGAACATCACTAATTTCATTTATTTCCATCTAATTTGTCCTAATATCATATTATCCTAGTCCTAAACTAATATTTATAATATAACCCCCATATTACACTAACCTTATAACATCCCATGCCTAATTAATTCACCTAAATCCCCATTATCTAGTAACAAATCTCATCTTATCTGATATTTAGTAATTTTAAATTCCCTTCCACCTACCCTAGCCTAGGAGTAGCCTTTCCTACAAGCCTACTCCCGAATCACATAACACTTGTCTAATAACTAACCAACCACCAATATTATGTGCTTATTTATTTATCATAATTATATGGTTGTTTATTGCTGTAAACCTCTTTTTTCTATCTTGACTTTCTTATTGCTTCTTGTGAGCTAGATCACTATGGACATTAAAAATAGTGTTATTATGATATTCTATATCATGATGCCTTCATCCTTTCACTAGTGAGTCTATCAGTCCCTACACATATAACATAATAATCATCATGGTCTTTCCATACATTGGTGCAAATTATCTTATGCTATATCAAAAAATGTCTCTCAACTCTTAATTGGTTATTAATGTTAGAATTATTATTGGAAATTTAAACAAAGGCATCTATATAAACCATCCATAAACACATTGTTCCATTCCATTTTATACTATAATAAATGATGAAAGGATTAACATGTGCTAAAACATATCAAAAATTAGGAGAAATAATTGCATACAAGTCCCATATATTCATCTAATCATCTAACATACATATTAAATTAAAACATCCATAAGCCATAACATATGCATTGTTCATCCATAACACAAGTCAAAGGATAAAATAAATCATGTATATACATATATATCGAATGCATTAAATCAAATCAATATAACAATACATCTCAACATGTGAGTATACATCACTACATCATATCATATCTCTAAGTCTCTCCCTAGCCCTCAAATAGGGAATCTATAGATGTGATTGAACCATGCCATTATGGTGTACTTATCAGTGGACCCATAACATGTTGAATCATCTATCTCATAGATATCTCTGACACCATGCTCTATAATGTCCTCATAAAATTTATCCACCTAGAAGAGTGTTTTCTGAATGATAGTGCTTGTTACTCCAATGGTACCACTTTCTTGTAGAGACTCATGCGGTAGGTATCCTACTCTATCACTCTCATAACACTATCTAATGCTACAAGCTAACTTGGAAATGTGAGTAACTCCTTACCCTTCACAATATTTACTCGTATTAAACATCTCTCCCTGTATCTTTGTGCTAACTCTACATCATCTAGAGTTTGTGTGGCAACATCTTATGTTAAGATGCCCCCATCTCTACCATGACCCTCTATTGTCATCCTATCTACCTTCATCTATATCATGTCAACCTTTGTATATAAGTAAATAATCTTTGCCACTCTCATATCCCCTTGACTATCCCTATTATCTCCCCATAAGTCTGCTATCTCAATATCTCTAGCCTTGATCTCCTCATGTAACCTAGAAATCATACCTCATCATATACAGAGTGTGCTAACATAGATGGTCCTATCTCATTTCCTCCCCCTTTATGAATTCTTAAAATCCTCCATACATCCTCTAGTGTCGATCATCTCACTTGTTGACAGGTGAAATGTGTTGGTCTCACTATGTCAATACTCAATCAATACCATCAAGAAGGCCCTATCTGCTTGTATCTCCAGAATCCCCATTATGTATGATAACCCCATGGGCTCTAATACCCTAAAATTATACTCTATGAACCTGGCTATCAAATCCAACACTCTCGATCACCTCTCTTGGGTGCATAATATTGGTAATCTCTCTTGTACATAACTAAATAAGCACTATGTTAATCCTATTCAACTAAATTAATCATCTCAAATCACACTTATACTTTCATTCCAAATCACATCACTTTATCTTATATCCCTTTGAGATGATTTCACCATAGCTCCTAACAATTTCACCATTGTTATTGATGATTTTTCCACTACTATCGATGATTTCACTAATGTAAATGATGAATTCACAATTATTTCTTACCAATTTGCCATGGCTTTCAACAAATTTGTTGTGTTTGTCAAAAAATTCATTTTGGTAGTTAAAAAATTCAATAACCTTATTTTTTCAATGATTTCATTGATACCCTCAATGAATTCACCAAAAATGATGCCAAATTCATTGTTCAAGAAATAATAAAATCATTTTCATCATTTTCTCTACGTATTAAATGTTATCAAAATGGAAACACAAAAATAAAAAATGTATTTACCACATCACCACTCCCTTTTGGTCACTGGTAAACTCACTCCTAACTATGATGCCTATCTAGTAGAATCTGATCCATCTTCTTCTTACAATCTAGAGAAAAACTCAACCACTCCAAATAACTAGGAAATCAAAGCTCCCAAATGATATTGCACAAATGAATTTCAAAATGCCCCCAACCCTCTATATTTTTACCCCCATCACTCCATTATTACCCTCCCATTTTAATTTCCAACCTTTTTCATCCAAATTTTCCTATCATTAACTAATAAAAGTGTTATACATATATATCATTGCTTTTAATTATCAATCTTGTAAAATTTTATCACACGTTAGATGATCTATATTTTTATGTTATAGTCCAAAAATTACCATCATCGGGATATATCATTCCCACATCCGCTCACGAGAACCCTGATTCCTTGAGCACCATCCAAACATGTAGTGTACGAATGGGAAATATTCTTTTCCCAATTTATTTTTTTAGTTTTTAACAGTTAGGGGTAAATCATTTTATATGAACTCCCTACAATGTTGTGAGCAATTATATTGAAACAAGTATCTCCATTATTGACCATAACCATCTCATTATCTTCCCTTCAAATATTTCAAGCATTCATCCATTTTCTCCCATAAACACTTGAGGGGACATCATCATGTTCATTTCTAGTTACTTGAGGCAACTTTGTTTTCCACAATCATCAACACTCTTCTTTGTTTTCTATTCTTTGAAATGACATTAATTTACAACACCATTTCAAAGAGGGGTAAATGTAGACACCTAAATTTCACCATCTGGTGTTGAAGTTAACTTTGACACACTAACCCTTCACCATCCTCAATTCAAATTCATATTAACATCTTTTCCCTCCACTTTTAAAATAATTGATTAATTCGTAATTAATTAATAAAATCATGAACACCTATTTCCTCCAAAACTAATTAAAAATTTAGATTTTCCACCTCGTTCAAACATCTTCCACATTTGTCTCAACTAAATGTTAATTCATCCAACCACCTTATGAGTCATCTTAGAACATTTCAACCAACCTATGAGTCATCCCTAAAATTTTCAACCATATTAACCCATTCATACTGAATCACTCAACTACCAACTCTCTCCTTTCTTCTCAACACATGGGAATTAGTCATCATCCATTGGGATGAGGACTCAAATCCGACCGTTGACTATTTTAATAATTCAACAAATTCAAATTATTTTCAACCATTCATCTCATCACCCTCAAGTCTATAAATCAATGTGCAATCCTCCACTCAAATCATACACATTCAAGCTATCAAAACTATATCAAAATATTCTTGTGAATCCATTAAGGTAAAAATAATTTTACAACCACACACTACCTAATTCCCTTTGTTTGGAGAAGAGTTTAACACCCACATCAAGTAATAAAGAATAAATCTACCATTGATCACATAATGAATACGGTGATGAACATGCATTGTATGCTTTTGTAAATATTTAATTAGTTAGCTTATTTTATTTGTGTTTCTCTATCAAGAGGTAGTGTATTCTAGGCATGATTGCATTGTCATTATCTTCTTAATTTATATTCTAAATTTCACAATATACAACTTCATACACATAGAGAAAGAGCACAATTTTATAATCACATTAGGTGGGAGAACTATATGTGGTTTGATTTCCATCCTTAGAGTATTAGATACGTAGGCAATAGCCAATCATTAGGTATGGGTGATTGGGATAACTCAGTCCATTATACTTCCCCTATTTTTGTAGGTTTATAGCTTTCACAAGCACATCTAAGGTTTAAAGGCAAAGGAGGTTGATTTTAAATCTTCATGTGTCACTAGGGTTTGGGATCACAAATATAAAGTAAACAAATATAGTTATAGGTGATTGTATAATCATTATGTCACACTTCTATACATGTCAATACCAACCAACATGTTAGTATCAATTGATGATACTCACTTGATCTTACGGAACCAACCCAACATAAGTAATAGATAAGTTCATGAACCAAGTGAACTAGAGGGGTGCTTATCCCTTATTTCCACTTCTAAAACACAATCACAATCAAACATTCAACCAAAAAGCTAAGTATCATGATCTCCTTAGTACTTTTCATATTTAACACATGCCCTTATCAAATTACAAGAATCAATTGTCAATCATTTATATTAGAATATATGTTTAAATGCCATATTTATTCATTTGAATTCTATTTCAAAGTTATATCTAAATTAGATTAATCTAACTCGTTAATCCAAATAAGGGTAAAATAGTGTGTGACTTGGGTGGTGTCAAGTACTCGAAGCATGTATTCTTATACTTGTGGATTGTGTGATGAAACCTTATTGTTGAGAGGGTTTGAATTATTGAAGCACATTTTGGATTCTTTGGTAATCCTTAACAAAGTGACCATATTTGTGGGAATTTTTTTATTAGAAAGGTAGTTGGTCATATTATAAATCTTGAAAATAAGACCATCCTTATAGATTTGGCTCTATGGCTTTAGGGTGACATTTCTCTAAATCTACTTCCATGTAGATTCGAGCACAAGAAAAATGGCATTTTAGCTCAACCTTATCAAAAAAATAGTCCAAAGTGCTGCCAATAGTAGCTAAAGATTTTTCATCCCAAAAAATAGGAGGGAGATGGGTAAGCTTCCCCAAACATGAACTATTTTGGGAATGTCTCTAGCTAAGTTAATATCCATTGATAAATTGGTCAAATAAAGCCCTCTTACACTCATAAGATATGGGCCACTTTTTTTTTTGGATTGAAGAAGATACTCATATTAATATAGATGATAATGGTACAATTCTAGTCATAAAAAATGAGTGGAAATATGGGCCACTTTTGAAAATCGTATCTTTATCTTCTTTTATCTCAAATAAGAATGCATAAAATCCTCTGTTAGATAACCAACTCCTCATTCATCTCTTCAATAAAGTTTTCTAATACAAATCAATCTAATCATATTTAGTTTTTGGTCTTGGCCAAAGACCCATAAACTTCCAAACCAAGACTCTCTTAGAAAACCTCACAGACTTTTTCCTTGGAGACTCATTGTTGAAGAGCACTTTGGGTGCCACATTTGCTTTTTCACAAAATGAGACTGAAGGGGCTTAACTTTGGCTTGTCTAGTTGCAATAGAAACTAAAAATTGAAAAATAATGCATTAAAAATCAAATTTATCATAGGGGTTACCTTATATAAAATATAATGACATAGCCTCTGCTCTAATTTCCATACCTCCTTGACCACTAACAATAGTGACCATTGCCATCATAGTTGCTATTGTACCCTAAGTGTAACTTTTTTTTTAAATGTATTTTTGTAACCTAAACACTCTTCTTTCTAAGTTAAGAAAAAAATGTATGATAAGTTTTTGTTATGAATTTTTTAGGTAACAATGATCTATTCAATATTGTCCTTCAAATGCCTAATGTAGTTCAAAATAGCAAGAAACATTAAAAATTATATCTATAAAGTATCTTTTACAGTTTTCTAAGTTTGCCCAAAATTTTACAATTTTTAAAGAATTGATTATATTTTATTAAAAAAATTATAGATACATTAATATGACCATCAAATATAGTCCATAGTTATCTCAAGTATTATATGGTGGGGTAAAGCCCTTTGATTCATCTCACATGAGACCAAAAAAATAGATGTTATTTTTCCCATTCAAACATGAACACATCTCAAAATTTGGAATGATTGATGGTTTTCCATTCTGATGTTAGAAACACAACAATTGAGATGGGGGGATTGAATTAGTGTCTTT
The DNA here is from genome assembly GCA_037957365.1 of Torreya grandis. Classification (NCBI taxonomy): domain Eukaryota; kingdom Viridiplantae; phylum Streptophyta; class Pinopsida; order Cupressales; family Taxaceae; genus Torreya; species Torreya grandis. Next base: position 158,662 of record JARHVA010000103.1, read on the forward strand.
AAAAATACACATTCAATTCCACTTATCACTTATGAATCATTCATTCAAACACATAGATCAACCAATGTACAAACAAACATACAAAAGAACATGAAGCACAAAACACATCATATACGTGGGAAACCCTCAAGGAGAATAAAACCCATTGAACCATGAAAATGGACTATAGTCCTATGGTTACAAGATCCAAATTTATTGAATCATTAACTGCATAAGGAGCACTAACCCCTTCCTAGTCAAGCACCCACTCAACTAGTCTTTAACAAGCACCAACTTGCAAGGAGGCACCAACACCCTAGGTGACTCAACACTAATGTAGACACTTAGAACATTTGATCACCTTTGGACACTTTTTTCTCACTCAACTAATGATGATCACCTTCATTTTCTCTCCATTTTCTTCTATCTCTCTCAAACAGCCTATTAGGCCTCTTTGCTCAACTAGTCCTCTTCTTGATAGGTTTAGGTCATATCATCTTGCTCATCATACTCATAACTTATATTGGATATTCATGACTGATTATATAATCCCATATTATGGTTTTCATTACCTCCTTATTCTCCTCTAAGTTCTCTCTTATTCGCTTACACTCTCATTATCCTAACTAGCTCGAATAGACCTATTTGGCCTTCTTCTTATACTTGTCATTAATTCACTCACTCTCTTTATCAACCAAAGCACTAATATATCAATTTAAAACCCATAACATGTCTTAGGACATGTTACACACAAAAATTTATCAAAATAATATCACCATTAGGTCGGCCAAACTCACTTAGAACACCTTCTCTTCTTAGGCTTAGTAGAGACCTAATGCATTTAGGTCTATCCTTTCCATGGAACAGCTTGAACCTCTATGTCCTAGATGGCCCTCGCCAAAGAAATAAAACCTTTAAAAAAATTATATGGAAACCTTAAATAACTTCCTCCATTCTCAATAAGTCATAAATCCCTCGCTCACACCTTAAAAGCACCATTTGGCCTTAAAGACCTATTAGGCCTAATTACCCCAAAAATATTGTCTTTAAAGATGAACCTCATACAACCTGTAGTAAAAAATTATAGGAACAAACCAAATATTTATGGAAACTTAATTACCTAATGGTCATCATCAAACTCATTATACTCCATCACTTAGGTTCCAAAGACTCAAAAACACCTCTACAAAAAGCTCACTTTGAACTACCAAAAAGCTCCAAAACCCAGTCATGGTCATTTGATCACCAACATTTGTACATGCACTTTATAATAATATAAAGTCATGTATAATATTAAATGGAATATATAAGACGTCACCACATCCTTGGTACACTTTCAAACTAGTCATAATGACACAAAAATATCAATCTCACTAATACATAGAAAACTACCAAAGACCCTGAAAACAAAATTCTAATGAATGTTGTTTTGAACTCATGTAAGGACACTTCCAAGAATTATTATTCACATTAATAGTTAATATGTACCTATTTAAAATCATACAATAGATATATCACAATATATAATGTCAACTACTGGTCTTGTAAACCAATTTATTGGCCTTCTTTCTCACAGTCCTTACACAACCAGACAAACATTTTGGATTTCATATTTCAAATTCTTATACTAACTCTCAAAATCATATAAATCATGGATAGGTATATTATATCATAAAAAACAACATAACATTCATTATATACATCAGTTAAGTGTAGAGATCCTTCAACTCATTACTCTCACTTACTCAGAACTACCATTCTACCTTGTGAAACTAATCATGATGATCTTTCATTCCAACACCTGTGTAGATGCAATAAATAAGTGTTTGTGCATGAATATTATCCTTAGATGTATTTATAACATATAAAAACACAAATATATAGATTTCTAATGGAAAATATGCGATATATAGACCAATCTCTGAATCTTACACATTTACAGTTTCATCTTCACTAGAAAAGTCATCTTATGAACAACATTTTCAACCTTTTAATAATCTCAAAAACATGTAACCAATATTTAAATGTTTTATATGTCTTTAAAAACAACCCCATGAAATTGGATCAATTCCTAATCCATGGAAACACATCCCTAATCTCATTCTCACTTCTGTTTGGTTTTTCTCAATGTATTCACTATTGGAATTTTTAGTGACAGGCCAAATTCCATGACTAATTTAGTATATTTAAAGTCCATAACCTGATCATAAACCACCATGGTCATGAATTATAAGTCGCAAGCTTAAACCTCCATCCATTGTGCAACTTTGACTCAGTCAACCCTACCTGCTATACCAATTTTTTTTGAAACAAGAGGTTTCTTGTAGCTTTCACTCTCTCTTATAATAGACCAATGCCATTTGGAGGTATTTGGGAGAGTCATATACATGATCCAATCATCAAAATATGTCATCCAATTCTTTTTGAGCTAATTCCATCAAGATCTTCCATATCAGGTCATTATGAGGGTATTAGACTGGTTTCCATTCTTAACGTTTGTTCATAAAACTCTACCCCTAAAACCAACTCCTAATACTTGGAAAAAAAAATTAGGACCATTTTTAAACTCTCCCAAATATCTCATCCCATGTAAACATCACACATGCCAACAAACATCAAAATGTCCTTTTTGGGTCTGTAACTCCTCATTCTAGCACTCGAGTGACCTTAACTTCACTTTTTATGATTTTTTCCTTCGATACGATACCTAAAACTTCATTATTACTCTTGAAAAAACCTATCACCCTCCAAAAAATCTCACATGAGATCACAAGACTCCAAACCTAATCATGATGCCTCATCATTCCACCTAGGGTCTTAAGACAAGGTCTATGAGAAGACCACCAATGAAGAACTTACCCCTTTGGATCACTCTAAGAGTCATGTGATTGAATCTAGATATTTATCTCATTATATAACATTATATTTCACAAATTCAAGTCCATACATATCCATATCATCATCATCATCATCATCATCATCATCATCATCATCATCATCATCATCATCATCATGCCTCTATAAGTCATATCCATGCTAAAAAACCAGTCCATCAAATAAACCTACCAAGCACCATACCACTTTGAGACCTTCCTTCCATTGTAGGTGAAATATAAATCACATCATCATTCAAAAAATCCTCATAACATGCTCAACTATTTCCTCAAATATTCTCACAAATCTCAACTCACTTACTTCACCAAGCTTCACTATTCAAGCCTTAACCAAAACAAGACTATGCTTTTCAATACATCTTGTGTACACAGACTTGTTCTTATGAACTTGGTCAACAATGATATTATCATAAAAATCACTTAAATACTCTCTTTTTGATGATATCTTATAGAAATATAAAACAACACTACTCATTATCTTGTCATATCACAATATTGTGTTAAGACCTTATGTAGAACTCAAGAACCTACTACAACATGCTTAAGCCATCATGATTAATTACCATACATGTTCGCAAGAGCACCTCTAGGATATAAATGATACTCAATTACCTTTGAAATCAATGAAAACATTAATGCCTTAATTACAATAATAGGAACTTACCTCAATAATCTCCCCCTTTATCATTTATGGCAAACACTCTAACAAAGTAGATCATTCTCATCTCTGCAGAATTGGATCTCCCCCAAACTAGTTTTTCTCCCAATCAAGTTTTTATACCCCTTTTAAATTAATGACAAAGGGTCATCTTTAATAATAATACTGATCCTTGGACTTGGAACAATTGAAAAAACACATTTTCTCTTGTTGATCAATCTAAATAGGGGCTCAACTCACCTTATACTCATATCTACTGAAGTAGACAACTTCTCAATCACAGAGATACAAAGCCCCCCCTAAGACCATGCTCTCCTTTCAGGCTTGCCCAAACCATCATATGCATTCATACACATGAACATCACTCTCTTTGCTTGATATTTTGTAACACTTAAAGAAGGAACTCCCTCTTTGACAAAGCATTTTCTTGGTAATGACAACCATCTTCAGTTAGATCTTATAAATACCTACACACATTAGACTTGTTTGTAAACAATAACATTATTCCAAAGAATAATCTTAGTCATCCATACATAAACATATTCAATATCCATATGTCATATCAAAAGATTCTTCATGTATCAATCTATCCCATTTATGTTTCATAAGCCATCATAACTCAGACTAACTTATAACAACTTCCATATAGTCAACTACCAATTAGGTCTTGTGAAACCTCATTCTCTATGGTAGACCTCTGTCAAACATTCATCAAACTCAGTTGAGACTATTATGGCATATTAGACCTCTAATTAAGAATAATGTGATTAATCTTGTACTTTATCAAGGACCTCATACACTGTCCACATGCATTACATGATCCTAATGTCATATTGACATTCACCAAGATCATTTGACTCCACATGGTAATGAATCAAAGCAACCAACTCTACAATCACCTTACATTCACTATATTTTCATGGTTTCATTGTGTTTTTCAAGCTTAGACCTCTGTGATCTTTCTTAAGGCATATATAGTATGTTAACCTGTTCTTTAATGAACCTTATATTAACTTTGTTCTCATAGACGACTTTGCTCTAATGTTCACATTGGTTCTGAAAACCAATCTATGTTCCAATTGATTGTTAAGATAAGCATAGAAGTTAGATCACTTTAATTCCTCATGATTCATTTCAAGACACTCCATTTGAACTCCACAAATCTTTACAAGTTCATTAACTTCATGAAAACTCTTTTAGGTCTTATTGTCCCATGGAGTCTTGAAACCCTTGTTATATGCTAGTCATGTCATATGTTCAAACACCTACATCATCACTAAAACTTACCTTGTCCACCATTGATCATTCCCATAAGGTACAATCATCTTTTTAGGTCTTTCAACAACATGTGTACTCATGTTTCCAATGAACTTCTCCATTGGATCTTGTTACCTCAATGCATATATTTTCAACAAATATACATACACAAACAAGGATACATGTTCATACCTATATACCTCATGAAGCCATCTCATATGTTGAAATAAGGATGGATAATATCCATCATCACTTTCTTTCTCAAACATTCATTATGCCCTCAATTCTTACTTTCACATGTCAATCACTACATATAGTCCTCAAGTCTTTGGACCTGACCACTCACATAGCTAGCAATCTCCCAATTTATCCATACATAATTCACATTACATTTTATCATTAGGGATCTCAAAACATACTAGACAAAAACAAGATCTCAACGTCTTGATTGAAGACATCTTCATCCACACATGAGTTGCTACTGATGATCAACACACTACATGAAACATCTGTCATCAAACACTAATCTTCTTGGTCCCAAATAGCCTCTTTAAATGATCATTAGCTTGTCACAACATATACTTCTAGTTTTCCTTTCTCATTTAGAGTATTTTTCATCTTTAGGTTTGAATTTTGACTTGGATTCAATATAATCCTTCTTTTTCTTAGTCAATCTTGCTAGTACCATCATCAAACTTGAAGCTTGTGCTTATTAAGATCACCTTTAGTCTGCTAGACCTTTCTCAAAGGACTTAATCTAATACCAATTATTGGAAGCACGTCCACTAAGATGGGTGGGAGCATGGGGTGAATCAGTGTCTTCAAAAATACACATTCAATTCCACTTATCACTTATGAAGTATTCATTCAAACACATAGATCGACCAATGTATAAACAAGCATACACAAGAGCATGAAGCACAAAACACATCATATATGTGGGAAACCCTCAAGGAGGATAAAACCCACTAAACCCTATAAATTAACTATAGTCCTATAATGATAATATCTAAATTTAGTGAAGCACCAACTCCACAAGGAGCACCAACCCCTACCTAGTCAAACACCCACTCAACTAGTCTTTAACAAGCACCAACTTGCAATGAGGCATCACCCCCCTAGGTGACTCAACACCAACTCAGTCACCTATAACCTATGATCACCTTTGGATATTTTTTTGACTCAAATGATGACGATCACCTTCATTTTCTCTCCATTCTCTTTTATCTCTCTCAAACAGCCTATTAGGCCTCTTTGCTCAACTAGTCCTCTTCTTGATAGATTTAGGTCATATGACCTTGCTCATCATACTCATAACTTCTATTAGATATTCATGACTGATCATATAATCAACTATAATGGTTTGCATGACCTCATTTTTCTCTTTAAAGTGATCTCTTATTCACTTACACTCTCATTCTCCTAACTATCCCAAATGGGCTTATTTGGCCTTCTTATACTTGACATTAGTTCACTCACTCTCTCTATCAACCAAATCACTAATCCATCAGGGTAAAAATTAAAACATGTCTTAGGAAATGTTACACACAATAATAAATCAAAAATAAGATCACCATTAGGTTGGTTAAACTCACTTAGACCACCTTCTCTTCTTAGGCTTAGTAGAAACCTAATGTATTTAGGTCTATCCTTTCCATGGAACAACTTGAACCTCTATGGGCCAAATGGCCCTCACCAAAGAAATCCAAAATTTTAAAAAATTATCTAGAAACCTCAACTAACCTCCTCCATGTTTAGTATGTCATAAATCCCTCACTCACACCTTGAAAGCACCATTAGGCCTTAAAGACCTATTAGGCCTAATTACCCCAAAAAACACCATCTTGAAAGATGAACCTCATACACCCTGTAGTAACACATTATAGGAACAAACAACATATGGATGGAAACTTCATGACCTTAGGGTCATCATAAAACTCATTATAATCCATCACTTAGGCTCTAAAGACTCAAAAAAACACCTCTACAAAAAGCTCACTCTGAACTACCAGAAAGCTCCAAAACCCAGCCATGGTCATTTGATCACCAACATTTGTACATGCACTTGATAATAATACAAATGCATATATAAGATTACATATAATATATAATACATCACCACATTCTTGGTACACTTCCAAATTGGTCATAATGACATAGGAATATCAATCTCACTATTACATAGAAAACTGTCAAAGACCTTGAAAACACAATTTTGATGAATGTGGTTTTCAACTCATGTAAGGAAACTTTCAAGACTTATTATTCAAATGAATAGTTCCTATGTGAACTATAGAACATCATACAATAGATATATCACAAGTTATAATTTCAACTATTGGTCTTGCAAACCAATTTGTTGACCTTATCTCTCACAGTGCTTACACAACCAGACAAGCATTTTGGATTCCATATTTCAACTTCTTATGCCGAATCTCAACATTATATAAAACATGGATAGGTATTTTAGGTCCTAAAAAAAAAATCATATTAATTATATGCATCAGCTAAGTGTAGATATCCTTCAACTCATTACTCTCACTTACTTACTCAGAACTACCATTCTGCCATGTGAACTAGTCATGATGATCTTGCATTCTAACACCTGTGTAGACATAATAAAGAAGTCATAGTGAATGAATATTATCCTTATAGATATTTATATCATATAAAAACACAAATATATAAATATCTAATAGAAAATATCGGATATATAGACCAATCTCTGAATCTTACACCTTCATTGTCTCATCTTCACTAGACTGGTCATCTTATGAACAACATTTTCAACATTTTAATGATCTCCAAAACATATGAACAATATGGACATGTGTTATATGTATTTAAAAATAACCCCAAGTAATTATATTAATTACTAATCCATGACAACACATCCCTAATCTCATTCTCACTTCTGCCTGGTTTTTTTCACTGTCTTCACTATTAGACTTTTTAGTGATAGGTCAAATTCCATGACTAGTTTAGTATATTTGAAGTCTATAACTTGATAAAAAACCACCATGGGCATGAATTATAAGTCACAATATTCAACCTTCATCCATTGTGTAACTTTGACTCAGTCAACCCTACCTATTATAACACATTTTTGAGAAATAAGAGGTTTCCTGTGGCTTCCACTCCCTCTTCTAACATACCAATGCCACTTGGAGGTACTTGGGAGAGTCCTCTACTACTACAATCATAAAAATAGGTCATGCAATCCATTTTGAGCCATTTCCATCAGGATCTTCCATATCGGGTCACTATGAGGGTTTTAGACCAGTTTCCATTCTTAACGTTTGTTCATAAAACTCTGCCCCTAAAACTAACTCCTAATTCTTAGAAAACATTTTTATGACCCTTTTCAAATTCTCCTAAAGAGCTTAGCTTCCCATTCAAATGTCACACGTGCCAACAAGCATCAAAAGGTCCTTCTCGAGACTGTAACTCCTTATTCTAGCACTTGAGTGACCTTAACTTCACTTTTTATGCTTTTTCCTTCAATATAGGACCTAAAACTTCATGAAAAATCTTTAAAAAAACCTCTCACACCTCTAAAAAATCTCACATGAGATCACAATCCTCCAAACCTGATCATGATGCCTCATCATACCACCTAGGGTCTCAAGACAAGCTCTATGAGAAGACCACCAATGAAGAACTTACCCCTTTGGATCATTATAAGAGTCATGCGACTGACTCTACATCTTTCTCTCATGATCTAACACTATATTTCACAACTTCAAGTCCATACACATCCATATCATCATCATCATGCCTCTACAAGCCATATCCATGCTCAAGAACTAGTCCATCAAATAGACCTACCAAGCACCATACCACTTTGAGACCTTCCTACCATTTTAGATGCACTCTAAAGAACATTATCATTCCAAACATCCTCATATCATGCTCAGCTATTGCCTCACATCTTCTCACAAACCTCAACTCACTTCACCAAGATTCACTGTTTAAGCCTTTACCAAAACAAGACTAGGATTCTCAATACATCTTGTGCACACATACTTGTTCTTATGATCTTAGTTAAAAATGACCTTACCATAAAAAGTACTTAAAAACTCTCTTTATGATGATCTCTTATAGCAATATAAAACAACACCACTCATTAGTTTGTCATATCACAACATTGTGTCAAGACCTTATGCATAAATCAAGAACCTACTAGATCATGCCATCATGATTACTTACCATATATATTCACAAGATCACCTCTAGGATATCAATGATACTCAATTACCTTTGACATCAATAATAACATTAATTCCTTAATCACAATAACAATAACATACCTCAACACCCAGTTTTTATGGCCAGTTGTCTAGGCAGGATGGAGGGAAGGTAGGGAATCTACTACTAGGGGTAGGGATGTGGCAAGGGCTCATCACAATAGGTATTTACACCATGTTATTTGAATATCATAATAGGTATCATCCTTTCCTTACCAACATAGATGAGGATGGTTATACTGTCACAAGGAATATCCATGTTTGGTTAGGTGTTGGATCCATGCTTCCCCTTATAGGAGCTTTGGTGGCAAATTCCTATCTAGGACTGTACTAAAACATTCTTTTATCATCCCTCATCGATCTACTTGTCAATTTTTCTGGTTACCCAGGTCCTCTTTTTAATGCATTATGTTTGAGTCTCATGACAACAATCTCTCTCTACATGTATATTTTATTGAACTTAATGATAATATAACTAGGACATACCCTCTATTAGAGAATATCTCTAAGCCCCAAGTCTTTCCATCTCAAAATTATTATACCTTATGGAATAAATTATTTTGGATATAGATTTTCCATTATTTTTAATCTTCAAATCACGAGCTATTCATTTTTTCCCCTAACTCTTTTAAGAGAAAAAATAATTTTTCCAATGGCTTTAATCTTGGCTATTGTTTATCATCATGAAAATATCGACTATGTTTCTAAGCTTTTTAAATAATATTATTAAAAGGTTAATCATATATTTTATCTTGGCCAATAGTTATCATCTTCAAGACATCAATCATAAGACAAGCCTATGCAAAGAACGTCGAAGTTTAATCAATCATAGCTCATATGTGATTTATTGTAATAGCAGATTACCCAAAACAAAATTGTTTTCTCATTATGATTTTGTATCAAGAGATATCTATTTTTTAGAAAGTTATTTATATTGGTTTTTAATTTCTAAAATAAACTCTGGAACATTGTTTGATTGCCCCAATTCATGATTTTATGAGTGCAAATAATTCAATTAGTTCTTGATCTTATTGGTGGTTCCTTTGTATAAAAAACATCACTGAGTTGGGGAATTTTATGTGCAAATGAGGAGATATGCTTACCACAATGTTATCAGGATGGATGACATGGAGAAAGTGATGGATTAATCATATGTTCAGGGATAGGTTGGATTGAATTATAAAGAGTGTCCTACACCCATTTCTCAGTTGGTCATTACTCAAGATCTCATTTTTTAAATTAGAGATAGTTTGAAAATTTTATGTTTAATATATATCCATAATTTTACTTAATGACATGTACAAAATAAATTGAATAATACACATTTATTATTTTTTATTATTATGGTGAAATGAAGGGGGAATATTCGTCTCGTGGTTTCCTAGATGCTCCACAGTTTTCAACCCCAATTTGTGTGGCTAATTGTACAAGCAGATGGAGGGAAGTTAAGGAGACTGTTTTTAGGGGCAACTATGTGGTAAGGGTCCATCACAACAAGTATTTACACCATGGTGTCATGCCTTTATCCCAATGTTGTTTATGTGATGTTGCATTTACTCTCCACTTCATTCCAGTCTAGTATTGCTACGAACACAATTGACTCTTATTTGACTCATGGTTTGTGAAAATCATATTAACCATAAAATAAAGGTTAGAAAAAAAGCTTTGATTAAATGTAAATTTTTAAGGCTTTTGTTTTTGATGTAGAGCTTCACACTCCAAAACTTGGAAAGGATGAATGTTTCATTTCCCAGTGTTTATACAGAGGGAAGTTTGGAAAGGAGTGCAGGTCAGGATAAACAAATTCATTCGATTATTTTGCATTTTTTTTATTCAAAATATTTTTCTTCTAGTATAAAACGCTCAGGCAAATCACTTTTAGTGTAATGTTGTTAGTATATTCAGTATAAATTTCTTTGAATCAATCGATGTTTTGTTTGTTTTTAAGGTTTCTTTACATGTGTGGCCATAAATTATGTAACTGGAAATATTTTCATGAATTCCACATGTCCATTTATATTTTTTATCACCTTGGACACCATTATTGATCCATTGCTTACCCACATGTTATTTTTTAATGATTCAATCTACCAACATTGTTGTATGTTACAGAGGATTGGCAACCATTGCAAACTTGAATTTACAAGATTGAGAGAGGATTGGAGAAAATGCCCGTAAAGGAAATGATATTTTTTTCATTTGTAGTAGTTGCAAGTGACTGCAACTTTTGTTTATTTGATCAACTCACTCAAATGTCTCATGCATGGCATGCCCACTCTACAACTTAACTATGTCAAGTTTGTTGCTAAAGTGGAGTGTCAGTCTCAAACTTACTTTCCGCAATGTACTTAATTGATAAATGTTCTTAGCTGCCTAATCTTAGGTCTCATGTTGGTTTTGGTTGCTTCATATACATGTGTGTGTATGTGTAATATATTATAGTTTTAATAATTACACACACACACACACACACACACACACACACACACACACACACACACACACACACACACACACACACACACACACACACACACACACACACACACACACACATCAAGGTTGTAGCTGATGCAACGAGCACCTAGGAGCAAATATTCTATAATATGACTAACACTATGTTCGATTTCCACTCTGACTTTTCAATTCCACCTATTAGAATACAAAAATATGTGTTTGTATTTTTGGTTTGGTTTCTATTCTTTATTTCTGTTACAAACTACTTTATCAAACTTGTATTCCCTTGAAACAAACTATTACTTAATTTTGAGTTTTCTTGTAATTATTTTTTTCCATGTTCAAAACTACTTTATAGTATTTTGTGACTCTGAACTCGCTCTATGACTTTAAACTCAGTTTAGTAGACATCTAATTTAATTAATTTATTAAATATTTAATTTATTTAGTTAATTTAGTACATATCTAATTTATTTAATTTAAAACACTGTATTTAGTAATTTTGAACTCAATTTAGTAGAAATCTATTTAGTTAATTTAGAATACAATATTCATATCTAATTGAGATAATTTAGAATAAAATATTTGGCGACTCTGAACTCAGTGTAGTAGATATCTAATTTAGTTAATTTAGAATACAATATTGATATAGATGGTAATGAACCAACCTCCATTTGGTTATTCCTCCTCTCAGAGAAAGGAAGCCTTTTACACACATTTATTATAGTTGACAAGTGGCATATTCGAATGAGAAGGATCAAATTTTTCGTACCACTTTGAATCGTTGTTAGACGATTGTCTTAAAAACATGTTCCCTTCCCTACAGTCTCTCTATAGGCGATGGAATAGTTTACATGGATTTTTTGCATTGGCGTAGTATAGAAAGATTTAAAAACATGGAAGAAGCTTTCTAAAGTTTTAGTGAAGTTTTTTTTTTTTTGGTTGAATTTTATTTGCAGTTGAAGTGGCCGATCTTCTTCAAAATTGGTGAGCCATGGGATTTCTTACAGGATTCCATGGTCTTACCATCTCAACATTTCTATTAAACCATTTATTTTCCATAGCTTATATAAGGGATGAAATATGTTGGCTTCTTTCTTGGGTTGGGTTGGCTGAGCCTCTACAACCCAACAACTCTTATTAGCAAGATATAATCTGAAATGTCTTCGACTTCAGGGCAGTGGTGACCATCTTTTATTGACTATTTTCTATTTGATTATGAAAAGACTCGATGTTTATGTGAAAATAATACATTGAGGTTATGGAGTTTATCTTGTTATTCTTGTTGCCATTGAAACGAGTACCAAACCTTTTGCAAATTATATGCCACATGAATAAATAAAGAAACGTCACTCGTGATACAATGTGAATGTCGTAATCGAAGAGCCATCAATAAAAAAGAAAAGTGATCAAATGACAATTATCCCCCAAAAATAGAAAAAATTGATATATTTAATTCTTATACACTAAAAAATACAAACATCATACATTTACAAGAAAAATATAATCTACAAATTTAAAAAAAACAATTACCAAATAAAACCATGAAAATTAAATATACATTTCGTCCTACTTAACTTGCACCTCCGCTAATTCTTATTATCCCTAAATAGATATTAAAAGCATTGCAAGCGTCTGAAAAGGTGCAATTTGCATGCATGATAGCCGCTTGCTTACAAATCCGCCGTTTATTTTTGGTAGTCAACGTTTTGTGGAGGTTAGTTTGACCACAACTAACTTTCACACAAACAACAATATAATTTGAAATAAAAAAAATTACATAGGTATTCCAGTCAAAGACACTCCTTTAAACAAGGGGTCCACATCAGCATTCCAAATCTCAGTAACCCAACAGCAATCTTTAACATATTTTAAGGGATTTAAGTTTGACGAGGATTAGGGAGACAATTATAACGAATGTTTAGTACGGAGAGCATGAATATAGTTAGGGCAAAGATTAAAAGAGGGAGCTGGGAAGGGCGCCTGTCATTGAAGGGAAGGAGAGGGGGAGGGGAATCAGAGGAAGGAAGAAATGTAGGAGGAGAACAAGAAGAAGATGAACAACTCTGAAAAGAGCATGATTGTATTTTGCTCCTCTTCATCATCACTTGTGTGTCCCGTCCCTCTCCTAAATATTCCTTTCGTCCCCCTTACTATTTCTACGTTGTGAAGTCATGGATTTCCAACATTAGTGGCTGCTGTTCTTTTCCCAAATCAGGGAAAAAACCAGAATTGTGATTGCCACCATTGGATTCTGAAAAGGGGAAAGAGATATAGGGGCGTGGTGACAAGAAGCTTTACAGTGAGTTATCTTCATCTACACCCACAAAAAACTCTGTTTTTTAAATCAGATTTTTTATTAATAATCTGGGTTTGTTTTGAAGTACAAAATTTCACCTGGGTCTGTTTTTAAATACACATTTTCATCTGGGCGTGCTTTGAATTTTCTAGATGTGGTCTGCACTTTTTTCAATTTTGAAAACAATGTTGTTTTTTTATTATGGATGTAGGTGGCCTTTGTTTTTTCTTATACGGGTGTTAGTGACCTGTGGATTGCTTTGCATTATAATGTGTGAGACAGAGATACATAGATTGATACCTTTTAATAATATTGGTGTGTCTGGGTCTTTGTTTTTGTATTGTTGGAGGTGAGGCTCTGTGAATGGTCGTTGCTTTTGAAATTTTCAAACACGACTAAATTCTTCTGTTTTTTAGAACATTGGTGTTTTTTTTTAAAATGGATGTAAGTTGTCCTTGATCTTTTGGATATGGGTGTTAGTGACCTATTATTTCTTTGGATTATAATTCGTGTGTGTGTTAGAGAGAGGGAGGGACAGATGGGTAGATACATGCATATATGGATAGATAGATACTTGTTTTCTAATGTTTGTGTACGTGCCTTGGTTTCATGTTTGTTTCTGGCGAGGATCTGTTCATGGTTCTTGATATGGTTGCTGTCAATATAGATTCTTGTCAATGTCTTTCTCTATTTCTCTATAAAGGGTTAGTTAGTATATTGTCGTCGGGCTGACTACCAAATTTCATTGACCATCTTGTTATAAACTGTTTTCAAGTTTTGCGTCTTTGGTTATGCTTGCTGTTGAGCTTATTTCATTTGGTTATCATTTTTGTATGCAATATTTTGTGAATTATTCTTGGCTGTGAATGTTATTGGCGTGGATGATCCTTGGATGATTTTTATTTTATAACACTCTATGTTCCTTTGTTTGGTTTTCCATGCATTTGGTGTGCAAGTCCCAGGGTTGAAGTGTTGGCATCCTTCCACTTTCTGGTGCTAACATCGCACAAGTCATGCCTTGTGAGCCCTTTGTAGCTTGTAGTTGTTGTGTGTGTGGTGTCTGTGATGGGATTTGTTCCATATTGATACTCCTCTCATTCTCTATGGTAACATATGCCATTGGATGTGGTTGATCCTTGATTATGTATATTTTGGGGAATCACCCTTGGATCATGTTGGGGTGCTGGTATCAGTGGATTTTTCTTGATTGCATTTGCTAATAGTATGGATTGCCCCTACTGATACTTGGTGGAAGTGGGGCTAATTTAATTTCCTTGATTGTGGTTGCTATAGATTTGAATTATCCTCTGTTATGTTTGGTTAAATATTTGTAGAGAGTTACTGTGTCACTGAGCGTTTTTCTATAAATTATCTTTGGTCCCTTTAATAATTTTTGGTTGTAATTTTTGTATGCAGAATTCAGTGAATAATTTTTGGTTATGATTGTTATGGTTGTAGATGATCTTTTGTGATGTTTGATGCACTTTACTGTATGATATATTTTTTTTCCTAAGTGAGACTGTTTAGTGATTCTTTGAACGATTTGATATTGGTATGGATCAGCCCCTATTGCGTCGTGACCCATAGTAGAAAAAATCGTACTTGGCAGCCAAAAAATTTGACCCGTACTCGCGACCTAGCAATTACCGGGCAATTACTCAGCAATTTTATTGCTACTTTAAAAAATATATAAATTCATAAAATACATAAGAAAATTAAATGAATGTAGAGAAATTATTGTAGAGAACGTCAATTCTAATACCTGCCTTTTCTCATAAAATTTTACGAAAGTAAGGACCTATAAGTTTATAAGTTTAACTAATTGTGGATTGTTCTGTGGGACTGGGGAGCACGCATTTGGGGTTTTGAACCTGCCTCATTGTGCCGTGGTGAGTGCTCGGGATCTATTTTGCTGCTAGGCTAAAGCTATATGATATGATAGAATTGGACTGTGTTAAGTCTTTGACAAAAAACCGGCATTGAGCAGTGAGCACAATCCAGGACATAAATGTATCAATGATTCATTATAGGGTTGTAGCAGTCTTAACTCTTACTGTTGCGGAGTCACTGTAAGTTAAATCTTAAACTGCAAACTGCAAATAATGGCGACCTTGCAAACTTCAAAGTTTAAACTGAGTCCCGAACAAACAATGGCAACTTTGCAAAGTGTAGCTCGATGCAGACGAAGAGGAAATCGCAATTCTATTAATGGATGCAAATGGCATTTATTTTCATCAACCTGACCTACATTTTTTGCATTACTTGGGTCACGTGCGTAGGGACCCCAAACCCGCAGTTACCAGCGAGTAACCACGGTTAGTTACTCGCTGGTAGTTGTGGGTTTGGGGTGCCTACCCGCCCATGGTTTTTCACAGTGTCTAACCATTTGAGAATTTTTTGCATAGTTTTCGTGGGTACCAGGAGGGTACCCGTTTTTTTTAATACAGAGGGCTGCCATCTACAAATTTGAATTGTCTTGAGTTATGTGTAATCGGCCTTGTTTATACTTATTATGGGTTGGACTAAGTTATTCTTGGTTATTTTTCAGGGATATAAATGGACCATGCTAACGTGTCTTGTGTATGTGAATGGTGGATAGTATATTTTTCTGGCAAGTAAAACAATGACAGGACCTTGAATGCATTTGTGACATGTATATATTATCTTTAGTCATATTTGCCATGGGTATTCACTTGTGCTTTATTAATAGGTAATTTTTGTGTGCACAAATCATTCTTGGCAAGACTGATTCTTAAAAATGTATTTATGGTTGTGAACAATGCAAATTGTGTGTATCTACTTGTGGATATTCATGCAAAAAATCCATCACTTTTATATTGCAGTCAAGCGAGACTATCACCATGATAAAGGGGAAACATGAACAGGCATTTGAGATAGAAGTTGCTCACAAAGATGGGAAGAAAGCACATATTGCTGAAGGTTCAGCAAAGGTCTCAAAGAAAACTATTAAGCATAAAGGTACTTTGGGCTCTGCACATGATGGTCCCTCAAAAATTCAGAGTACAAATGCAATTCCACCAAGAGAAGGCATTTCAGCTACGGTCGATGATATCCTTCCAAAGGAGTTGAATGAGCTGAACATCAGTGATGACAAAAGCATTAGTCTTGATGACAAGGTAAATAATGGGGCTTGCCCCATGTTTTTAAATTTGAATTATTTTTGTAATATGATATTAAAAAATATAGAAGTAATTGCCTCTAGACTATTTTTTTTTTCCATGGAGTGGATTGGAGGCAAACAAATCACCAGACACCGTGTAGGATAAGGTTTGGGGTGCAATCTATAGTCTGTAGTGTCATTCCGTATTATCTTTCTTCTGAAAGTCCTTGAATCCATTTCGTATATCTGAAATTGATAAGAATGAAGAGTATTTTTTCTTTGTATCAAAATTTATTGCTTAAAGATAATTTCCTATTCAGGAAATGGATGCTCCTGTAGTAGATGGAAATTTTACTGAGATTGGACAAATTATTGTGATAACCGTCTTTGGTAAAAGTGGACTACCAATGCAGGTAAGCTTTTGATGGATTGTTTACATTGTTTTGAAATTGAAAAACCTTTCATTGGAATTATGAATTTCTAATCTTGTTTGTTCTCTTTACAGACTGTAAGTTACAAGGCTGAGCGGGTTGTTGGCACTGGGTCTTTTGGGATTGTCTTTCAGGTATATGTCTTTCCATCCATTTATTTATTAGACTTGTTGTCAAGACTTGAAATTGCTGTCAAGACTTGAAATGTTATCCTCGTACCAAAGTAATTTGTAACTATATCATTGGTGTGGTTTACTCCACTTTTAAGATGTAATTCATTTCTTGTCTTGTATTAACATGAATGATTGCTTTTCCTTGTTCTTCATAGGATTTATAGCTTGTCTACTGACTATCTTCATGTCTCTCCTATTCAGGCTAAGTGCTTAGAGACTGGTGAAACTGTAGCCATCAAAAAGGTATTGCAGGACAGACGATATAAAAATCGTGAATTGCAAACAATGCGCTGTCTGGATCATCCTAATATTGTAACTCTAAAGAACTGCTTCTATTCTACTTCTGAAAATGATGAAGTCTACCTCAACCTGGTTCTTGAGTATGTACCAGAGACAGTTTATCGCATTGCAAAGAACTATACCAGAATGGCACAGCGGATTCCTATGTTTTATGTGAAGTTATATACTTATCAGGTTGACACTTGTTTCTCTGTATGGACTCAAAGTGGCTTGATTTCCTTGCTTGGCGTGTCTGTGCTTTTGAATATAAACTGACGTGATATGTTTGTGTCAGATATGCAGGTCTCTGGCTTATATTCATGGCGCAATTGGTGTATGTCATAGAGATATAAAGCCACAAAATCTTTTGGTGAGTCATTATGTCAGGTGCAGCAAAATTAATATAATGGTACTGATATATTACTGCAACCTACTGATTAGGTGATTTGACAGGTCAATCCTCAGACACACCAGCTCAAACTATGTGACTTTGGAAGTGCAAAAGTTTTGGTAAGCAAGTTTTTCCTGGAAATCCCATTTTGTAATTCTAGATATTTTCAAATTTGAATTTTGTATTTGGTTGCATTCTTAAAACTTAAGTAAATATTATGTCTTGTTTAGTCTCTATTATTTCTTCAAAGGAATGCAGTATGTTTACACCATCTTCTGGATGAACTAGTTTGAATTCTGTTATATGGTATTATCAAGAGGTTCTATCCTTTTATAGGTCAAGGGCGAACCAAATATATCATATATTTGCTCACGGTATTATCGAGCACCTGAGCTTATCTTTGGAGCTTCAGAGTATACAACTGCTATTGATATATGGTCAACGGGTTGCATTATGGCTGAGCTTCTTCTTGGTCAGGTACATGGGATTTTTTATGGCATTGATTTTCTACTTGTGTTTTTTGGAAATTCCAATGCTAAACTCCTCAATTTAAAGAACTCTTGATAATTATCTTGTATTCCTTAATGTTCCATAGCCATTGTTTCCTGGTGAGAGTGGAGTAGACCAGCTGGTGGAGATCATTAAGGTGATTTATCATTCAGTTCTTGATGCGTCTCCCTTGTGATGCCTATCAAATGCAGAAAATAACATGCCTTATTTTATGTAGGTTCTTGGGACTCCCACACGCGAGGAGATCAAATGCATGAATCCTAATTACACAGAGTTCAAGTTTCCACAGATAAAAGCTCACCCTTGGCACAAGGTTAGTATTATAAAATGCTATATTCCTACTATTTTGCTTTTGGGTCCAGCTAAGAAAATGACTCTTGTGTTTTTACAGATTTTCAATAGACGAGTGCCTGCAGAGGCTGTTGATCTTATTGCAAGGCTTCTTCAATACTCACCGCACCTTCGCTGCAGTGCTGTAAGTGACATTGATATGTTGATATATGTTTGGAAACATGGATGACAGTTTATTTCTGATAAATATTTGAGGCTGCAGATTTTTATTTCAACTGAAGTTGAGAAATTTTAAGAGGGGATTGATTTAATGCACAGCTTGAAGCTTGTACACATCCCTTCTTCGATGAACTTCGAGATCCTGATACTCATTTGCCCAATGGTCGACCCTTGCCCCCATTGTTCAACTTCAAGCCACCTGGTAATCCCGAGTTGCTCTTTTTCTTTGGTTTTACTTTCTTGGCTGTATTTTTATCTAGGTAATGTCCTCTTGCTTTCTCTATTGTGCCACATATGATTCTTATATTACATGCAGAATTGAAGGGAACTTCTCCAGACGTACTTCAAAGATTGATTCCCCAGTTTGCAAGAAAACAGAGTTCTTTTCTCACCCTTTAATTGCTCATTCTTTATTATACACTTTTGCTCTCCTTGCAAGGAAAGCTGCTGATTTGCAATGACTATCTGGTCGTGGATTGAAAGTAAGTAACATGGATATTGGTTGCAATCAGAGGCCAGTGATTCCTCTGTGCCCTCGGCTTGGCCATCACAGACAAGATAGTATTGGATTAATATTTGTACTGTGATCAAATTGCCCCAGAAATGGCCCATATACTTGCAATAATGTCAAGTAAGATATTAGATGAAATTCTGTTCTATGTTATTGTACCTCCTTGGAACTTGAGATGATATCTTGTATACGGTTAAAATGTATCTAAAGAAAAGAAATGAATTGATGAAGTTTTTTGATGCCAGGTTTGAGCTTCATAATTATGTGTGACCCGTGGCTTCTGAATTTATTTGACACATTCTTAATAATGGCTATTCATCATTTGTTTGTACTGCAAATCGATTATTACACATCCTATTAGACAGAAGGATACTGGACGAGTTTTAATTTCTATAGACTTATTAGTCACACAAGTCACTGCTAAATTACTGTTTATTTCTCATTGTTGCTTCAATTGTTTTAAAGGTTTTAATTGTTCTTCTGAAAGTGCCAAATTTAGTAAAGCAGAAATATCTGTAGATTTTCAAAAGGCTCAAAGGGCAAATCTGGCTCATACAGAGTCCAGCAGGGGTCAACCAAAACATCTGCTAGATGAATACTTGTTAAATCTTCTAACCGAGACCAGATCCAGCCAAAAAAAGGAAACCTTGAATCAGCAGAAATGCCATGGACCACTGACATTCAACTTCAGTGATCCAAAAGGGACAGGTAAATGCCAAATATGATAGTCTAGCCCACATGCAATAATCATTCAAAGGTGAATTGTCATAATTATAAATGGAGCCAAAGAGAATTAACTGTAGAGTCTCTCAATTCACACAAATGTGCAACTGCGCATGAGCAAGCCCAGAACCTTCAAATAAATTCTAAACCATTGTTGAAGATCTAAATGTCAAGTCAATGCAGGGAAGGGCACATTCTGTGTTTGAACAAGACACAATTTGAAATCAAAACGAAGTTAAGCGAAGGTCTTATCAGGTGAATATTTTTCAATAATGATGGTAATGTAAACTTTTATATTCGTTTACCATAACTTGTGAAGCTTCTTGTTTCTTTTCATATGTAATATGGATGATGCTGCACAAATATTCATAGAAGTAGCGGTTCCTCATACAATGCCTGAATTCCAGCTTGACTCAAATTATAGAAATGATAACCCTTAGCTTTGAATACATACCATCTATCAGGTGCTGCAACACGTCTTTTTGCAAGTTGCGTTCGAAGCCAGTTGACAGCCTGGAAGACAAGATTCTGCATGGCTGTGAGACCAATTGAAAGGCAGATAGTGAAGCAAAGAAGTAGAACAGAGAACACAAGCTTATAAAGACAAATAAGCCACATCACTGGAATCAATAGGTAGGTACAGGAGGACAAAAAAGAAACTGTAAAATGCAAAGCGGGCTTCATTACCATCAAAACGAATGAATTTTAAACATTCTGAATGTCATTCAATGATTTGAAATGGATCAGTTGTAACTTGTAAAACACTTGACTATGATCATATGTATATCTGTGTCCATGTATTTCAGTTTAAGTGGTCTTTATGACCCTTAAAGGCTCGTACTTATGTACATTAGAATGTTGCAAGTGATTGGACCAAGTGGGAAAAAGGTGTGGAAGAGTCTGAGGGAAGTTGGAACCCCAGGGACCCTGTTTTCTTTCACTGTTTTAAAAGACAGTCACAGTAACGGATTTGTGCATGGATGAACACATCACCTATGCCTGACAACACATTCGGGCATGGTTGAATACATCAGATTTGACAGGTGCATTCAGTCCTATATGAATATGTTGCTCAGGTATCAATAACGGACCTTTGGGTACCTTGAATACGACAGTAAGATACCTCAACTGCCTGGAATGGAAAATGGAGCATTTGGTTTCCTGACTGTTGAGGTGCTTTAGCTTTTGGAGTCTTTTGTGTCCATTTATAACATTAATTGGTTAAGCACAGGTCATCTTGGAGAAATTTGAAACATCAACTAGAAGTGGTTCTGCAAATGGTAGTAAGTGTAATTACAGAGAGCACAGAAAATTGGATGCAGAAAAACTAAGATGGATTGTTTTAGAAGCCAATTGCCTTGCGATCTTGTAAAGTTGTGTATTTGGTTATAGTGGAAAGAGACACGCCCCCACTTATTGGAGTTTGCAGCCACAATGAATTTGTCCAGGTTAAATGTATGTGTTATTATCTTTCTTTTCATGTTTCACTTTTTTTTTTTTTTTTTTTTTTTTAAAAATTTAAAATTTGCAATATGAATGCTCTACGAATGTGCACAAGCAAAGTACTTAAATCTGGACATGGTTGATTGAAAATAGTAGCTCATGTAGGATTTGTATTAGGCATTTGCATAACCAGGGTAATTACAGATCATATTGTTATTACAGGTTTCTTATGGCTACCATGGAGAAATTTCTGAAGTTGGAAGCAGGATGTTGCAAACATTCCCAATCATTGGGGAGCTTGACAAACACATTGGCACGATCAGGATTTCATTAAATATACAACAGGTTCATGGGGAGGCAATAACTGAGCTGCCCAAAGACCAAGAAAAGGAGCTGCCCCAAAAGGTTGCCAACAATTGTCCAACTCAACCACCTTTTAAGGTTGAAGCGCACGTGGACATCATGCCTTACGAAGGTGAAGTTGATGGAATTTTTTTTTGCAATTAGTTGTTACAAATGGAGATACTTTACAGCTTGCATAATTGAGTGAGGAGTAATATACATTTCAGCTTCCCCTAATGTAATGAAGAGTAACCAATTTCTGTTGGACATTTTGTACTTTATAGGCATGCACTTCGTGGGAAAGTTATGCCATTGGAGGCGCTGAGCAAAGTTAGCTCTGCCATTCACAATGGAAGCCACCACGAAATAGGGTTCCACCATATATTGACATCTCTGTCGACCATGAAGTAGTCACCATTGGGGGCTTGCATAGCAGAAAATGAAAGGACACGAGAGAACATCTGCAAAAGATACAGTACAAAGAACCATATATCAAAGATCTGGAAGGAGCATAACTCAAAAGAGAGTTGCCAAATGCAAATCTAGGAGCAGGGGTGTCAAGTCCAACCTTGCATGGAGCAAGACACACACATTAGAAAGATATGATGCATCACAACAATAGTAGCAGCAACGTCACTAGGGGGTGACATCCACCTTTTTGAGGCAGGTTGTATGAGCAATTGTGTCTATGCCAGCTCTTTATTATCAAAAGAGTTGTAGTCAAATTGGTGTGGATGATTGTAAAGTTCATGGTCACGCCATCCACCATGATACGAGTCCTTGACGTTAAGCCAGGTAAGGATAATTACTTGTGCATTCAAATAGGTCATTGGGTTGGAAACCCAGTGTACTTATTCTAATCATCAATTTGATTGGCACATTTGTGCAGGAGAGGATGGTTAAACAAGGTGATGGTGGGGTCTTGCTCATGTGTGTTTACGTTTTCTCAAGCTTGTGTGTTGAGGGTATTAACCACAGGTCAAGAGGCTACTTGGCACATAGGTACCTTGACCCTGTGTGTGTGCGTGTGTAGGGTGATGGTGGGGTCCTGCTCGTGCGTGTTTACATTTTCTCAAGCTTGTGTGTTGAGGGTATTAACCACAGGGCAAGAGGCCACTTGGCACGTAGGTACCTTCAACGTGATGGGGCTGGACCCAATTATAAAACACATGATGTTTATTTTATGTAAATTGTGTGTGTGTGTGTGTGTGTGTGTACAAGGTGATGATGGGGTCCTGCTCGTGTGTGTTTATGTTTTCTCAAGCTTGTGTTTTGAGGGTATTAACCACAGGGCACGAGGCCACTTGGCACGCAGGTACCTTGACCCTGTGTGTGTGTGTAGGATGATGATGGGGTCCTGCCTATGTGTGTTTACGTTTTCTCAAGTTTGTGTGTTGAGGGTATTAACCTCAGGGCAAGAGGCCACTCGGCACGTAGGTACCTTGACGTTGTGTGTGTGTGTGTGTGTGTACAGGGTGATGATGGGGTCCTGGCCGTGTGTTTACGTTTTCTCAAGCTTGTGTGTTGAGGGTACTAACCACATGGCAAGAGGCCACTTGGCACGTAGGTACCTTCAACCTGATGGGGATGGACCCAATTATAAAACACATGATGTTTATTTTATGTAAATTGTGTGTGTGTGTGTGTGTGTGTGTTGTATTTATATTTACAATTGTAGGTAGTTAGTGGAGGGATTTTGGTATTAAGAAAATTTATATATACTCCTATAGATTAGAATTTAATAAAAGATGGTTACATAAGGAATGCCATGTAAAATGATTTGTGTGTGTGTGTAAATATATTATATTTATATTTACAACTGTAGGGAGTTAGTGAAGGGATTTTTGTATTAAGAAAATTTATATATACTTGTGTATATTAGAATTTAATAAAAGATGATTACATAAGGAATGTCATGTAAAATGATTAGGCATGCTATGCCTCTATCTTATCCATCCATCACCTTGCCATGTCGCAAAAAAACTATTTTTGTCCCACGTAATGATTAATAGCAGTTCACTATTTTAAGACAAAGTATAGTCTCCCAGTAAGTGTGGGATAATGGTCGCAGCATGTTGTGCATGGGGGATCTCGGTACATGTTGGTGATGAAGGCTAAAACTCAAGCCAAAAGGAGAGTTGCCTTTCCGTTTGTGTCTCTCGATGAATGACAATATACATGTATTATGCTTTTATGAAGAGGCGTGGAGATGGATTTTTAAACAAAAAGGGAGAGTTTCTTGGAGAGACGAAAGGTGTCTCATTGTCGGTAAAATTGTGGGTAGTGTCAGGGTAGTGTCTACTTGTGTCTTTAGAGGACATCTTTCTCAGGGAT
Organism: Torreya grandis; assembly: GCA_037957365.1. Taxonomy (NCBI): domain Eukaryota; kingdom Viridiplantae; phylum Streptophyta; class Pinopsida; order Cupressales; family Taxaceae; genus Torreya; species Torreya grandis. The sequence continues at coordinate 183,221 of JARHVA010000103.1, forward strand.
TATGTCATATGGCAGGATTGTGGGTTGCCAAAGAAGATTTTTGCTACTCCTTTTGATTCGGTTCTTTAGGACATAGGTGCTCCCAAGGGCTAGAGGGAATGGTGGTTCGACTAAGTGCATGTCATTATAGTGTTATGGCACCGTAGTCATTGATGCTAGGTTGTCATTGATGTTAAAGAGAGCATGATTCAATAGTGCATTAATGACAAAATGATCAGATTGATAGTTTGGAGAGTGTTTGCCTTGTTAAATAATTAATGGATGATATTGATGGTATGGTCATGTTGCAGAGACCTTATGGGATGTTATGAATGCTTAGAGTGTTTATGGAAGTGAAATCATAAAGCTGGATGAGTAGATTGATGACGTCATATTTCACACGAGTGAGTTTCAGGAGTAGTTTGATATATGGATGGATTCTCTTATGAAAGGTGATCATGTGGTTCAAATTTCAGGTCATAAGGTTGAGCATAGCAAAAGTTAGTAAGGTGCAAAGTTGGCTTCTCAGGGATAGTTCATTAAGTTCCCATACTTAGCCAAATTTGCATTATCGAAGATTTACAGTGAGCGTTTAATCGGATCATAGATTTAATGGTGAGAGTTTAATTTGACTAGATAAGGATCTAACGGAGCGTGTGATCTTGTCAGTAGTGATCCAACGATGTGTATTTAGTCAATATGTCAAACAATGCTCAGAAGGCATGTGGAGCTGTCAAGTGGCGGAAGTTCATTGGAGTCAAATAGTCAATGTGCTCAGAAGGCATGCGAGGGTGCCAAGTGTCTTAATTGTGGAAGCGTAGAGTAAAGATTAATGACGAGCGTTAAAGAGTTAAATCTAGGAAGTTCACGAGGAGATGGATAGAGCGCATTTGATCAAGATGTGCGAGGACACGAGATGAAGACACATGTCTGCAATATTTGCATTACACAGTGATTGTTGGCATTTGAATTAGCAAAGGGAAAAACCAGTCTACTGTATTTTACTAATATCTTTTGATCTAGGACGAATTTGAAGGTGATGTAAAAGGTAAAGTTGTAAAGGGCTTCAAGATGCATCCAGTAAAGTTGATTAGAAGATTTGACTGTTCGTATAGTCATAGATATTGAGCTCCAAAGTTGACTGTGTGTTTGACCATGTTCTGCAAGTGATTTGAGAAGGTTAATTGAGTTCTTTATAGTATTTTGATGTTTCAAGATGAACTAACTATTGGAGAGTGTTTTAGACTCCATGAAGACTATCTGTATAGATTTTGGAGGTTTGATCAATCCATATTCAGTATGAACAAAGGCTTAGGAGTTGACTGTGTTTATTGATTACACTAGCAGATTGAGTGACCATCTTGCAGAGGTAAGTTGAAGGTGTTCTAAGCAGAGTTGAAGAAACAAATGAATATGAAGATGTCAAGGAAGTCTCAAAGGTTCATGAGAAGGTATTGGAGGTCTTATGTTGCCCATATTCAGTTGTGGAGAGTCAAAATGGTTTGACTATATTTTGACTGTATGTGATCAGTTTGAGTGGTCATTCTAAGAGAGTTGAATTGAGTGCTTAGAGCTTGTGTTGAAGTGTCTAAAGCACATGGAGGTGTTGCAGAGGCCCTGAAGGGTTCACCCATATGAATTAATCATATGGCTATGTGAAAGACTTGAGTGTTTGCTCGAGAAGTTTGAGAATGTGTTATCTGTGTATGAAGGCCTAAAGAGCTAGGAGACCTAATTGGTAGGTTCAAATATTGAGTTGGTGTTCCAGGTGGCATGGAGCCATATGAGAGTGAACAAGGGGCTATTGGAGACAGGTTTGAAGTGTTCAAAGCATTGGTAAAGGATGAAGGTGGTTCAAGTAGTCTCACATATAACATGTGAGTATGAAGGCCTAATTGTTTTAGGTCTTACCAAGACCTAATGGTGGTTTGGGGCTAATGAGGTAATGACCGACCTATGAAGAGTGTGGGTCTCACATGTAACGTGTGTATGGACCTATGTTAAGTGTGGTTCAAATATGTAAAGCATCTTGGCCGACCAAGATGGGTTAAAAGAAGAGTGGTATAAGTACAAGGTCTAATTGGACTAATTGTACTAGTTGTGTATGTGTGGATTCAAGTGAAGGAGAGAACTTTTGAAAGAGAAGGTACATGTCAATTAGGACCATCAGAATGTGAAAAAGATCAAACATGTTTATTTGATCAAGTTGATGTAGGACACACAGGTCATTGGATCTAATGAGCCTAGAAGAGGCAGTTTGAGCAAGTTAGCCCTAGAGGCGGCGTGAGAGAGATTGGAGGTGAAGAGTGCAGACAAAGGTAATCATCATCAATTGAAGAGTAGCAACTGGTGTTCAAGGTGATCTATTCAAGGAGCTGAGTGGGTGTTTGGTTGCTTAGGGGGTTGGTTCTTCCTTGCAAGGTAAAGCTTGCTAAAGGTATAGTTGTTGTAGGGGCTCAACTACACAGGGGCAGTAGTTCCTTGTGTGATTGGTGTCTCACTAAACTAAGGGATGGGTGTTCTTTAATCAATTGTTGCTGATCTAAATGTTGGATCTTGTTTTAGAGGATTGTAGTCCATCTTGTAGGGTTCAATATGTTTTATTCTCCAAGAGGTTTTTCACATATATGATGTGTTCATGTGATGTATGCTCTTATGTATGCTTTGGATGTATGTGCTTTCATGTTTATGTTGCTTGATCAAGTTGATGTACGTTGAATAGTTAAGAGTTGGAAATTGAATTGGATTATTTTACATAACTGATTCACCCCATCCTCCCTTTCAGTGATAATATCTCGAACAACGATAACCTCTGAAAATGTTATTATTAATGTTCTATGTTGGTGTGCAATGAATCGCAGAATTGTTCCTAATGAGAGCTAATGCTCTTGCTATCAAAGCTAATGAGTCTGGTGTGATTGTTATACCAACCTTGGTTGATAAGAGCAAATTTTTATGCAACGTTGTAGTCAAAGGTGATCATTATATGTCATGATTATGTTAAAGCCCTATTGCATGATAATTCATACAAACATAACTAGATTGAATGCTTTTGTAGTTGTTTTGAGTTATGACTACAAACAAGTTTGGTTTCATTTTCTTGACATGACACAGAGGTTGACAAAGTTCTAATATAGTTTACATGCAAAATGAACATATTCTTGTTTTTTTGGGGTGTTTTGGTGCATGCATGTATTTTTGAGTTTGTATACATTTGATAGAAACGAACAAGGATCTTAGGGTTTTGTGATGTTTTTTTGGCCATTTCTATGCATGAAATTTTGGTACAAGACAAATTATTTTCAATTGATCAACGTGGCAAAAAACAATTATTTTAAGTTTAGAGTTGATATTTTGATGCATTTGGTGTTCTGGTTTGTATTAATATAATATAATGTGGACAAAATTTTCAACGTATACGTTGTTGTCTCTTGATTAAACCTTTGCATGAAGATTTTTGTGCAATTCTTTGATGAACATAGGTATGAGATGCATTCTTGATTGTTTGCAGTTGAAATTGAGGGTTTGTTGAATTTTTTGAAGGATATTTTGTGGATACTTGCATAGAATTTTTGTAGTCATAATAGAGTTTAGGTGATTCTTGGATTTGTATGTATTTTAATGAGATAGATGTTTTGACAGTACTTTGATTTTGATGACATGATAATTTTGAGATTCTTTGATTAGCTTTAGTTTAGATTGTGAAATTAGTGTCCATTCAATAATATATGGTTTCTATGCTTAACATTTGATCATATGATGTTTTTGGGCTAAACACTATTTTTGTGGATTAGTGTTAAGATATTTAGATCGTTTGACATTGGAATTTATTGATTATTTATTATATGCATAGTTTGACGATTGTCTAAGCACTGTTGAAACAAGTCAAAAGGTACCCACTTGTTAGAAACTAAATTGGTCTATATTATTCGATTTAATCTCATAGATTTAAGCTATACACTTAAGTTATAAACTTTATAAACCTATAAAGTAAACTAATTATAAGTCAATTAACTTTTAAAAGTCAATTAACTTTATAACTATAACAAACTAAAGTTTGTTATAACTTAAATCATAATTATCTCAAAGGAGAGTTACTTTATAAGGAGATTGAAGACACATAACAAGTGGATAACACACAAGTATTAAGGATTCTTTGATTTCAAAGTTACATATCCTTCTTTTTGTGAAAGCATCTCTAAGATCGATAATCACATGTAGATAGACCAAATGATATATTCTCTGACGATGAAGTAATCTGCTTGAAAAATACAAGGATATCCAAGTTTTTTGATTCATTTATAACCTATTATCTAGATGTTATCGAGTATTAATATCGTTGATTATTGCATATATGCAATGATATGTATAAAAATCAATGTATTTTACTCAAATAATGACAAAAACATCACATTTTGTAATACATTGTTTAATTTTTAATTATATAATGATCTTATTTTGAAGACTTGTGTGTAATTAGTTTCATAATGAAAATTTCTAAAAAAAATATTTTCATTTTAAATTTCTAAGTCAATGCTTTTACGAAAGTCTCGCACTCTTTATTTCTTAACTCTTTATCTTAAATTAGTTTATTATGTTCTTATTATCTTAGATAGTTAGTTTTGTTTAGTCTTATTTTTTATTTTATTCTATCTTTAATTTCTTTGTAGTTTCTTAGTATTTTAGTTGTTTTAGTTGTAAACTTTAACTTTATTAATTCTAACTTGCTAAAAATAGTATTAAATCTTAATTAGTTTTAACATTTAGATCAACTTTAGGTCTTCTTTTATTTCTGTTTAGATTTTTTTTGTTTATTCTTTGTTGTTTTAAATTAGATTTGTGTTAATCTTGGTTAGTATTTCTTAGTTTACTTCTTGTTTTTCTTCATATTTTGTTCACTCTCTCTTCCTTTTTTTTTCCATATGTTTCTTTTCTTTCATCCTTATAGTGTGAACATGCATATGAAATGCAAATTTGTAAAAAATTAAATATTCTATCCATCAAAGGATTGCATAACCCATAGGATTTATTCTATCAAATAGGTTAAATGGTAATTTTATACTTGATTTGAGATTTATTAACAATATAATGAAACAATGATTAATATCATAGCATTGTTTATAAGTATCTTTTCTCTTGGCCATGGTCGATAATGATATTGAGTTTCGATCAATTTATGAAATAATTATAATTTTGATTTAGATTTATCATTAAACATATTAATCCTTAGAAATTAAAAAGATATTTTTTGCACATTTTATGACTGATTTTCAGTCATAGGTCCCTTATGATTAAAATGGTATGATTTTATCTTGACCTTCATGATAGGTGAATGGGTTGATTCGTTGACGTGACAAATATCACCGTCAACAAGATCCAAATCAAACTTCTTAAGTTTATGACATGTCTCATGAGAGTGACCAATGTCGACATAAAACTAGAAAAACTTGTTTGGATCATAACATGGTGGTGGGAAAGAAGCATGCATATAAGGCTTACATGGTGATATGAACTTCCTAAGTTCTTGTAAACTAAGGGGGGAGGGCGTTGCGGGGAATTTGATTAGAAGCTCCCACTTTATATTGTTGTGGATACTTAATTTGAGATGAGTTAGTGTTGATCACACTAGTTAAGGTTTGAAAATATTCCTTCTTACTGCTTTGACATGGTTTAAATTGGTTCATAAGGAAGTCCTTTATTTTAACTTGATTGAAGGCCTCTTCTAAAGTATGAAGAGAGAAGACCCCAACTTTGTATTGAAGAGGGACCTTAAGAGCAATAATAAAGAGCTTAAAGATATTTCCATCACTCATGTTATGGTTCGTTTTTTATGCTAAAGATTTTAATTGCTTGATGAAATTATGGGAAGATTCCTTAAGAAATCTCCCGATGTTAATGAATTTTCTAAGGTTATTCTTAAGAAGCTCATTTTGTCAAAAAATTTCAATTAATGTATTTACTAAATCCTCTAATTATGTAATGAAATGTCTAGGATGTTGATTATACCATTCTAACGCATCTCCAACAAATGTTTTGGCTGGAATATTGAGAGTGGAATAGTGTTAGTTTATATCCATTCCTTATAGATAATACCAAAGGCTATAATACATATGGTAGGATCAGTAATTCAATCATATGTAATGGTTGGATAAATTCTTTTAATATCCATAGACACAATGGATAGAGCAAAGTTTTATTTCGAGTGTTTTGAAGCATATAATTTTGAATTCGCAGTTGAGGAATAACATTTCCATTGCCATCTCTAAGAGGAGGAAAAATATATTAATGATTTGATTGACTCATGATGACTTGACGAGCTTGATTAGAAAATTTTAAGATGTGGTTTTACATTTGGAGGATTTTAATACTATTAGAATCTTGCATAAGGCTCACTCGTTGAACCATTTATGCATGGATTTAGGAGTTATCCATAGGAGGATTCTAACTGGAAATTGTATAATTTTGATTGGAATTAGGTGGATGATTCCAAACATTGGTGTTTGGACATGAACCATTTTTTGGTTGCCCTAGTTGATATAGTAGAGGGATTAATGGGATTAAAATTCCCATTCTTGTTGGGGTATAAACTGGTATTAGTGTTTAGATTCTTAAAAAGTTGATTATGATATCCGAGATCTAAAAGAGAGTTGACCTAGGTTAATATTGAGAGAAACTACATGGTGAGGAGTTGCCATCAATGGTGGACAAGGAAGGAATGAAATAACAACTCACATAAAACATGAATGGTTTGAGACTCACTAGAAAGATCTTAAGAGGAGACATCATGATTAAGATATGAAATAAAATTTAACATAATTAATAGAAATAATGGGAAAAATATTAAAATGATATTAACTTGGCCAATACAGTTGAAACACAAAAATAGAAAAAATAGAATGTATCATGTTAGTTGATACAATAGGAACCAAGCTGAGAAAAAAAAATTATATCGAGTTCGTTGATATAGCTAAGACAAAACTAGAATCTCAATACTATATCAAACAGTTTGATATAGTTGAATGAAAATTGTATTGGGTTAGCTAGTACAGTTGTAAATATAGAAAATTGTATCAGGTTGGCCAATACAGTAGGGAAAAATACTTCACCAAAGTGTATGATGGATGAATACAATGATAATAAGTGAAAAGGAAAAACATAAAAATGATTCAACCATAGGTGGGATAATATTTCATGTTAGGTTCACCAAAATGTATGTACGAGCTATGATGATCAATAACAATCCTCATAGAAAATTCTATCAGTTTGGCCAATATAGTAGGGAAAAATAATTCACCAAAGTGTATGATGGATGAATACAATGCTAATAAGTGAAAAGGAAAAACATAAAAATGATCCAACCATAGGTGGGATAATATTTCATGTTGGTTTACCAAAATGTATGTATGAGCTACGATGACCAATAACAATCTTATTTGACTCAATAAATTAGAATGCAAACAAGGTCATACAAATAGAGCATGCATATACTTGGATTAGTGGGTAATTGGAATAGCCACAAACCTAGCATATGGTAACCCACACTAAAATTTAAGAGGATAGGATTCTAAAGCCTATGCGTATGATACAAGATATGGCTCTCACTAAGTTTCAAGATGTAACAACGGTAATAAAGGGGCGTATCAAAGATATAATAAAGATATCACATGCAAACAATTGATGCACAAGGGTAACCTAGATCTAAGATAACTATAACATACTAAACTAATAAGAATATAAGTGGTGTAATGGTAAAAAAATAGGCAATCTATGTAACCTAAGGTGTTAATGGCAAGCCTAAAAAACCCTATATCCATATCATCTTATTAAATATAAGGAGTATAAGCAAGGATAAACAACACACATCCACTATAGCAATAAACAAATCAAATCTATCTATTTAAGTAAATATATGAATGAGGATAGGAATAAAGATACTTACCTTTGGGTGGACTTGTTGGTGCATCAATCTCCCCCTTTTGCTCAAGTGGAACTTTGCAATAAATGTTATAGGTTGAAGATCACAAATGGAAAGAAGATCAAAATATCTTTAGTTTGGGACTCCATAGGCTAGGACATCTCCACAACATGACTTCTCTTGTTGAGCTTCAAAGACCTTTATGCAATACTAGACCTCTAAGAATAATACTTTAACCTTTCAATTCTATTTTTACTACTTAAGAACATAAATGTGAGTCTAAACAAAACATATGAGTGTGTTATATGTTTTGGCATGATATATATATATATATATATATATATATATATATATATATATATATATATATATATATATATATATATATATATATACCCAAACATTAACCCTAGAGTCTAAGACAATGGTATTGGTTAGGCCAATATAGTTGAAAAATATGTCAGCTAACATAAAACTATATATTTCAAGCTAATACAATATAATTGATAGGCACAAGACTCAAACCTATATTAGCCAGACCAATACAATATAGGGAAATACAGGTTTGAAATAGAATCTATTGGCGTAGCCAATACAATAGGAATATAGAGTGGTTAACAAGATTGAATAAAAAATATATGGAGAGGTAAGATGTAAAGAGACTCAAAGAAAGTCAAAGTGTTAGTAATGAAGGGATGATATAATAGTATATAAACATCTCTTTCAAAGTACTGCAAGCTGATCCCACCCCATTTTTGTTATGCTCCTTATAACATGCACTCAGGGAGATTGATGCACTGACAATCCCCTGTAATATAAACCATCAATAAAGTGATAAAGATGAAAATTATTAGGTGCATACAAACATTTTGTGTAATATTTTATTTTGAGATGACTAATATGCAGTTTATCCCACACCTCAAAAGAGAGGCATATGATCCAATTATTTTACCTTTAGATAGATGATGATACACTCGATATTTTTATGTTTTTCCTTTGCATAGTTTGAGGCATACAATAGAGAGTTACCAGACATTTTCCCATGCATAGTTTGAAGTAAAGAGAATAGAGTGACAATAAAATTTCCATCACATAGTTGGAGGCACATATCGGAGATTCATAATATATTTGTTTCTATAGTTGGGAAACACACAACATAGAATTTTAAGGCATATTTTACATAACAAAGACCTATGAGCTATATTATATATATTCATAACTTATACAAAGACAATAACATGGTTCACATAATACTAGGTGTATCCTTTTCTACCCATTTATTTGAATTAGTTATTTCGGCAGTTACTTTACTATTACTTTATATAGATATTTATCTACTAGAAAAATTATATGTTTTCTTGAAAGTACATAAATTTTTTAAACACATGAGAATTGATTTTCATTCATAAATCATTAATGATAGTCACGACATTCATGTAAATATTGAGGACATAGAGCTTTTTCTATTTTATGAGTCACATGAGCTGAAATTTGTTATAAGGTAATCTTTCTCCTTGTGAATTTTAGATCATTATCATATCCAACATTAAATTCAAGCATAACTTAAATTTTTTGGTTGTAACCTCTTTATCAGATCCTCTTAGATACACTTGTTTGCTTTACTTTGATATATATGCACACATGTGCATGCACACACACACACATAAAATTAGGGCATTGTGTAAGCACTTACAATGGTCATATAGAATTATTTAGTGCTGAATTACATTGATTTAGCATGTTTAAGCTTATATTAATTTTTTAATATTAAATTTGGCATTATGGGAATTTTTGTTGACTTTTTATTGATGAATTCCATTAGGTAAAATCCCCCTTCATTAGGCATCCTCTAGTTCACCTCAACTTATTTTAAAAATTCCTCTTATATTGGGCACATTTTAGTTCACCTTAGCTTATTTTGAAATTCCTCATTGCACCCATAGTTTAACTTGTGTTTTATCCCTTCTCTAAGTCATGTGCACATGCATTCCCCTTTTCCCCTCATTTTTAGGTTCTTCCTTTGTGGAATTCAATCTGGGTGTGCATAGTGCCTAATTTAATTTCAAATATTCTTTATATATAAAGTTTCATAGGAGTTACCAAAGAGATGTGGGTGAGTTGGTAAAGTGGCTTGGTTGTTTCAAGCTCCACCCAAATTTAAATCTCACTAAGGTATTTGAGGTCAGATGTGGCTGTCGTTGGTATTCTCAAGTTGATTGTGACTATTATGGGTATTCTTGGGACAGTTGTAGCCATTATTAGTATTTTCGGGCCAGTTGTGGGCGTTCATTGATATTTTTGGGCCATTTGTGGCCGTTGTGGGTATTTTTGCGCTGGTTGTGGCCATTGTTGGTATTCTCTGGCTAGTTGTGGCTATTGTTAGTATATCTAGTACATGTGGTAGATGATCACTTGGGGATTTGAGCCTCCGATTGTGTCCCAAACTAGTTCATAGCTCTAGTCAAAATGATATACCAATTAAAAAAAAGACTCATAGGAGTTCATTTTTATAAGAGATATACACAGGAGAAATAGTGAAAGTACATATAAAATCTACTAGTTGCTTGCATCTCATACATAGGGATAAGGCTCGATATCTTCATATTATATTAGATTTTTTGTTTGAAGTTGAAAGAGTGTTGATTTATAAAGTTTCTAAGAATGTGAGTTTGATTGAGGAAGGCCTCCAAATGATTTCTTTCATTTTTTAAGCTCTTGCAAGGTCTCTTAGATATGAGTAAGGATGAAATAAAGAAGAAGTAATTCTAGCAATTTTATGCATCAATTCAAGAATCTAATATAATTTTCTAATCAAAAGACACAAATGAAGATGCTTTAATTTTAGGAGGATATGGCAATGTTGAAAGAAATAATATATAATTATAGGAGACCCATATCAAATTTTTATAAAGTAAGAGAGGTTTCTTATCAATGCAAGTAGACAAACAAAACAAATAAATCGTTTCACAATTTGAAATAAATTTCAGTATTAAACCAAGTTGAAAGTATTAAACTAGATAGTTAGTATCAAACTAGATCAATACTCGCATGACCAATATTGAACCACTATGATAGTGGTTGTTTTCTGCATCTTTTCATATTAGTACCAATTTTTTGGGTTTGATTTACATGTGTCTCATGACTTATTTTTCATCATTTTCTTCCACTGCTAATACATAGGTAAGTCAGAATTTAGGTATTTCTTTATGAACTTATTTTTTCAAGTTTCAAACATTTTAATTCTTAGTGCTTACACATTTCAGATCTATTTCTATTATCATACTTCTACATTTATGTTAGATTTATCTTGTACATATGTTTACATTGATTTAGTGTACTTTTATCAGCCTAACATCTCATTACCTACTTTACCATAAACATTTTTTAGTGAACCCAATGTGAGAATCTTATACCCCTGTTTTGACACATTTTAGATGTGTTTATTTTTTCATTAATATATTTAGTTCAAATTTGTTTATGCACATGTTTAATTTAGTTTAGTGTAGTGTTCTTAACCTAAACACCCTTTTGTACAAAACATATATAAATAACATTGTGATTATTAATACCAAACAAATTAACATTGAAGGAGATGAAAATATTGATGTTGTAAGGAGTCTAACCTTTATATTATATCAGATAACTAAAAATATATTTAATTTATTCATATAAATGTTAAATTTTTGTTACCTCAGATGAATTATATTAAATTTGGATTTTTTTAAAAGTACTTTATCTCCTCCTTTCTAACCACCACAATTGATTTAATTTAATCTCTCTTATTTTCTCAATCTTTTCAACAGAATCATACTCTTGAATTTGATAAATAATATATTTTTTCAATGATAATAACATATCCTCATCATCATCATCATGTTGTTTGTTGCATTTGCCTTCAATTCCTAATTTCTAATTCAATTTTCTAGTTAATTTATTAAATGAACATAATTATTTCTTAGCCATTTCCTTGTTTCTTGGTAGTCTAGATTCATATTAGAAAGGAGCCTAAGGGAGTGCACATTGTGGTGATGAAGGTTATAATTTTTCAACTCAAAAAATTTCTTCCATCAAATTTATCGCTTATAGTGTCATAAAAAACATACATAAGTCTTATTTTGAGATTTTGTATGACCCTAAAATTACCCCGTGGTGCATAATTACAAAAGATAAATATGAAATAATATGTCTTTTAAGAGTGTAATCAATAAGTTTTCTGCATGAAAATATGAAAATATAGAATATAACACACTTTAGACTAATAAAAAACGAATGAAAAACACTATGAAAAATAGAAAAAAAAAATATAAAAACAAACCCTATGCTAGATTTTAAACCTAAAATGTTAAAAATATATATTGTGATACATCTACACTTAAATATATAGTATATACCTGCTAACCTAAAATGTGTTACAATTTCATATGTTGAGTATTACACCTTACATTTATAGACATCTATATGTTTATTTGCATCATTTATAATATATATGTGATCAATATTTACATCCTAATGAAATTAAATAGCTTAGTAATTTTATCACATTTGGGTATATGTATAACTCAATGTTTGATTATGCAATGCATTTTGTTTTATATGCACAACATTATTTTTTATACAAAGGAATAAATGTACACACAAATAAATACATAATAAGAAGAAATATTTAGAAACACAAATCTAAATAACTCAAATGAAAATTTACATACAACAATTCTTTTAAGGATTGTATCTCCTTCAATTTCCTAGAATAAGGACTACATGTGAGTTTGCTTTGTCATGTGTTAGTTCTTTTCAAGCCATTATTTGTAAGATACATATTATTTCTAACCTTGATACAACTTATTGAATGAGCTTAATTATTTCTACTTTTGTAATTTTAACATCAAACCACTACCACTATGACCTTTTTTGAAAGCCACTGACCTTAATTCAAAGGAATCGCATTTTAAAAATATATATATATTTTTAATATTTACATTATATAAATAATTAAAAGATAAAATTATATAAAAATAATATTTAATTACAATAATATAATTAAATAATTTAATAGTCATCATTTCAAAAAACTACTTTTTCATATATATTTACCTTTTCCATGCATATATATTTAACTTAAACTCTATTTACACAGATATAAAAAAAGTACTCTAATGCATTTAAAATTATATAATACTATATTTTTTAAATTAAAAATAACCAAAATCATACATATTTTGGTGTGAAAGATAAAAATCAATCTAATATATTAAAGTGTTAAAGTATAACACAACTTATTCATAAATTGTACAAAACTAAACAACACCTACATCTTACACTTCTTAAAAAAAAATTAGTCGTTTATAAGTAATAAATATCTTACATTTTGTGACAAATTAGTTTGTAATAAATGAACTATATTTCAATGGTAGAAATGAGTAGAAAAAACATAGACACTATACGTACTTTGCTTGGATTGAAATGGGTAGGGACGAGGGATAATTAAATTCATTTCATATGGTGTAAGTATATCAAAATGACACATATTTAAAAATCTATTTATGATAGGTGAGGTGAGGATGTATTGTATATCATACTTTATGCATATTGTGTGCATGAATATCATACTTAATTAAGGATAATAATATATGATAGGGAAATAAATAGTAATTAGGATAATAATTAATGATAATAAACAATAGGGTAGTCAATAACCATTATTTAAGATTATGTAGTTCTAAGATAAACATTTATAATTCAAAATTCCAAAATGGGTAAGTACATAAAGTTGGGGGGCCAAAAAGTTGACACTTTTTGTATTTAATATGATTTCAATTTTTTTGCATATGCAGTTTTTAAAAGTGTGTATGCGGTCTTGGATAATAGCCTTTGTGATTACTAAATGTAAACTACATACATAATTTTATTATTTAGAACCACGTATGTGGTTTTAGTTTTTAGAACCACGTACATGTTCCTTAATCTATACATTGCTTAGATAGTTAATCCTAAATAATAAAACCTTAAACTTTAAAATCTAAACCAATTAGGTTCAAAAGGCTTAATTTGGCCCAAATCACATCATTGATGCCTTGATTAGCTCAATTTTTGATGTCATTAGGACTAATTGAGCCCAAAATCACATTTTTAGTCATAAATAGGTTCAACAAACTCAAATTGGTCCTAATTGCATTCATGATTGATATACCCTAAACTTTAAACCCTAAACCGTAAACTATAAACTGTATACTAATCAATTTAGCCCCAACTAACATATGTTAGAGTAATATATAGGTTCATAGGGCTTAATTTTTCCCAAAATACATCACTGATTGCTCAATTAATTAATTAGCTTTGGTGACATTAGCGCTAATTGAGCTTAAAATCATATTTTTTAGTTATAAATAGGTTCAATGAGCTAAAATTAGCTGTAATTACCTTCACAATTGAACCATATACCCTTAACCCTAAGCCCTAAACTATAAATCTAAATCCCTAAGCCATAAGCCCTTAATGTAAAATATTAAACCCTAAACCAATAGATTTAACCACAATTAACATCCTCTAGAGTAAGAATTAGGTTCACCTGGCATGATTTGGCCCAAATCACATAATTGATTATCCCAATTAAGTAATTGGCTCAGTTTGTGATGATATTAGGGTTAATTGAGCTTAAAGCCACACTATGTAGTCACAAATATCTTCAATAAGTTTAAATTAACACTTCTTAACTCCATAATTATGCCCTATGCACCCTGAACCTTAAACTTTAACCTTAAGACCTAATCCCTAATCTTTAAACCCTAAACCCTAAGCCAATCAATTTAGCCCCAATAAACATTATTTAGAGTAAGAATTAGGTTTAAATGTCTCAATTTTGGCCCAAACCACATCAATGATTGCCCAAATTGACTAATTGGCTCAATATGAGCCTAAAATCACATTTTGTAGTCATAAATAAGTTCAATAAGCTCAAATTGGCCCCAATTACCTTCAAAATTGGGCCTTATACCCCAAACCCTAAACCTTATACCTTAAACCTAATCCCTAAACCCTAAATCCCAAACTTTAAACCCTAAACTAATTAATTTAGCCCTAACTAATATCATTTAGAGTAAGAATTAGGTTCATAGGGCTCAATTTGGCTCAAATCACATCACTGATTGTCCTAATTGAATAATTATCTCAATTTGTGATCACATTAAGGCTAATTGAACATAAAATCACATGTTAGAGTCACACATAGGTTCAATAAGCTCAAATCAACCTTATTTACCTTCATGATTGGACCTTATACCCTAAACCCTAACCCCAAGCCCTAAGTTTTAAACTATAAACCCTAAATCATAAACCCTAAACACAATTTATCCCTAATTAACATCTTTTAGAGTAAAAATTATGTTCAAATGGCTCAATTAATGCCCAAATCACATCACTTACTACCTCACTTTACTAATTGGCTCAATTTATGATTATATTAGAGCTAATTGGGCCCAAAATCATATTCTTTAGTCATAAATAGGTTCAACAAGCTCCAATTTCCCTAATTACTTTTGTGCTTAGATCATATACCTTAAACCCTAAAAATCTATCCCTAAACCCTAATCCCAAAAACCTAAACCTTAAATAGTAAAGCCTAAACCCTAGACAAATTGATTTACCTCCAATTAACATCCTTTAAATTAATAAGTAGGTTCACATGGCATAATTTGGCTCAAATCACATCACTGATTGCCCCAATTAACAAATTGCTTAATATATGATGACATTAGGACTAATTGAATCTAAAATCATATTTTATAGTCACAAATAGATTTAAAGAGCTCAAATGATCCCCAATTGGTTTCTCAATTAGAACTTGTACTCTAAACCCTAAAAATTAAAACCTAAAACCTAAACCCTAAACCTAAAACCTAAACCCTAAAACCCTAAAACCTAAAACCCTAAACCTAAAACCTTAAACCAATCTATTTATCCAAACAAATGATATCAATATTATAGTCAAAAATAGGTTTGCATTTTTTTGATGTATAAAATTTCAATGTTAACAACTAACATTGACTAAAGCCATGCATGAACTTTGACAATTAAAAAAATATATAACAAAATCAATAAGAGGTCAAATGCATGTCAATGTAATAGTAAAATATTATGTGTATGTAGTAATTTTGTATATGCAGTTCTAATGTTTGAAATTTCAAACACATGCTTCAAGGCTTATGAATGGTTTAGATTCTCGAGCTTAAGGCATGGACCTACAAACACACAAATGAATACATGTTTTTGACTAAAAATAAAAAATAAAACTTCTACCATACTGAACATTATGACTCTTATTAAAAAAATCCTAAAAATATGACTACAATATCAAGCACACTATCCTCTTTTTAAATATAGATATCAATATTTTAGTACTTTAAGGTTTTTATCTATATTTATTTGTAAGTATGCCTTTTTATACATCTATATGCCACAACTATACATGTTTATCTTTGTTTATGTATCTTTGGCTTTGTGATTCAAACTAGAAAAAAATTATAGGGTTACAAATTATACCTAATTCTATACACATAAAAAAATAATAGATCTTTGAATTTTTGATGTTAGACCTACTTATACTTGACACTTTAAAAAAAGTAGTTTAGAAACTAGACTCGATATTATAAAATTAATGTTCTTATAACATCTTCAAATTTTGAGTGCATGTATCTCAAATAATATGTATAATTTGAGGTTTCTTATTTTTTAGGTTAAATATGTCCACTTAAGATCCCCTTTTAGCCCCCAATTCTATGCACTTACCCTAGTCTCATAACAAAATCAACGGATCCAATTGATTAAATGCTACAGTGCAAGTTATATTTTTCCATTTAAAAAATGCCTATCGATATAATAAAACTAAAAAAAAACTAGTGTGTGTGTGTATGACTTATAATAAGAAGGCCTCTCAAAATTCAAAAACTTGGAGTGAAGTCCAAATAATATCTAGGATCCTCGTCGATTAACATTATGTGAAAGAAACTTTTAGACGATAATTAATATTTGTATGGATTGTAAAGAAACCTTTAAATGAACCATTTCTTGGAATTAAAGATCTAAGGATTTCATAATCCGTATAAAAATAAGGGTTGTGTAGTAGCTAGTATGTGTTTTTATATTGTAAACAAGGAATTGAAATAGATGAAGCTATAAAGATGATTGTATATGAGATTCATTTGAAAAAACACTTTGTGTGGGCTAAACAACAAATATTGTAAATGATGATTATGTTTTCTTTATATTTTTTATTGAATTGTAGATAATTAAATTAATTAAATTTAGTTTTTCATTAAGTTGTCCAATATTAATAATATTTTTTCGTAATCTCTAAATGAACCATAATAACCATATTATAATTTTAAAAATTTACTAGATATAATTTACTATTTTACATCTATATTTTTGATAAATAAATATTTATAATATAATATTAACATAGATCCATTGATTAATAATGAAAATTGAAATTATTCGATAATTATGATATAAAATAAATGTCCTTAAACGTCCGCGTTGGTGGTATATATGTATAGTCCAGTTAAACTTGTTTTAGAGACTGTAAGCCAAGCCAACGAATTGACGAGACTCAGGCCACAACTAATGGGAGCCCACCAACATTTTAGATAATATTACCACCACTTTGCCTCTTTGGACTTGCTTTTAGGTTAAAAATTCATGGTGAACACTTGTAGTGGCAATTGTGGACCGTGAGAGTCGTGTGACTGGGGAAGATGAGATGCATCGAAGAAGCTGACAGCGATGGCTATGGACGCTAGCTCGATTCCAGCTTGCGACGTTTGTAGAGCAAAGCGAGCTCGCTGGTTCTGCGCAGCCGATGCCGCTTATCTCTGCCATGCCTGCGACACCTCCGTTCACGCCGCTAACTCCGTCGTTTGTGTTAATCTGAGTAGCTTGGACAGCTGTTTGTTCTCACCCGAATATAGCAGGGTTAGTTATGGGTAGTTTGAACTGCTGTTAGTCCTGGGTTAGAATTTAATTAATGGTTGTCTTTGTCAAACAAATATTGTTAAGATAGAACAATTGTTATTTAATATTGACTCTTTCTATTTGACACCTCATAACTAAGGTTGTTTATGGTTACTGAGTTGTTCCAATCTCAGCGGTTGATTTGCAACGAGAGTAGTATAAAAGGGGGTCATTGGGTCATTTGTAAGTAGGAAGTTTTAGAGAAACTTGCAGTGTTAGCAAGTAGTCTTGCAGTATTAGCAAGGGTACAGTGTTAGTGTTTGAAATATAGCAGTGCAGGAATATCAGCAGGAGGATTAGGAGATTGTCGGAGCTCTGTTAGTAAGAGGCAAGCAGTATTTGTATCTCTTGATTAGCTGAAGCTTAATATATTTCTCATTTGCAGTACTAGTTTTCTCTATAGAGTTTTTTCAGGGACAATTGTTCGAAAATATTGAGTTCATCTTGTTGATGTGTTTGTATTTGTGAAATTACAGTTGTGTTATTTTCCACTATTTGTTAATCAAATAATCTTACAAGATATGAGGTTAATAGTCAATAATTGTAATAGAAAATTCACATGGTATCAGAGCTTTGCTGGGGTAGAAGAGATTTATCCTAGGTGAAAGAAGTGTAGGTTTATAAAACCCAACTTAACCTCTTTAGAATTATTTGTTTTTTTAACCTTTGTGATGGCCTCTGTTGGTTTAAGATATTAGGATAGATTAGATGGTGCCTCTAATTTTGGTGTCTGGAAAGTCAGAATTTCCTTGCTGCTAGAAGAGAGTGGAATCAAGAATTATGTGACTACTACTGTAGCTATACCTACAGATTCTGTGCAGCTTGCAGCATATAGAAAGGATGATGCCAAGACTAGGAGGATTATCCTTGATGGTGTCAAGGATCATATAGTACCACATATTACAGATTTAGATACTGTAAGGAAGATGTGGGAAGCCATTTTAAATCTGTACCAGAATGCTACAACTAATTGGAAGCAGATTCTCAGAGAAAAGCTGAGAAATACCTGAATGAATAAGGGAGAGGACGTGACAAGTTACCTCACCAAGCTCAGAATTGTCAGGGACGAGTTAGCAGCTATTGGAGATAAGCTAGATGATGACGAGCTAGTGAGAATAGCCCTAAATGGGTTTAATAAACAATGGGATGTCTTCGTTCAAGTCATCAATGGACGAGACACCTTACCAAGTTGGGATCGACTTTGGAGTGACTTCACTCAGGAGGAGCTTAGACTAAGTCTTGTCAATGGAACCAACAATAAGAGTTAGAAAAGTGAGGTGGAACAAGAAAATTTTGCTCTATCAGGTAAAGGGAAAGCAAAGAAGGGGTCTTGTAGAGGATCAAATTCACAAGGTGAAAATAAGAAGAAAGATTATTCGAAGATCAAGTGCTATGGCTATCACAAGTTTGGCCATTATGTCAATGATTGCCCAGAAAGGAAGAAGAATGTAAAGAAAGGCAAGAAGCAAGTTGTAGCTTCAGCAAGTGCAGATGAGCTCTCTAGTAGAATGGAAGATGAATTTGCACTCATAGCATGTATGATTAGCTCAACCTCACAGAGTGTTTGGTACATAGATAGTGGGGTGTCATACATATGACAGGAGTTAGAGAATACTTCTCTAGTTATAAAGAGGAGAGCACCAGCATCCAGATCTCTATGGGGAACATGTCCAAACTCAATTCAGTTGGGAAAGGAACTGTTCAGTTTCAGAGGGAGAGTGGTAAGATGATTCCTCTTCATGATGTGTTGCATGTTCTAGGCTTAGGGATGAATTTAATTTTTGTATCTATCCTTCAAGACAAAGGATACAATGTACTCTTTAGAGGGGCACATGTGTTGATCAAACACAAGGATTGGAAATCACCCATAACTATTGGAGTTAGGAGCGGCCGACTTTATAGGTTGCAGTTTGATACTAATAAGGCACTAGTGAGCATCAATAATCCTAGAGATCAAGGAGAGCTATGGCATAGGAGGATGGGCCATTTACATCATGGAGCACTTAAATTGCTTCATGAGACAGTAACAAGTGTTCCTGAGTTGAGTACAGAACATGATGATGTAAGGGATGTGTGTTGGGGAAGTTTGCTAAAGCATTTTTTCCAAGGAGTGACACCAGATCCAAAGGCTTTCTTGATCTAGTACATTCAGATATATGTGGACCAATGTCGATGAAATCTCTCAGAAGGTATGAGTACTTTGTTACTTTTATTGATGATTTCTCCAGGAAGACATGGATACACTTCTTGAAGACCAAAGATGAGGTTTTCAGTCACTTCCAACAGTTCAAAGCTCTTGTGGAGAATTCAATAGGGAAGAAGATAAAGGTTCTTTGGTCAGACAATGGAGGCGAGTACAAAAACAATGAGTTCCAGGAGTTCTGTACCAAAGAAGGAATCAAGAGAGAGTGGACTATTCCTTACAATCTACAATAAAATGGGGTTGCTGAGAGGAAGAATCATTCTATATCAGAGGCAGCAAGGGCTATGTTGCATGACCAGGATATACCCTGTTATCTGTGGGTAGAGGCATGCAGTACAACAGTTTACATACATAATAGAGTTCCACATAAGGTACTAGGAAAGATGACACGAGAGAAAGCATTCACTGGGAAGAAGCTAGATGTCAGTCACTTCAGGATCTTTGGGAGTTTGGCATATTGTCACATTCCTAAGGATACATGTACCAAGTTAGATCAGACTGCAGAAAGAGGGTACTTTGTGGGGTACAACGAAACCTCAAAGGCATATCGGATGTTCATTTCGGGGACCATGAGGGTTATTGTTCGACGTGATGTCAAGTTCATGGAGGACAAGACATTTATAAGGTCTAGAAATTTTCCTGTAGATGATCAGAGTGAGCAACCAACAGAAGTTCCAAGGATCACTCTATCGAGTCAAGGGCAGCAAAGCTAGAGTACAGTTACTAGTACAAGCATAGACTCAGGAGGAGAGAGTTTTCAGAGTATGGATCAATAGGTGCAAGAAGAGATGCATAAAAAAGACATGGAGGTTGATATATCATCTTCTACAGTTGGCAGTAGGAACCGTGAGTTTCAACAAACTCAAAAGAATATTCAGGAGTTAGTAGGCACTCCTAGGAGGAGTAGTAGACAACAGAAACCACTAGCTAGGTATGATGACTATGTTGCATTAGTTAGTAAGTTGGTAGATAGTGAACCTTCTAGATATCAGGAGGCTACACAACATAAAGTGTGGTAAGAAGCAATGATTGAGGAGTATACTTCAATTATGCAGAATGATGTGTGGGAGGTAGTGCCTAGACCAATAGAGAGGGCAGTGGTTGGATCACGCTGGATCTATAATATCAAGCATAGTGTAGATGGTAGCATCAAAAAATACAAGGCAATGTTCATGGCAAAGGGGTTCTCTCAGAAAGAGGGAATAGACTACGAGGAGACATTTGCTCTAGTTGCCAGTTATACTTCTATACGAGTTGTAATTTCAATTTCAGCATAGACGGGATGGCAGATCCATCAAATGGATGTCAAGACAATGTTTCTCAATGGTGAGTTGAAAGAGGAGGTATACATAGAACAACCAGAAGGCTTTTTAGCACACAACAAAGAGACCCACGTGTGTAGATTGAAGAGAGTGTTGTACGAACTCAAGCAGGCTCCCAGAGCATGGTATGAGCACATTGATAGTTACTTGCGGGAAATGGGCTTTGTGAAGAGTGAGGCAGATGCTAATCTCTACTACTTGGTAGTTGAAGGTGAAATTCTCATTCTTGTCCTACATGTGGATGACTTGTTTCTTACAGGTTTACTAGGGCTCATAGAAGAATGCAAGAGAGACCTTGCAGCAGAGTTTGAGATGAAGGATTTGGGACTTATGCACTACTTTCTAGGCATGGAGGTATGGCAGAAAGATGGAGATATTTTCCTTGGGCAAAGGAAATATTGCATGGAAATCTTGAAAAGGTTCAAGATGGAAGATTGCAAAGACATGTCTACACCCATGATCATGAATTGGAGGAAGGTAGACACATCCAGGGAGAAGGATGTAGACCTTGCTTTATACAGGCAGTTGATTGGTTCTCT
The DNA here is from genome assembly GCA_037957365.1 of Torreya grandis. Lineage (NCBI taxonomy): Eukaryota > Viridiplantae > Streptophyta > Pinopsida > Cupressales > Taxaceae > Torreya > Torreya grandis. The sequence continues at coordinate 205,184 of JARHVA010000103.1, forward strand.
CATGTATTTGGTCAATACCAGGCTAGATATAGCTTTTGCAGTTAAATCTCTTAGTAGTTCATGTTTGAGCCAACGAGAGTGCATTGGATTGCGGCAAAGCATGTGTTACGTTATTTGCATGGTACAATCGAGTATGGAATTAGATATGCTCGATGTAAAGGAATCAGGTTGCTGGGCTATACTAACGTAGATTGGGCAGGTAGTATAATGGACAAGAGGAACACTTCAGGGTGTTGTTTTAGTTTGGGATCAAGAGTTGTATCTTGGTTCAGTAGGAAGCAAAATTCTATGGCTCTAAGTTTAGCAGAGTCAGAGTACATAACAACTAGCATGGCAACATGTGAAGCTATATGGCTTCGGTAGTTGCTACTAGCTTTGTTTGGTCAAAATATTGAGACTATGGTGATACACTGTGATAATCAGAGTTGCATCAAGTTGACTGAGAATCTGGTGTTTCATGATAGGTCAAAACATATATACATTAGGTATCACTTTATTAGAGATTGTGTACAATGCGGGGTTGTTGAGCTACAGTTTGTATCCACAGATCAACAAGTAGCAGACATTTTTGACAAAGGCATTAGGGAAGGAAAAATTCATCTTCTTCAAAGAGATCTTGGGTGTCATGCAGAACAACCTCCTCACTAAGAGGGAGTGTTAATCTTAGTAGCTTGGACAACTATTTGTTCTCACCCGAATATAACAGGGTTAGTTATGGGTAGTTTGAACAACTGTTAGTCCTGGCCTAGAATTTAGTTAATGGTTGTCTTTGTCAAACAAATATTGTTAGGATAGAACACTTGTTATTTAATATTGACTCTTTCTATTTGACACCTCATAACCAAGGTTGTTTATGGTTATTGATTTGTCCCAATCTCAGTCGTTGATTTGCAACGAGAATAGTATAAAAGGGGGTCATTGGGTCATTTGTAAGTAAGAAGTTTTAGAGAAACTTGCAGTGTTAGCAAGTAGTCTTGCAGTATTAGCAAGGGCACAGTGTTAGTGTTTGAAAGATAGCAGTGCAGGAATATCAACAGGAGGATTAGGAGATTGTCGAAGCTCTACCAGTAAGAGGCAAGAAGTATTTGTATCTCTTGATTAGCTAAAGCTTAATATATTTCTCATTTGTAGTACTGGTTTTCTCTACAGAGTTTTTCTAGGGACAATTGTCCAAAAATATTGAGTTCATCTTGTTGATGTGTTTGTACTTGTGAAATTATAGTTGTGTTGTTTTCCACTATTTGTTAATCAAATAATCTTACAAGACAGGAGGTTAATAATCAATAACTGTAATAGAAAATTCATAGTTTGTAGACACAATAGAGTCAAATTGAGTACGCAGTTTGTAGTTCGATATGGGGGCCTCTTTGTGGGCAGGGAAACCTCTTGGCCTCGCAAAAAGACTCGTTCAGAGTGGTGGCACAACTTTACATTGGCACCCTCACTCAATAGGGAGAGGGAGAGGGAGAGTGGATGCACGGGTAATCAGGGCGAGGGAGAGGATTCAAGCATAGGACTGCACCCCCAACTATTTCTTAATTCCAAGTCAGACCTCCTTCCACTCCAATTTGAAAACCTGAATTTGGCGAGTTTTATTGGCAATGGGTCACATGGCAACAACTACAACAATGACAATTGTGAATAATCGAACCCCATTAGAGACGGGAAGGTAGCCTTCAATTGCCTTTCTAGAGTTCATGAGGGTCCTTGGTGAGTGTTCAATCTTGTATGGGTGTGTTCTATCCTTTTGGAATGCTCAAGATAAGCTTTGAAGGTATAAGTTTGATCTAAACCTTGATATTGTGTATATAGTCCTATTTAGGAGAACACAGTAAATGCTTGAAGAGTTGTGACTTGCATATTGTTCTATTAGATTAGGTGTGTCAGAGGATTCAATTGAGCAGGGAGATTGCTATATAAACCTTAGAGAGAGGACAAGAACTTGGAACCATGCATTAGGTCTATGAGCCTAGTGAATATTGACAAGTTTGAAAGAGACAAGAAGATAAAGTTATGGAAATTGTACAAGGAAAGGATGGTGTTTGTGTGAGAGAGGTGAATGATCTAGTAGGTGAAGGGTGTTGGACAAGAGAGAGGAAGACTATATGCATGAGAGAGGCTTGCTAAGTTTGATATAGGAGCACACACCCAAGGCACAATAAAATTCAAAACTTTTATAGATACTTGCAACTATAAAATTGAATCTTCTACCCACATATTCCCTACATTGTTTGAAAAGAAACAATTGATTTCCATTCAACCATACAAGGATTAACAATAAGTGTAAGCAAAAAATATAAGTTCCAAGTAAAGTGTCAATATGCAAAGAGCTCATCTTGATCAAAAAATAACATTGACAACATATCTAGGGGGTGGATAACATCCAAGACTAGGTTTTTGGCCTCCCATGATGCTCGATCGATAAATCCATCACCCATTTTGGCCTCAATGACACCCTTACCAATACAATAAAAATGCAATTTTTAAGTTGAAGTTTAAACACACGTAAAATCAAACCTGTAAGTCATTTACACAAACTATCAGATCCTTCCCTTTCTTATTAAATCCCTCTAATCGCACACTAGAGCACTTAGGTGGAAACTTCAAGAGAAATCTATGGCACAAGTTGCAGTGACATGTCCTAAAATGTAACTTTTTAGCATTAGATAGACAAATTCTTGAGCTCCAATTGCCATTTCTACCTCCGGACCTCTAGTTGAGAATCTATTACTTTGATCATGTCTATATAGTAAAATTTCACATCCTCACACCTCCACGACATTCAAATCCACTCAAAAGTACATTTTTACTACTGTTCAAGAGCACAAAAACACTAACAAATGTTGTCAAAGTTAAAGTTATGGTTGTAGAATTCTGATTTCATTGATTCCTGATAAAAAAATGACACTGCCAAAATATTCGGTGGGTTGAATAACATCCAAGACTAGGTTCTTCATCTCTCATCATCCCTGATCGACAAACCCACCACCCTCCCAATACAATAAAAATGTATTTTTTAAGCCTAAGTTCAAATACACATAAAATAAAATATGTAAGTCATTTACATGAACCATTAGATCCCTCCCCTACCTATTGAATCCCTCTAATCTTACACCATACACTCAAGTGGAACTTTCAAGAGCAATCCATGACACAAGTTGTAATGACCAGTCCTAAAATGCAACTTTTTGGCATTGAATAGAAAACTTATTGAGCTCCAACTGCCATTTATACCTTTGAGACATCCATTTGAGCATATATCACTTATATAATGGCTATATAGGAAAATTACATGTGCTAACACTTCCACAACATTCAAATCCATGTGGAAGTACATTTTCACTACCATTCTGGAGCACGAAAACACTAATAATAAATGTTGTCAAAGTTGAAGTTGTGATTTTAGAATTATGATTTTGATACTTCTTGACCAAAAATTGGAACTAAAAATACATTCGGGGTTTTCTGGAGCACAAAAACACTAATAATAAATGTAGTCAAAGTTGAAGTTGTGATTGTAGAATTATGATTTTGATACTTCTTGACCAAAAATTAGAACTAAAAATACATCCGGGGGTTTTATAATATCTAGGAACAAGTTTTTAGCCTCCCATCATGCATGATCGACAAACCCACCACCCATTCTGGTCTCAAGAATGACCTTCCCAATACAAGAAAAATGTAGTTTTTTACCCTAAGTTCAAACATGTGTAAAATGAAATTTGTAAGTCATTTAAAAGAATCATCAAATCCTTTCCCTACCTATTTGATCCTTATAATCTCACCCTATATAAATTATACAAAACTTTTAAGAGAAATCTATGGCACAAGTTGTAGTGACGGGTCCTAAAATGCAACTTTTTGGTATTGAATTGACAACTTCTTGAGCTCCAAATGCCATTTCTACCTCTAGAACCTCCAATTAAGAATATATATCTTTGATCATGTATAAATAGGTAAATTACATGTTCTCACACCACCATAACATTCAAATTCATTCAAAATTACATTTTAACTACCATTTAGGAGCACAAAAACATTGACAACAAATATTGTCAAAGTTGAAGTTGTGGTTGCAAAAATCTGATTTTGATGCCTCTTGACCAAAAATTGGCACTACCAACATATCCAGTGGGGGGTGAATAATGTATAGGACTAGTTTATTGGCCTCCCATCATGCTTGATAAAAAATCCACTACCCATTTGGCTTCAAAAATGCCCTTTCCAATATAAGAAAAATGTAGTTTTTTAGCCTATGTTCAGACATGTGTAAAAAAAACTTGTAAGTCATTTACACAAACTGTCAGATCCTTTCCCTACCTATTGAATCCCTCTAATCACACCCCATATTACTCATATTTAACATTTAAGAGTAATTTTTGTGACAAGTTGCAGTGATGGGTCCTAAAATGCAACTTTTTTGGTATTAAATAGACAACTTCTTGAGCTCCAACTGCCATTTCTACCTCTAGGACCTTTAATTGAGAATATATCACTTGGATAACATATATACAAGAAAATTACACATGATCACATTGCTGAAACATTCAAATGCACCTGGAAGCACATTTTCACCATTGATCAAGAGTGCATAAACACTGACAATAAATGTTGTCAAAATTGAAGTTGTGGTTATATAACTCTGATTTTGATGCTTCTTGATAAAAAAATGGCATTGCCAACATGTTTAGTGGGGGGAAAATAATTTTATCCATATGCAAATTAAAATGTATATGGTGAAAAACATCATAGTGCATTAAAAATTTAACATGTTGCCTACAACAATAAGTGGTGCGTGTGTGATTTAGTTTTACATAAAATAGTTTGGACATCTCAAAATATCTTTGAATAATAGAAAGTTATGAATAGTTTTCCAAAAAAATAGAGTATAATTACATTTGAGTCATATCTAAGAAACATTTCAGATGCAGTTCATGGTTACGAGAATCAACTTTTCTTTTCACTACATCTCTTGTATTGGTGAAACTTTTGTATTGTCTTTCCAAAATTATGGAAGTAAATATTTGAGAGCATTAGCTATAGCCTTGTCCTTTTGTGGAAGTATACCATAGAATGCACATAGCTCAATGGTATTGGCATAATTAAGTCTTTGGCATCTTCCAATCACTTTCATTAATGTTTTTCTATTTATGTCCAAAGTACATATAGTTTTTGAAATCAATCATTTTAATTTGTTTAACCACTTAATACACAAGTTGTAATTATACTCCAAGAAACATTACAATATTTGTTGCATGATTTCAGACCTACAATATGATATGCATCATGTAGATTTTTAACAATTTTGATATTTTCATCATCCATGTTAGATGTTTTTAGTCTAGGGTGTACATTTTAGGTCTCATCATAATTAATTTCATCAATGAAACAAACAATTGATATTTTATACTATAAAAATCTAATTTATCAAAGAAAATGTCTCAAATTTTTTTAGCTAGCCTTCTTAAATGGTGGTAATTTTTTTTGTTATGCATTGGTTTCAAAATATTTTCATCAAATTCAATTAAGTAACTTCTTTTTCTATGTAAAATCCTTTGAATTGTTGTTAATGGTGGAATTTTTTGATTGGGTGTTTCAAAATCATTATGTTCACTGCTAGTTTCTTCATTGTTACTTTCATTGTTTAGTTTTTCCATGGCATTTTATTAATTGTCACTTTCATCATTATGTATTTCCATGAAATTTTATTCATTTTTATGGGGTAAATCATCATGCAAAGATTCATCATCAACAAAATAAAAAACTTTATACTTTAAATGTAGACTTGAAACATAATTTGGACTATTAGAAAACCATTTGTCATCGTTATTCAATTAATCATTATCAATTTCATCATTATATATGACTTTTGGTTCATTAGGGATAATGTTTGTACCTTGCCTTGAGTGAAAGGTTTGAACTCAGAGCTTTTCTTTTTCCCTCAACTCTTGTAATTACTCTAGTGGTTTGTGCTTTAATCACTTCCTCTTCCTTGAATGTGAACTGTCATCCATGACTAGACAAAGAAAAAATTGTTTCCTTTTGATGGTGGGGTCCCAAATAAAAATTTGATTCCTTTTATCTTTGTCATTCAAAGAATAGAATGTGAAGAGAATGTAAGTGGGGTCAGAAATCTAAAAACATCCTAAAAATAAAATTTGGACAAAGAGTTTTTGTTTATTGTAATAATAACGCATACACATTATATCTACTATGTCTATATAGCCATATACCATATTGTTATGATATATGATTATATTATGTGATGAAATCTTATGTTATATTATTATGTTATATGATTATGTGATTTAATCCAAACTATGCAATATTCTTATGTCATGCAATCATATACAATTACCTCTAGATTTTCTTTTGCATGATATAATTCTAAGGTTGATTCAACCATATGTTTCATCCTATAGAATAGATTGAACCATAATTTAGGTTCACTGGCTCAATTTGGCCCAAATCATGTCTCTAATTACACTAGTTGACTAATTGAATCAATTTATGACTAATTTAGCCCCAAATCATGTCTTTAATTGCACTAATTGAATGATTAAATCAATTTATGACTAATTTAGCCCCAAATCATGTCCTGCTCTTGTCTAGTTAGGTTGAAGGGGCTAAAATTAGCCCTATTTTATTTCATGATTGAATTGGTGGACTATTTACTTTATTATTTTATGATGTCAGGGTTGATTGACCCCAAATTACATCCTTTATCTAGTCAATATTAGGTTCACAGGGTTTAATTTCATCAACTAATTGTAACTGTAAACCCTTAGCCATGTTTTAGGTTCACAGAGCTCAATATGGCCCAAATCATGTCTCTATTTACACCAATTGACTAATTGGATCAACTATTAACATAATCAGAGCTAATTTAGCTCTAACTCACATCCTACTTTTTTAGTTAGGTTAAAGGGGCTCAAATTATCCCCAATTTACTTTGTGATTGAATAGGAGGACTATATGTGGTTTGGGTTGTTATGACATTGGGGTCAATTGACCCTCAAATTACATCCTATATAGTCAAAACAAGGTTCATGGGGTTGAATTTCATCCAACTTACATCATTGATTGTAGAAATTAACTAATTAGCTCGATATGCATGAGAAAATATGAGTTAATTTCTATCCTAAAATCACATCCTATACTCACATTTAGGTTCAAAGGGTTCATATTGACCCCAATTACCTTAGTATTTACATTTGTGATATAATTAAAGGGTCAATTAAGCCACATGTTGCATTCTATATAATGGATTAAACCATAATTTAGGTTTATGAGGCCCTCAATATGGCCCAAATAACATATCTAATTACACCAATTGATTAATTGAATCAACTCTTGACATAATCAGAGCTAATTTAGCTCCAACTCACATCTTGTTTTTCTAGTTAGGTTGAAGGGGCTCAAATTGTCCCCAATTTCCTTCATGATTGAATAGGTGGGCTAAATCTAGTTTAGGGCATTATGAAAGTGGGGTCGATTTACCCCCAAATTACACCTTATAGAGTAAAAGAAAGGTTTATAGGGTTGAATTTAATCCAACTTACATAATTGATTGTAATAATTGACTAATTAGATTGATATGCATGAGGAAATATGAGTTAATTTTTATCCCCAAATCACATCCTATACTCACATTTAGGTTCAACGGGTTCATATTGAACCTAATTACATTTATATTTACATTTTTGATATAATTAAAGGATTAATTAAGCCACATGTTACATCCTATATAATGGATTAAACCATAATTTAGGTTTAAAAATCCCTCAATATGGCCCAAATCATTGAGTAACTATAAATAGTGGGGGGGTTGGTATTATGAATATAATTCAAGTCATACAAATACTCATTGGTAGTCATCATATCTTCATAACTCACTCTATCTCATGACTCGAGCTATCTAGTCACTCACTCTATGTAGTTTGAGTTGGTATGAAATCTCTAATTCATATAAACTATCTCCTATCTAATTGATGTTGTGTTCCTCGTCACTTCATTATGAGCTAGTCACTCAAGCTAGTGACTCACTCTAGTGAGTTGAGCTAGTTATTATGAATTATCCAAGTCATAGTATTAGAGGAATACATATCTATGGGGTGATCCTAGTATCTTCTCATTAAGCTAGTCACTTGAGCTATCTAGTCATTTGACCTGGTGATTCAAGCTCTAATTACACCAATTGATTAATTGGATCAATTCTTGACATAATTAGAGATAATTTAGCCCCAACTCACATCCTTTTTTTAGTTAGGTTGAAGGGGCTCAAATTGGCACCAATTTCCTTTATCATTGAATAGGTGGAATATATTTGGTTTAGGGCATTATGAAAGTGGGGTTGATTGACCCCCAAATTACACTTTATATAGTCAAAACATGTTCACAAGGTTGAATTTAATTCAAATTGCATCATAAATTATAACAATAAACTAATTGGATTGATATGCATGAGGAAATATGAGCTAATTTCTAGCCCCAAATCACATATTATACTCATATTTAGGTTCAATGGGTTCATATTGACCCTAATTACCTATGTATTTACATTTGTGATATTATTTAAAGGGTTGATTAAGCCATATGTTGCATCCTATAGAATGGATGGAGACATAATTTAGATTAATGGGGCTCAATATTTCCCAAATCACATCTCTAATTACACTAATTGACTAATTTGATCAACTCTTGACATAATTAGAGCTAATTTATCCCCAACTCATGTCCTAGTTTTGTAGTTAGGTTGAAGGGGCTCAAATTGGCCCTAATTTCCTTTGTGATTGAATAGGAGGACTATATTTGGTTTAAGATGTTATGACAATGGGGTTGATTGACCCTCAAATTACATCCTATATAGTCAAAAAAAGGTTCATGGGGTTGAGTTTCATCCAACTTGCATCACTAATTGTAGTAATCAACTAATTGGCTCAATATTCATGAGGAAATATGAACTAATTTCTATCCCTAAATCACATCCTATACTCACATTTAGGTTCAAAGGGTTCATATTGACCCCAATGACCTTTGTATTTACATTTGTGATATAATTAAAAGGTCAATTAAGCCACATGTTACATCCTATAGAATAGATTGAGCCATAATTTTGGTTCACAAAGCTCTTTACCCCAAATCACATTTGTAATTTCACTAATTGACTAATTGGATAAATTCATGACTAATTTATCCCTAAATCACATCCTCCTATTGTAGTTAGGTTAAACTTGGGCTCAAATTATCCCTAATTTCCTTCATGATTAAATCTTATATAATGAAAATTAGGTTTAATTTCATCCAAAATGAATTGACTAATTTTAGTTCCCTAAACTCTACACCCTAAACTATGACCCGTAATTTAGGTTCACAAGGCTCAATTTGGCCCAAAAAATGTTTGTAATTACACCAATTGACTAATTAGATCAATTCATGACATAATCAAAGCTAATTTATCCCTACATCACATTCTTCTATTGAAATTAGACTGGAGGGGCTCAAATTGGCCTCAATTGCCCCTGTGATTGAAAGAATTAACTATTTGGTTCATTATATGATGACACTAGAGACAATTTCACTCAAAATAACATCATATATAATTAAAAATATGTTTGAATGTGGACCATTTTTTCTAAAATAATGTCATTGATTGCACCATTTCACTAATTAGCTTAATCTATGATGAAATCAAATCCAATTCAGCCTCAAATCACATTGTATAGTTTTAGTTAGGTTCAAGGGGCTTGTATTGACTCTAATTACCTCCATAATTGATCTAATTGAATATTTCATTCATTACATGATGACATTGGAGTTTATAGAGCCTCAAAACATGTCTATACATGTCAAACTTGCATTTATCATTGGACTAAATAATTATTTGCTTCATTCTCTAATGAAATTAGAGATGACTAAGGCCTAAATCACATTGAAGAAAATTAATATTTCATTCAAAAAATTGACTCTTTGCCCCTAATTGATTAAGGGTCTAAATTGGCCCTCATTGCCTCCACCATTGAAATGATTGACTCTTTCATTCATTTTTAAAGAAATTGGGCCTAGTTGAACCATATATCATAGTCTATATAGTCAAAATTATGTTCACAGGTGTAATTGCACCTAAATTGCATCATTATATCAATTATTTCCTTTTTTTGCTAGTGTATATATTGATACACTCCACTTTAAAATAAAAATCTCAAATTATGAATGTGAATATATATAAACATAAATACAAACATGCATAAATATATCCTTATTTATTTTTGGTGCAATGTTAACATAACGTGTACGCACTATATTTATTTTGAATTTAAAAACCAAGCCTTTTGGCTTAGATTCTCTAACCAAAGGCTTGGACCTATCAATACACAATCAAATTCAAGAGTTTTGAGAAAAAAACAACAAAATCCAACTTCCATCACGAAATTAACTATGAATTTCAACAATCCAATTCATAAAATTATTACCAAAAAAAAGAGCACACTCTTCCCTTTCTACATATATGATTATTTAAATTTTTGTACTATTTTAAGGTTTTTATCTATGTTGATTTCTAACTATGGATTTTTTAGTCCACTACATATTGTAAATATACATGCATATATATGTTTATTTTTTAATTGATCCAAATGCGAAAAAATATATATGGTCACAAACTATGCCTAATTCTGTATGCATTAATTTTTTTTTTTTTGAGGTAGTTATGGAAGTCGTATGACCATCTATCAATTTTTTGTTAGTTTTCAAGATCTATTTACTTGTAAAATTAACAAAAATAAATGTATTCATTATTTTAAAAAAAATAAAATATAGGTAAAAAAATAGATGATCTTATCTAAATTTTCACAAAAGTGTTTCAAAAAATATTAAACTTTTCTATAAAAATGTTGTGTCATATACATGACTATCTACTCTATTTTCCTAAATAATAGGAGTTCCTCTTTAAAATTTAGATATTTGACTTAATTATACTTAACCTTTTTTAAAAAAATAGTTTTTTGGAAATTAGACTCAAAAATCTACAATTCATATTTTTGTACCATATTCAAAGTTTGAGTGTAGCCATCTCAAATAATCTACATAAGTTGAAATTTTTTAATTTCTAGGAAAAACATGTCTATGGGTAGGCCTCATTTTATCCCCCAAATTTGTGAAATTACCCATATATATCATTTATTTTCCATATCTTTCCACTATATTCCTTTATGTTCATATTCAAAAACCCCAAGAAACAATTTCGAATGTAAATTCTATAAATAATTTTTTTTTATACATTTTCCCTATTTTTAATAAAGGGAGACTCACTTGCTAATATAAGAGAGAATTTATCCCTTGCACGATTGATCGATTCCACATTTTTTTTATCCATTACAAAGTTTTCAACCAACATCTTTTGGCACCCACCATGGGGCATAATTTTTTGTTTTCCATGTAACCCACATAATAAATTTTGGTTTTACCTACATTATCATCTCCAAGGTTCAAATGCATTTATATCAATTAAATCATGATTGGGTATGAGCTATATAGGAAGATATCTCTTCAGACCTTCAATAATTTGCATGAGATAATAGAACTAGTCTTGATCAATTTTAGAGAACTGTAGGTGTGTTATAAGAAGAATAAGATTGTGTCAATCTTGCACAAAGAGTTACAACACTTATCACAAAAAAATTACAAAAAAATAATATCAGTTTGAATAATTATCCAACTACCACCTTTGCCTGGATAAAAACAATTTTCTCTCACATTAGTGGAAATAAATTTCACCAAGTCTTATAAGAAGGAAGGTAATAGATACCCTTTCTTTGAACTAAAATAAAAGTTTAATTTCATGTACAGTCCAAAAAATATTTCAAGAAATAAACTAGAGATTAAGAGATATGTAAGTCTTCCTTCAAGTCTCAATAAAAATAAACAACAATAAGGTGGTACTATAATTAGTTGGGATCTTATTCTTCGTAGGACTATCTTGCCTATGAACATAGTTTTTCAAAATATGGCAGTACCTTGGGGTCTTGTTATAGGGAAATTAGCTCTAAGGAAATTAATTGAACTTCCCAAAGGTTCCCAAAATAACTTTCTTAAATTATCAGATAATGGTAAGCAACACATCAGTGAGCACATTTATACATTATTTTCCACATTTGGGATCCTAGAAGTTGAACATGAAGATATATTGTAGTTATGATATTTGTTGAAATTTTGATGGAAAGTGCCACATATTGGTTCTATCATATTAGATTAGGTTATATCACTAATTGGGATACAATGAAAATAAATTATTAAGGGAGATTCAAACATGCTAAGTATGGGCATACCCTTCTTGCACAACTATCAAAGATGAAGAAAGAGATTAATGATTTAATGTAAGAGTTTGTTTCAAAATTTAACAAATTATTACATAAGATTCCAGCAATTACCATCCCACAAATATAAAATTAGAAACATTTATTCATTAACTCATATTTTCTCAAGGTGATATTTTATTTAATAAGAGTTAGATTAGTTTATAAAAATGATGCTCGGGTGTTAGCCATTGAGGTCAAATATGACCTTATTATGGCAAGAAAACTTAATAAATATCTTTAAAATATAAAGGAGAAAACTTTGAATCAAAGTTTGACATATCAGTTGTTAATGTAAAATGATATGGTGGCATTGAAGAAGTAATTTGCGTAAAAACATTAGTTGCCACATATCAAGACAACCCAATTAATTTCATAGCTCATAATAATAATCATCCTTGTCTATAAGCACCTCAACAAAAAAATTCCATTGAATCACCCCTATCATCAAATATACTTGTCAATGTCATACTTGAATCTGAAGAAGTGTACAAATATGAGGAAGATGATAGTGAGATTGAAAATGTAGGTTTACAAGAGTTTGAAATATAAGAACCTGATGGTGACTCTAAAAACAATACATAGCTAGAATATGATTTTAATGAAGATTATTATGAGGATATATTCAATGATATGAATGGTCATTTTCTTCCATATACCCCAAAACACAAAACTAGAAAATATAAACCAATAAAAAGCAAGATGAAAAAAAAGCTAAAGTAGAAAGAGAATCCTTAAGACAAAGAAACCTCAAAATCTCTCCCTAAAAATGTTATTCATTCACAAGGATTTTTAATTCATAGACAAACAAAATACAAATGACCTAAAACAAAAGTAAGTAGTCCATCTCAAACTCCCATCTCTATTAATCAAAATATTAACGTATCAACTAAAAATGATGTAAACTTATTAGAAGAATCATCTTCTTCCTTCATCCCTACTTTCAACATCATTGATCATTGAAATCCAAAAATGGAGAAGCTATAATCCAAACCATAATATATCATTGGTCATGTTAATAATTCTAAAATTAAAAAGAACCAAGATAAATACCTAAAGTCTAACCCTAATTAACTAGAAAGACTCTTCAAATTCATAAATGGTGAAAATATTAATACCTCTAGACCAATGTCCAAAGTAATCCTTGCAACCCCTCTTGACTCAAGACCTCTGAATTCCAAGATTGATTCTACCTCCAAGTTACGAAAAAGATAACCTTCATATATCTCCCTTTTTTTATTAAAGTATGTAAGTTGAGAAATTTTGTAATTGAAAATGAAGCTTCAAATAATGTCATTCTAGCTAAGGTGACCCATGCTTTAGTTCTTACCTACACAAAAACTTTCAGCCATTATTATTCTATGGATATAAAATAGGTACCATTAATTGGAAAAATCAAATATTCCCAAGTGGCCTTAGCCTCTATCCCATAGAAAAGAATAAATAGGACCATATTTCTAGTAGATATTCCTAATTAGTTTTTACTTATTTTCTCCAGGTGAACCCATGTGAGTTTTTTCCTTGTAAACCATGTTCTTTGAATCTTATCTGTTATTAAGGACCTTAATTGGACTTTTAGACCTAAAATGTGATGTAATTGGATCAAATTACTTATGTTGAACTTATTTCCTAGGTTAAGATGATATTATATCACTTTAAGTTGTTGACTTATGTGAATCACAAGTGAGATCCAAGGCATTGGTGAAAATATCAATATAAAGTCTCTCAAAATAAGGTTAATAGTTATAAAATACTCTTTCCTTAAGTGGAGATATAATACCCTTGATAAATAAATTAATAAACTCCAAATCTAAGGGTTGATACTTTAAACAGTGTAACATATTCTTAAATCATAAAATTTAATCTTCAATAAGCTCATCATGACCTTGTTATAAAATTTGAATATGTTCCAATGTGAATTTAATAATCTTCTTATTGAAGTTGGATATGAAAATTTATTTTATTTCTTAAATAAAGGTAGAGACCCACTAGGATGACTATATAACCAATCTAAGGCTTCTCTAGTTAAAATTTTGTAAAAATATTTAATATTCTTCCATAATTTGAGCATTTCACAGAATAAATCACATACTTAGTTAATTAATAACTACATTATCTCCACAATTAACCAAAAATTAGAACTTAGGCATCACAAATAATTTTGGATAATTTTAATGAAGTATATTTCATGTTATATGTTTTCTTTAGATGAAATTATTATCCATATTAGTGTTACATGATTTAGATTGTAAAGTAATATAAATAACTTACTTTTTAATCTCATCTATGGCATGCATTGTAGATATGATATGGATAGTAGGGATAGTAGTGGTTCAAAAATATTCACATAGGTATAATATATTAATCATAAATATTTTTTTGTTATTACATTGCTTAGAATCACACTCTATGGAAACATCATTGCATTGTTTAGAATCACTCTCTATGGAAACATCATTGCATAGCTTATAACTATCATCACATGTATGTTATAGATAAAACATAGAAATGGCATCATTTTTTCAATATAAGCCTCATTTAAAGGAGAAGAAATAACATCACATTTCATTTCAAGAGAATAATGGACATTTTCACATTTAATTTCTAGAGAAAAAGGAGGAACATCAAATTTCATTTCAAGATAAGATAGAGGAACATCACATTCTTTTTCAATAACAACATCATTCTTACATTTCAAAAGAAGAAGAAATAACATTATGTTTCACTTTAAGATAAGAATTGGTATCACATTCTTGTTGAGAAATAGAGTATCATTATTTTTTTATATCACTAGAAAAATCATTGCATTTAAGAAAATCTTTTTAAGTAAAAATATCAATATAATCCATGTGTATCATCTATCCATTTTTATATTGTAACTTCTTTCTTAAGTGACAAGCTAAAAACATCAAGGAGTTTATTACACAATTAATTATTACATCCCTCTTTTCTAGTGTTTGATTATTAGAAGAGTGCAGAGGATTAGGAGAATTGATTTCAACATTATCTTGTACTTATTCTACTTTATTAATTACATCACTACCATACCAATATTCTTTGTAATCATAATCATAGTAATTTATTTCAAGAATATAATCTTCATCTACATAAATAGCATTATTAATCAAAAAATCTTGATCATTGGTCTATTCATTAGTATAGAATTAAAGCACATAATGGATAGATAACATAAAATAAATGGGGTGTGGGATAATAGGGATTTTAGGATGCTCACTTATAATGATGTTATCTAACCCTAAGATAGAAAGGAACACAAACATAAAACCTTATCCTAGGATAAAGGATAAATTAGATGTAGAGGATATTAGAAATTAGATATGTAAATGAAACTTTAACATAGAAATTTGAAATCCTTAATAAAGTATAAAATGATAAAGTTACATATATGCAAAAATATGACTTGATAAGGGAAAAATAAAGAACTGACCTCTAAAATAATACCAAAAATAAAATTTGGAAACAAACTAATTTTTTATAAATATTAATAGCTAAATGAATCCCAATTTTTTTTTTGAAAATAAATGTGTCCTTCATCTTCTATGCTGAATTTAATAAAAATTGTAAAACCATAAGTCCAAAGAATCTGTATATAATTTTGAAAAAATAAATGTTTTTTCAATCTAATCAATACTAGCAATAAAAAACTTTGATAATTTTTCAAACATAGTTGTTTTGAATCAAATACAAGCCAAACAAGTAAGAGGACAAGCCACAAGTCTAAGAAAGGAAGCCCTAATCGGAAAATAAGACAGAACCCCTATGGAAAAATAGAGATATTTCAGATGTATGTGTATGAGGATGGTAAATCATAAATTAGGTCTGAAACTCTAAAACATAAATCTAAAACCCTAAGATGGTATAATGAAACTATAAAGGAAACCTAGAGTTTAGGTGTGTTGAACAAGGAAATCTAAGGTTTGAAAGAGTGGAACCCTAAGTGAAAAACATCACCTATGATGGGAAACCATAAATGAGGTCTAAAAATTATCCATAAATACAAAAACCAAAACCATAGGTAGAAGGAAGAAAACCCTAATGACAACCGAGGGTTGAATGCACTCAATATAAGGATCGGGTTCATTAATATGTTTTACCTTGTTTTGGACTAATTATCTAGACAAGAAAACACTTTAGAATAAATTCATGTTGTATAATATATAAAAATATCATAAAAATTTTAATGTTACAATAGAGTATAATTAAACTATTGTAATTTATGGAAATAACCAAGAGTGATAGGGTATTATTGGTGTTGTTTTGTTCAGGTATGAGATTGTGTGTAGGTGAAACAAAGGGTTGGAAACAGATCAGGATTCACTTAGACTAGGAAAATACACACACACACACACACACACACACACACACACACACACACACACACACACACACACACACACACACACACACACACACACACACACACACACACACACACACACACACACACACACACACACACACATACATAGATATATATGTGGGTATATCTAGATTTTATTGGATGAGTTTATCAAGATCTAGATGCCTACATTATATGTGGGTGTCTAACTTCTATCATATCCTTCCCTCTAAATTATGTCTCATTATTTTGACATAATTTTTTTCTCTTGATTGTAAACCATTGTTATTTGTAAATATCAGGAGCTCATTATGT
The DNA here is from genome assembly GCA_037957365.1 of Torreya grandis. Classification (NCBI taxonomy): domain Eukaryota; kingdom Viridiplantae; phylum Streptophyta; class Pinopsida; order Cupressales; family Taxaceae; genus Torreya; species Torreya grandis. The sequence continues at coordinate 222,212 of JARHVA010000103.1, forward strand.
GTATAATACCCATAACATTTTGTCCTTCACATTTAAACCCTAGTTCCACTTTTGAAACTAGGTTAACCTATAAAATAAAAAGGGGAAGAGTGATGGGTTGAGATAACCCAAACCACTCCTCAATGAATGGTTGAGTGTTGCCTATGTATCCAATGCTCCAAGGAGGGAAATAAATCCTTACATTGTTCTTCCTCTTAAGTGTATATTCTAAATCATTATCCACTAGTATGGATGCAACCAATCATCTAGATTTTGACACTTGAAAATGGGTACTTGACTTGGTTTGGAAGTGCTTTAGACTTGGTTAGATTTTGGTCCTTATGACTGACATTTAATTTGAGAGCTTTAGGGTATTTAATATCAATGTGAAAATGTATATAGATGTATTTTTGATGGGTTATAGATAGGAAATATGCATGTAAATAAATTAATCTTGGTGTAACTTCTAATGCAACAAAAATGTAAAATGTATGAGTTGAGCCATAAATATATTTTGAATTTGGAAAATGATTCTTTCTTGCAATGCAAATGACTCTAAAAAAGGTGGAAATTTTCATAAATACATAACCACTTGATTATGGCTATAGGTGTACAAAAAGAAAATAATAGTGATATGATGATCAAGAGATTGTTTGAGTATGACGATAACCAAGTTAGGCACATACTAGGAAATTCTTGTAGGTGATTGACAGTAAATCAGGAAGGTTAGGCCCATAAAAGGTAAGTTGATATGAGAAAAGGGTGTGAAAGAGCCATATATATATATATATATATATATATATATATATATATATATATATATATATATATATATATATATATATATATATATATGCATAAGTCATGTAAAGTAAAGATAGGTTAAGGCTCACATTTCTAAGTTTATAATACCATATTTTGGTTTCTACAAATCCTTAGGAACACAAAGCTCTTTTTGTTAGGATCCTTGCATTTTTTCTCCTAGATAGACCTCTCTATCATATACTTTAGATCATAATTGGCTAGAGACTTCATAGGCATTGGATTTGCAACATCATCTATTATAGCCATATAAAAATAATAATAGTAATCACAATTTGATGAATGAAATATTAATTTTTTCAAAGAAAGGAATATCTAAACCTCACAAATGAACTATATTTCAATGGTAGAAATGAGCAAAAAAAATAGAACTATGAGTACTTTGCTTGGATTGAAATGGGTAGGGATGAGGGATAATTACATTCATTTCTTATGGTGTACATATATCAAAATGACACATATTTCAAAATTTATTTATGATAGGTGAGGTGAGGATGTATTTAATATCATACTTAATGTATATTGTGTGCATGAATATCATACTTAATTAAGGATAATAATATATGATAGGGAAATCAATAGTAATTAGGATAATAATTAATGATAAAATATGGTAGTTAATGACCCTTATTTAAGATCATGTAGCTCTAAGATCAACATCCATAATTTAAGATTCGATAGTGGGTAAGTACACGAAGTTGGGGGGCCAAAAAGTTGACACTTTTTTCATTTAACATGATTTCAACCTTTCTATGTACACAATTTCTAAAAGTGTGTATGTGGTCTTGGATAATAGACTTGGTGATTATTGAGCATAAATCGCATACACAATTTTAATATTTAGAACCATGTACATGGTTTTAGTTTTTAGAGCCACATATGTGTTCCTTAATCTATAAATTACTTAGATAGTTAACCATAAACACTAAAACCTTAAACTCTAAAATCTAAAACTTAAACTAATTAGGTTCAAAAGGCTTAATTTAGCCCAAATCACATCATTGATACTTAGATTAACTCAATTTGTGATGAGATTGGGTTTAATTGAGCCCAAAATCACATTTTAGGCCATAAATAGGTTCAATAAGCTCAAATTGTCCCTAATTACATTCACAATTGGACCCTATAGCCTAAAAATTTAAACCCTAAACCATAAATTGTAAACCATAAACCAATCAATTTAGCCCAATTAACATCCTTTAGAGTAATAAATAGGTTCACAGGGCTTAAGTTTGTCCAAACTACATCATTGATTGCCCTAATTAACTAATTAGATCAATTTTGGTGACATTAGGGATAATTGAGCCTAAAATCATATTTTATAGTTACAAATAGGTTCAATGAGCTGAATTAGCCTCAATTACCTTCACAATTAGATCGTATACCCTTAACCCTAAACCCTAAACTATAAATTTGAATCCCTAAGCCCTAAACCCTAAACACAAAATCATAAACCCTAAACCAATCAATTTAACTCTAATTAACATCATTTAGAGTAAGAATTAGGTTCACATGGCATGTTTTAGCCTAAATCCCATAACTGATTATCCCAATTGACTAATTGGCTTAATTTGTGATGATATTGGGGCTAATTGACTAAAATCACATTATGTAGTCATAAATAAGTTTAAAGAGCTTAAATTGACCCTATTTATCTCCAAAATTGGACCTTATGTACCTAAAACCTTAAACACTAAGGCTTAAGCCCTAATCCCTAAACCTTAATCCAATCAATTTAACCCCAATAAACATCCTTTAGAGTAAAAATTAGGTTCAAATGTCTCAATTTTGGCCCAAATCACATCATTGATTGCCTAAATTGACTAATTGGCTCAATTTGAGCCCACAATTACATATTGTAGTCACAAATATGTTTAACAAACTCAAATTGGCCCTAATTACCTTCATGATTAGACCTTATACCCTAATCCCTAAACCTTATACCTTAAAACCTAAGCCCTAAACCTTAAATCATAAACTCTAAACCCCAAACTAATTGATTTAGCCCTAACTAATATCATTTAGAGTAAGAATTAAGTTTATAGGCCTTAATTTGGCCCAAATCACATCACCAATTGTCTTAATTGACTAATTATCTTAATTTATGATGATGTTAAGGCTAATTAAGCCTAAAACCACATGTTATAGTCAAAAATAGGTTCAATGAGCTCAAATCGATCATATTTACCTTCATTATTGGACCTTATACCCTACACTCTAACCCCAAGTCATATGTTCTAAACCATAAACCCTAAATTGTAAACCCTAAACACTAAACCAATCAATTTATCCCAAATTAACATCCTTTAGAGTAAAAATTATGTTCACATGACTCAGTTCATGCCCAAATTGCATCACTTATTACCCCACTTTACTAATTATCTCAATTTATGATTATATTGAAGTTAATTGAGCCCAAAATCACATTTTTTAGTCATAAATAGGTTCAACAAGCTCAAATTTTCCCCAATTGCATTTGTGATTGGACCATATACCCTAAACTCTAAACCTTTATCCTTAAGCCCTAAACCCTAAAACCTAAACCTTAAATAGTAAAGCCTAAACCCTAGACAAATTGATTTACCTCCAATTAACATCCTTTAAAGTAATACGTATGTTCACATGGCTCAATTTGGCTCAAATCGCATCACTGATTGCCCCAATTAACTAATTGGCTTAATATATGATGATATTGGGACTAATTGAGCCCAAAATCACATTCTACAGTCACAAATAGATTTAAAGAGCTCAAATTATCCCCAATTGCTTTCTTAATTGGACCTTGTATCCTAAACCCTAAAACCTAAACAATAAACCCTAAAAACCTAAACCTAAAACCTAAACCCTCAAACCCTAAAACCTAAACCCTAAACCTAAAACCTAGACCCTAAAAACCTAAAATCCTAAACTAATCTATTTATCGAGACAAATGACATCAATATTATAGTCAAAAATAGGTTTGCAATTTTTAAATGTACAAAACTTCAATGTTAACAACTAACATTGACTAAGGCCATGCATTAACTTTGACAATTAAAAAAATATATAATAAAATCAATAAGAGGCCAAATGCATGTCAATGTAATAGTAAAATATTATATGTGTGTTAATTTTACATATGCAGTTCTAATGTTTGACATTTCAAACACATGCCTCAAGGCTTAAAAATGGGTTGGATTCTCGAGCATAAGGCATGGACCTGCAAACACACAAATGAATACATGTTTTTGACCAAAAATCAAAAATGCAACTTCTACCATACTTAACATTGTGAATCTTATTGAAAAAAATCTTAAAAATATGACTACAACATCAAGCACATTGTCCTCTTTCTAAATATATATTTTAATATTTTTATTACTTTAAAGTTTTTATCTATATTTATTTCTACGTATGCCTTTTTATACAACTATATGCCACAACTGTACATGTTTATCTTTGTTTATGTATTTTTGGCTTTGTGATTCAAATTGAATTTTTTTTATAGGGTTACAAACTAGACCTAATTCTATACACATTCATAAAAAAATAATATATCTTCGAATTTTTGATGTTTGACCTACTTATACTTGGCCATTTAAAAAAAAAGTAGTTTAGAAACTAGACTCGATATTATAAAATTAATGTTCTTATAACATCTTCAAATTTCGAGTGCAGGTGTCTCAAATAATCTGTACAATTTGAGGTTTCTTATTTTTCAAGTCAAACATGCCCACTTAAGACCCCCTTTTAGCCTCCAGTTCCATGCATAGTCTCATAACAAAATCAACGGATCCAATTGATTAAATGCTACAGTGCAAGTTATATTTTTCCATTTAAAAAATGCCTATCGATATAATAAACTATTATAAAAATGTGTGTGTGTGTGTGTGTGTGTGAGAGAGACTTATAATAGAAATGCCTCTCAAAATTTAAAAACTTGGAGTGAAGGCCAAATTAAATCTAGGATCCCTGTCGATTAATATTATATGAAAGAAACTTTTAGACGACAATTAACATTTGTATGGATTGTAAAGAAACTTTTAAATGAACCATGTTTTGGAATTAAAGATCTAAGGATTTCACAATCCATATGAAAAATAAGAGTTGCGTAGTAGCTAGTCTCTTTCTTTATATTGTAAATAAAGAATTAAAATAAATATAACTATAAAAATGATTTTACATGAAATTCATTTGAAAAAACATATTGTGTATACTAAACAACAAATATTATAAATGACAATTATATTTTCTTTATATTTTTTATTGAACTGTAGATAATTAAATTAATTAAATCTAAATTTAAACATGTACTTAACAAAACATGTATTAATATCATAATTTTGTAATAACTATCTTAAATTGCCTAGAGACTATAACCTCGACAAGTTTCATTAAACGAGGCTTAAAATATTTTTATATATCTATTTTATTTTATTTTTTTGCGTGGGTATATGTAAGACTTTCAAAGTTTGGTTTTGAGAAAAGCGCCAAAAGTAGTTGGTACGGTCGATACTCATATGTGAGGGTGCAATTATTATTCATGTGACGCTGCAATTTTCCTTCATTCGATCCCCCGCACGAGATAGAATAAGCAAGCCATCGAATTGACGAGACGTAGGCCACAACCACTGGGAGCCCACCAACATTTTAGATAAGATTACCGAAACTTCGCCTCTTTTGACTTGATTTTAGGTTAAAAATTCATGGTGAACACTTGCAGTAGTAATTGTGGTGCAATGGAGCGTGAGAGTTGTGTGACCGGGGAAGATGAAGAGGCGTCGAAGAAGCTTACAGCGATGGCAATGGAAGCTAGCTCCATTCCAGCTTGCGACGCTTGTGGAGCAAAGCGAGGTCGCTGGTTCTGCGCAGCCGATGCCGCTTATCTCTGCCACGCCTGCGACACCTCCTGTTCACGCCGCTAACTCTGTCGCTTGCAGACACAACAGAGTCAAATTGAGTACGCGGTCCGCAGTTCGATATGGGGGCCTCTTGGTGGGCAGGGAAACCTCCTGGCCTCGCAAAAAGACTCGTTCGGAGCGGCGGCACAACTTTACATTGGCGCCCTCGCTCAACAGGGAGATGGAGAGTGGATGCACGGGTAATCAGGGCGAGGGAGAGATTCAAGCATAGGACCGCACCCCCAACTATTTCTTAATTCCAAGTCGGACCTCCTTCCACTCAAAGTTGAAAACCTGAATTTGGCGAGTTTTATTGGCACTGGGTCACATGGCAACAACTACAATGATGACAATTGTGAAGAATCGAACCCCATTGGAGACGGGGAGGCGACCTTCAGCTGCCTTTTTGAGCGTGTGAAGATCGAAGAGAACGAGGATGGACATGCCAGAGTCGACGCAGAAGCAGAAGCAGAAGAGCTTTTTGATTTGAGTATTGACCTTTTCGATTCAACGGCTACCCTGGAAGAGGGGGAGAAGTCATGCTATGTGAATGAGGAGGAAAGGAAAATAAGTTTAAGCCTCAACTACGAGGATGTGTTGAGCGCGTGGTCTGATCGAGGATCTCCCTGGGCCGATCACAACGTAACGGTAAAATACACATATCACTTACTAGTTGCTCAGAGAATAATTGTTTTCATTTGAATTTTCTAGTTTTTATTTTTCCGACAGAGAGTTACAGCACATGGAATGGTTCCAAACTTGAACTTGTGGACTGGAAGGTGTGTCGAGCAGACTGAATAGGTGCCCGTCATGGCCGCCCACTTCCACCGAGAGAAGAAATATAATTCTTGTGGAGTAAGAGAAGCCGGTATTATGAGATATCGAGAAAAACGTCGGAACCGGCTGTTTTCTAAATCAGATACCATGTTCGTAAGCTCAACGCAGAAAAACGACAGCGGATGAAGGTCAGATTTATTTGTATATTTTAATAAAATCTGAATCAATCAGCGCAGTTGCAGTTATTATACATAGTTATACAGTCACTGACTTCCTCCTCTCTGAAAATTTCTGGGCATTTTAACAGGGTCGATTTGTCAAGAGCGCCGGCCAAGTGTTGTTGGCTTGATAATAAGCAGTAGTGAAATAGTTGATTGTATTGTTAATTCTCGCTTACTTGTAATTACATGACGCATGTTAGAAGACACCCACGCCATGTTTTTGATGAAACTCTTTTATGTCTTTAATTTGCATCTAATCTGTGTCTAAATTGTATATATCGAATTCACAAAAGCGGAGTTTGGAAGGAGAAAATCGTAAATAAGTCGTATTTTAACCAATTTGGAAAACCAAAAAAACTGCACCATGCTGACCAGTAAGGTGAGACTCCAATTCAGAAAGAGATCTCGTACATAGCTTCGTTTGTTTATGAATTTTAAATGAATCGACCTTTTCCTGATTTATTAGTTTTCTTCGGATCATGAATTTTGGGATTGTCCCAATATTGCTACATTTATTATTACGCCAGTGGCGTTTTCATTGCGAAGCACTAAGCAAAGATTCGTCTTCCGGTGGACAGCATACTCCAGCACACAGGCGTTGGGGAAACAGATGTCGGCAGTGCAGGCATTGGCGGCGGCGATGTTGAGTCGAGCACTGAGTTTGTGCAAGGAGCTGAACGTGTTCTTTAAGAGGGAGCAGCATTCTACCAAGCGGCTGGAGAGCACGTCGGTCCTGCCCATCAAGACGAGTATCGATAAGAAGAAGTGGCGGTCCGAGACCTATGGCAAGCAGGGGCTGTTGTGCAGCACAGACAGCCTCCCCAACCTGATCATGGATGGCGACCAGGCCCAATGGGGTGAGCTCATCACACCTGGCCTCCTCTTCCTCTACATCGCCTGTTGGATTAGCTGGGTGGGGCGTTCCTACCTCATCGCCATCCGCTCCGACAAGAAGCCCACTCAGAAGGAGATCATCATCGACATTCCCCTCGCCTCCCACATTATTTGGAGGGGTTTCATCTGGCCTGTCACCGCTGCCAACGAGTTCCTCAGTGGCCACCTCATCGAAGACGACGCCAACGTCACCGTTTCTCGTGCTTGTTTTCCATGGGACGCGTTGGCTAGGGCTATTGAAATTGAGGGTTTGCAATGCGTCTGGCCTTTAGCAGGCCCATACAGTGGATACATGCCTTTAGAACCTTTATATGTTCATGCCATTGTGCAGAAATCCACTTCCCAAAGAAAGCATAGACCGCGCGTCCAGCCTACTAAAGGAAGAATAAATTGAGGTGGAACTTCTGGAATGGTGATACATTTCTGCTTGGAGTATGCAACACAGTTTGGTTGTAGACATTGTAGTGTCGGGGATGAACGAAATACTGCCCCGCAGATTTGGCGTGTGGAAGATATCGAAGGCCTTGCTTTCTTTATAAAGTCAGCCACAGGTGAACTTGGGTAGTATTTCCGTCATAAAACAAGCTTTGCAGTTTTTAAGGCTTGTGATTTGATTGAAGGAGATCCAAAAGAAAACGGTTAGAGCGTGAATGGTTTCTTTCCTCTGGATGTTCTCTCAAACAATGGAATTGCCCTGTCGTGCCTGTATACCTCATGCACTGTTTTCCAGAATTTACCTAAAATGAGCACGCTCCACAAAAAGTTCTTTTGACCAGAATGTTGGAAGAGATTATTCCATCGATTACTACAATAGATACTGAAAACTTGCACCAGACTTCATTCTCACTTTCTATACGTTGTAAATAAACCTGCAAATTAGGCTAAGATTAAGTATTGGAGAGTAAGAAATAAAACGATTTTTTTTCAATGAATGTCGAGGAAGACCCATCAAGGTATACGGAATCATAAAATTACATGTTTGAGCAATAGTCTTGTTCTACTTCAAATGGTTGGTCTCTTATTGTAACTTCTTAAAATCATCCTCAATATAAGTACTTAGCATTGTAGCGCCTAATTTTAGCTTTTGCTTTAATTGCTTTAGTATTCTACTTTGCTTTCAATATGTCCCCCTTATCTGAATTGCATAAAATATCGTTGCATCCGTAGCCAAAAAGCATCGATAAGTCACTATTTGAGCCCTTTACAAATGTATTCTTGATCAGTGAGGGGAGAAGACTTGATTTTCTGGTTCTCATTAGTAAAAAATTTCAACTATGCCTTTGGGAGGTGTTGTGTTTGATTCTTAACTAGTCCATAGAAAATAACAATATTATAACGTATGAGTGATGAATGGGTTTCTGAACTTTCCTGATATATTCTTAGAAAAGTAAGTTGAAGGTTGGGGACAAGTGGTGGATGCTGTCCATGAGAAGGGTGGAACTATATTTTGTCCACTATGGCACGTTGGCAGAGCATCACATACTTATGAGAAAGAACACCACAAATGATGATGGCCATGTTAATGGCAGTCTTGAATATGCCTACAAGTTTGGATAGTGAAGGCCCTTTTCTTTTTCCTTTCCTGCTTTTGTTGAAAACGTTGTGTTTTATACTTAAACTTATATTAGCTACACTTTGGAAGTGTGGATTTGTTTTCTTTTTAAATAGATGTGTGTTTTTTTTCAGTTTATTAGCCTCAGGAAAAAGCTTCAATACATTCAACAGATAAGGAAATAGCACGTGAATGGCCCATTTGATGTTTAACAATGTGAGAGGAGATTTTTGCAGTCTCTAGAGTTCAAGGCTATGAGTAATCTTATGTTAGTTGTTGAATATTTAGTTAGTTATTTTTGGGTGCATACAAATGGGTTAGATGTCAAGTTGTAAAGGAATGATCTGAACATGATTAAACCATCCACTAACTAAAAAGATGAAGAAAATGATTGTGAACAATCATTATCTAATAGGTAATTTTTAATTTTTTTAATTTTTTTTTTGAGTTAATTATTAAAATTAGTTACATTGATTGATATTGATGGTTTTTAATTGAAATTGTTTTTAAAGAGAATTTTATGGATTTTTGCGTAAACTTTGTGGATAGTGTGGACAAGATGTTAAATCAAATGAAAAGTAAGCTTTCATAATTACTTGATAATATGTTCTATTTTTTTTATCAAAGATAAAAATCATTGAATTGTATAGTGAGTAAAACTATTTTTTTGTGCAACTTCTTTTGTTGTTTTAGTTACTTAGTCTATTGTTTGATTTTTATAACCTTTGTATTTTTATTTTAAGGGTATTGGAAGAAAAAATTCCTTTCAATGATAGGTGTTGTTAATTAGAGTGTAGTCCCATAAAAAAAATGAACGATAAATAATTAAAAGATGTGGCCTTAAAAATAAATGCAAAGTTAAGTATTTTATGTAAAGTCACTTTATTTACAATCATAATATTTTTTGGTTGTACATGCGAACATTTACTAATCAATGTAATTTTATATTTGGTGGGATCAAATTTATCCTATCATTGGAATTTAATCATTCTATGACAAGGATTTCAGCAAAGTCGATAATAATTATCGGCATGGATGTTTCCCATTGTTCTCATGGACATGGTGATTCTCCTATTGCAGTTGTAATTATGTTGAAACTATTATTGGAGTTCTTTATGCATGTAATTTATATATGTTTTTTTCACATCTTGGTTAGAGCAATATTGACAAGTGTACTATTGGCTTGAAATTGAGGTTGAGTACTTACTATTAAAATTTATTTATGCATGTTATAAGTTGAAATATATTGTTATATTTTGGTAATATTATTTTTAATTTTAACGACAACAACAATATCCATTTTAATGTGTAGTTTATATTTTATCTTGGATAGAGCTATATTGCATGTGTCAAGGTGAAATTTTTTCTATTGAATTGATTGGTGAAAAATGCAACACTGAGATATATATATTATATATGGCTATTAGAAAAATTGAATTTATAGAAAGTTTATTTTAAATTTTATTACAATACAATACATTATTTTTGTTGTTGACTTTTTGAATTTCTAATCTATAACTTGGAATGATTATATAATATGTTTTTATCAAGATGCAAAAATAAATTTTGAAACAATTTTGATGATAGGTTGTTTTATCTAGGGAATGGCCTCTAATTTTGAAGTATAAAGCTTCAACGAGGACTCAATCTTAGAAGGTTGAGATGATTGAGATAATCTACAAACTGACACCTTTAAGATTATATGGAAAATTATTTGATGCTGACATGCTCAAGTATTATCCATTTGGAATACTAGTCAATTTCATTTTTTAATCCCTTTTTTGGTGTCTTTTATTAAATGATTTGTTAAAATATTATACAAATTCAATGAAATATGCATAAAGGTTTTTTTGGTTATCTCTTCTTTAACCATTAATATTTTCTTTTTTTAATTTATTTTGTTTGTAAAATAATACATTTTTATAATACATTAAATATTATACAAGTTGTGGAACACAAGTTAAAAGAGATGATCATTTTTTAGGTTTGAGCTATTTCTAATTTATATTTTAGTTTTTTGAATATGAGCCATGTATGAGTCACTGGTACAAAGAAGATGGATTAGGTGGTATTTTTTTAGGTCAACTTATATTTAGAAAGTAGTTACAAAAATGATTTTATTTTTTATGAATGTGTCCATAACTTTCTAGAGTTATGATCAGGGCCTTAGTTTTGAAATTTTTAATATTTTAAAAATAAGACATTTTGTTTTGTATCTATTTTAAATTTAAAAAATATAATAAAAATATAACCCTAGTTTATATTTTTTGTGGCTTTTATTTAGATTATAGTGACATGGAAGACCTTAATAAATTGCATAGGAGATCTATGCATAATATTAAGATTTAGTAGGAAAGATAGACCTAGTTTAAGGGATGTGAAATAACTTTTTGCATGGAAACTATATGTTTTTATTTGAATGTAGTGTTATTAAAGATGACATATTTGGTGGTCAAATCAAGTGCTTCAAATCTCTATTTTGGATAAAAAGGAGACAATGATGCATGTATTCTAACTCATTTTTATGTTTTGTAATACATAGATAATAATTCTAATCAACTAATTTTATAAAGTTATAATGCATAAACTATTGATTTGAAATCTAATGTAAAATATAATTTATAATTTTGATTTAAAGTATCCATATAAAATTAAATCAATGTATTTCTTTAGGGATGTAATTTTTTCAATACTTTATGATATTTTTTCTTCATGAATATGATTTATCAAATTTTTATTATATGTTTTTTTTAGGGATGTGATTTATCTATATTTTAAAATATTTTATATATTTAATTCATTGTGTTTTTCAACCTTATTTTTTCCTCTCATCTTATCCACGCCATATGAACTTAAATTATTATTTTTCTCATATCATCGGGCATGTAATCATGTTGAGAGTGGCTATAAGTTTAAATTTATATTAATTATTGCTTATAAGAATCATTATTATAAGTTATACCAAAACAATTCAACTACTAATGTTCAACCAAGTTCTTATTTCTTCTCTAAGAGTGGATACAATGCAATTGATATTCATTTTTATATAAACATAGTGAAAAAGTAATAAAAAAAGGGTACCATTATACTCAAATAAATAACACATAGGTTATAAATTTGTTTGTGTATATATATATATATATATATATATATATATATATATATATATAATACTACAAAAAATATTGTGGATATGTTGATATGTCATCTAAGAATCTTTTTTTTTAATTCAAAATGAAAAAATTATAAGTGCTTAGGTGCTCTTTTTTATCATGTAAAATTAATGTTCTTATTTTTTAAAGTTACAAGAACAATGTTTAATGATTTTTATATTACTCTTTAGATGATTTTTGTTGTAAGGGACACCTAAGCCCACATATTACCATGTCTTAATGAAAACAAGTTTGGTGTGGATAATATTCAAATTCTTATCCATTCATTGTCATGTGTAAGAAGCAACATTTTTTCTATAGATGCTCAATTGTAATGCCAATTCTATTTATTTTGTAGGTTAGTTTTAATAAATATTTCATTTACCATAGGGATCAATGAATTATGATAGAAATATTTATAAGTAAAGACAGATTATAGAAAGTCCTCTCAAATATTTGCATCTACCTTGCATTTTGAAGTCACACATATCAGGTAGTTTATGATTGAATTATGTGTAGTCACTCCAATAAACTATGCCCATATAGTTTCTACATAGATGTTATAGTTTTTGAAGGTAGATACAAAATTTCAATCTACTTCTCAATTTAGAAAAGGAGAAGGTTTAGTTGGATGAGGAGGGGAAAATATTTTGGATCATCATTTCATAATGTAACTACCATCTTTTTAAAAATGTTTTACAATAGCATGATTTAATGTTAACATATATAGATAGCAATTATGAGACATGTTTTTGTCAAAAAGATGCAATTTTTCTATAGTGTCCTACTTGACTATGTTTCAATTACCTTGCTTTTGTCATTCACATGCAAACCAAAAAAAGTGTCATCAAAATGACAATGTTGCTTAATATTTCATGCACAAAAATTTAGATGGGGTCAACGATTATGGGTTTTTAGTTAGGTAAAATAGATGATTTACATTCTTTCTCTTTATAAAACACCACTTTAACAAAACATAAAATTACATCCCTTCTAGTGTAGTGTGCCCCTTTGGAGAAATTACAAGTTTTAGATATTACCTACAAGTGAGGTGCAGACTACGGTCTATGAGTTGTAATATCATTTTCAAATTAACTTTAAGTCTAAAAGATTGTTTTCCCTTTGGAGTCTCACTCCACAATTAGTTCATTTATCATCATATGAAAATGTATTATGACATAAAAGGGACATTTGAGAATGAAGTCACATATAATTCATTAAAAATCTACATAAAATTTGACTCTAAAAAACCATACTTCCTTCTCTCTCTTTTTGGATTAGAGTTATAAAATCAATTTTAAAATGCATATATTAAGAGTGTTTAATAAATAGTTTCAAATTTTATTAACTGATAATTCAATATTACTAACCCTAATAGTTTATACCCTTCACATCTCTCTATCCATCTTAACACTTACCATCCATAGTCATCATCCACCTTTTGCATCGTGAAAGCTATCAACATGGATCATGCATGCATGGCTTGTAGCTATTTTAGATGGTAGTGCTGGAAAATGACCTATACCATTTTACTATAACCATTACTACTTCATCCTTCTCCCATGTATCTAATTACAACTCATATTGATATTAGGGGTAAAATTATGAAGTTTGGATTTAAAATGAATGTACTAAGTAAAATATATTATACAAGACAATAGTTTCCCATAAGTAGGGGAGAAGGGTCTAAGATAATTTGAAAGAACTTGAAATATTAAAGACAACATATGAACAAAAATAACAAAAGTAATGTAAATTAGAGATGATAAAAAAATATGATAATTATATATTTATAGATATAGACTTTGAAAAATATATTGGAGATCTAAGACAAGGATATACAAATATCTATTATTGTAATATTTTAAATTTATCTTAACTTTAACATAATAAATATGTTGCAATTACTTCATATATAAAAATACCACATTCAATGTTATTTTCATTTAGCTATAAGATCTTATTCTTCTTCTTATGTTTATGAAAATAATATGTATATATAATTTCACATAATTTTTTTAATAAACATCACACAATGAACTTACCTTGTTTACATGTAAATTTCAATTGAAAGTGAAATATATTATCTTTTTATTTTAAAATTATTATAACATATTTTATATATGTACCATTAAAACTATAAATATATGGAGAATTAGAACATTAAATTCTAGTACTACACCAAGTAAATACTAATAAGAAAAATGATCAATATCTCCTTATGTGAGAGAAGAATATGAGAAATTTACTTATATTAATATATAACCATATGATGTATACATTTTTTAATATTATTTTTTATAAAATAAAATAAAATTTAAAAATATATAATAAATTGAAATAATAGTTATATTTTATTATATAAACATTTTATATATGTCCATCTCAATAAACACAAAAATATGTATATCATAGATTCATATGCCTCTTTAGGTGGTGTTGTAGTAATAAGAAAACACAAACATAAAAGAAAAATGAGTTAAGTTGATCTAATATTTGTAATATATTTCTATAAAATGATGTTAAACATTTATCCCATTTTTTAAAAGACATTGACTTATAGATGATACACCATTTGTAAATTTTAAATGAAATTTTCATGAAATATTAACGTTGAAACTCATAATAATACATACGGTATTGTCTTGTCTTAAGACCTATATAGATGTTTGTTGAAACCGTTTTTTTCATTTAAGTTCACTATTATGTTTTATACACAAGATATTAGATCGTAAGGGACATATGTGGTTTGCAATGCAAAATATACATTGATACGTTTAGGGATTTTCTAACCACATCAAAACATGTGCCCGTATCATAAATATTACAATAATGTCAATATTATTGTATATGATGATGTTATTACATACATACCTTATATCCAAAGATGATTAATACGAAGCATAATAATATTTAACAAAATAAACGGTCCATACATATCATTATATTTATTTTGTCGATTGCATAAGTTTATTATTCAAATCTAACAATGTGCATGACAATGTCATGGCATACATAAAAATACATGGTTTGGTTGGGTAAACTAACTGTATATATATGTGTTACATTGAAATACAATCAATTGATAAAAAATATATTAATTTAATTTAGATATAAGAAAATATAAATGAATAAATAATTAATAGATAATATTTTTCTTTATCATGAGAGAATGTTTTCCTTTTTGTTCATGGATAATTTAAAATTTTTCGATGTAATTATCAAAGTTTCCATAGATCATGAAGAGGAGGCCATGAGGGTGAAGACACTACAAAAAATAATAAGGATTCACATAATTGCTCATATTTATGAATCAAAGGAGTTTATGCAGGTTTTAAGAAAAATAACTGCCAACATACACTTGTCTCAAGCCACTCCTATCCCTGAAAATGGTTTCGAGGTTTTTAAGAGGTCTAAAACTAGCTGTGAGGGGCAGAAAGACACCAAGGAAGCAATAGAGAATCTAACAATGGAAATGTTCTAGACAAGGACATGAGGATAAGTGGAAACCAAAAGGCAGGGGAGATTCAAGGGAGTGCTCTACCTTAGATCGAAATAGGACATGATGATTTCTAATAGCGTGGAAGAAAACAAACATTTGTAAAGGTAGTGGCCACCAAACCAATGCCGATATTTGATCTAAAGCCTCTCAACCTAGCCAAGTCAACTCCAACTATGATTTTTGGTGAAGAGGATACTCAAGCAGTGCTCAAGAGTGAGGAAGGTTCTTCTCTAGGGGCACCATTTGTAGATTTTCTAATATTTGGTCCAAAATACCTAATCTACATGCATGGATCTCTTAGCAGTAACACACTCTCCTACAAGGTAAGTTAGAAATATACCCCAATGCAAGAATATTTTTCATTGTGGAGTTTAACAACATTGAGGACAAGTATGTGACTCAAAATAGGTTATGGATCATAGATCATCACCCCCTTGTGATGAAACCTTTGTTCCCAAACTTCAAACCCCTCATCAAACCTTTCAATGTAAGGCCCATTTAGGTTTGGCTCTCCCATCTCTAGTTATATTTTTAGTCAGACCTTTGTTATAAGGCAATAGATAACTCCTTAGGTGAGTCTCAATAAATTGACCCTACCACAACCTTCTTTTCCCACACTAATTATGATAGATTTCTAGTTAAAATTGATACATCCAATGATCTACTTGAAAATTTTGATCTAAAAGTAGAAAACCACTCGTGGACCCAACCCCTTGATAATGAGGTCTTGTCTTTTTGATGTCGTATAGTTACTTCAATATTGGTCATGTATCCATAGATTACATCAGCTCAAAAAGAAAGACAAAATACACTTGGTGGAAGGATTCCCTTACCAATCACCTTACTATGGAAACCACTAAAATTGAAGGTGATAACTTAGATTCGAAAGAGATGGAAGTCTCATTTGAGGATTGAAACCAACCCAAATTAAGTAGAGGAAGTAATCAAGGTATCCTCAAGCTCCATATCTAGAGGTAAACATGATTTTTTTTGAAGTGGAAGTTGATAGGAAATTAGTTTAATAGAAATTAGTATACCAGTATCTCATGTTTTAGATATGGATGAAAAGAAAGGATGGACTTTAGTTAGGAGGAAGAGTAAAGGTAGACTCAAAAAAGGCATTGCTTCAATGGTCTTATCCATCACTAGGTCATGAGTTGATTAAGGTAGTGTGGATTCCCTACTGAACCTAGGCAACAAATAATAGTGTTTGAGGTTGTTTGTTGGCTAGTTTATGGTAGGTTATGTTATGCTAGGCTAAATGTTGTTGGATGTTAGTTTTTTGGTTGATTGTAGGTTCGTTATTCCTATAATTCTATTGGATGGCTCTTTGTATGGTGTGTCTTTTGAGCATCTATTTGTTTAATTTTATTATTATCCCATGGTTGCCAATGGGAGAGGCGTATTCTATGAGCTTCAAGTTTTATTTTTGTCTCCATTGTATAAAGCTTCAAGGCCTTTCAAAACCTATTTTTACCATCATTTAAAAAATAATAATTAATAGACACTATAATTTTCAAGGTTTTAAATTAATGAATTATATAGTTAGGTATACTGATAGATAACTGGATGCCATTGTATATATAGGAGGGACAATGTTCTACATGATGACCCCATATATACACGTGTTATTGTAGACACTTAATTTTGGTACATGACTTGTAATTTTAATTTTATTATCGTGTTTTTGTAAATATGGATAACTAGTTCAGATTAGGATCTTATTTGCACATTTTCCTTTGTTTTGAACTCTTTACATTCTTTTGGGCTATCTAAGGTTAACATTGATATCAAAATTTATATTTAAAATTTTTTAGATTTGTCATTTGTCTGCCTCAATATATTTATAGATATTCAAGTTATTCATTAGGTCTATGTTTTTAAGGTTTTAGTCACCTTGACAAGTATTAGAACACTCTGATATTGGTCTAAGCACTATAAAACCATTCTAACAATGGTTGTTTTAATCATGGGTCTTTTATCCCCTTTCCATAGTTTCATCATATTTTGTTTTACCTTTATTATCATATTTTTTTTGTTTCTAAAATGCCAGCTTTCACGTGAATAAGTTGGGATTAATTTTAATTTTAGAAGCCTATATATACAAAATGACCCTAATACATTTAACACATCATAAAAATATAGAATGAAGGTTATAGACCCTCAATTTTAGGTAATGAAGGAAACATACAATAATACAAAGTATGAAAGAGTATGCATGAGAAACACTACTTCATATTATGCTATCTTGAAAAATATAACAAATAATGGTGTGAAAAGAATGTACAATGCATATGAGGGATGACATGCAGTGGAAAATATAAAGGAAGCACACTTTTGGAGGGAAAGTCCCAACCTAGAAATGAAAATAACTATGGATAACAAAGAACAAATGTCATACAATAGAAAAAAAAAATCAATTAGATGGGTTGGGATCGATCCTAAGAAGAAGCATATTCAGGGTAATTTTCAACAATAGAACATATGCTTGGATTATGCTGGTAGTATTATCAATCAACTAAGGCCTAAACTTTAAAAATAGTTGAGCCTTTTTCTTTACCATAGTAATAGAATACTTCTCCAAGTTGAATATGAGTCTAATATGAACAAGTGTTCTTCTACATCTTTCATGTTTATACTTAATAGTGGTAACTTCATTATATTTTTGTTAGAATTCTTAGGTGGTGTAAATACCACTACTATTGATGTTATGATTATTTATTAGATTTTTGGAAGTATTTACCCCTATAGTACTATTAAAATTTTCCTTTTATTTATATTTTTGTTGGTTGTCTAATTTTTAGTTACGTCCCTTATCTTTTTTTAACTCATCTTAAAGATATCTTCTTCCTAACACTTTTGTTCAAGTTCTTACAAATTATCTTCTATTCTCAATATCTTCACTAAATTTTTTATATTTATTTACTACTTTTTCTCCAATATGTATCTCTTCATCTAAGATATGGATGTTCGCATTGATTGTAAAGTAGAATGGGGTATGGTGATTGGTCCAAAGGTTTCCTTTCCTCTTAGGGCCTCTTGCAGTTGGGGTTTGGGGGTTGTTCACTTCAAGTTTCTTGTTCGTTATCTTCTATCTATAATTGATTTTATTCTTCTATATTTTCATTAAATAATCTCCCTTTATATTAATTTATCATCCTCCTTATCACTTTGTTGTGTATCTAAAGTATTACATTAACACATATTTTTGAATTCCCTTTCTCTTGACTATTTTCAACACTCCTTTCCACATCTTTTTTATCTTCTATATTCTATGTAGACCTTTCTTTTTGATTACTTATTTTCAGACTTCATTTAATTGATGAAATTTATTCCCTTGGTTCTAATATATATTTAACACCTCTTATCTTAATAATATTCTCCTATCTAGGCCTCATCCACTGCAGGCCAAAATATTCTTTATTAGTTGGTCTTTCACACTCAAGTTTTTGAGTAGCACATGTTTTCCTATTAGTGATACTAAATATAATAAACCTTATTGAATGTAATTAATGAATTTATATGGTGTATGATATAGTAATTCTTATACCCTACTTCTTTCACTTTCCTCATTTATGCCTTCTTATGTTGTTAATACTAACTTGTTTATTTCTGGTAGAGGGATAGTATCTAAATTTTTAATATTATGACTTCTGCTGGTCAAGGACAAATTAGTTTTATCTGATATATTATTTATTATTAGCATCATTTCTTCTCTTTATTTCTTATGCATCTATTTATTATTATCTAATTGGTTTTTCTCTTTCTCCATCTATTCACTTATCTCATCATTCATAATTTTCTCTATCCTAACTTATCTTATTATTAGTATCCATTTCTTCCTTAAATAACTTAATCTTAATATGGTACTTACTTAAATATTCCCCTAAATATTATTTAACCTCCCCCAACCGTTTAGATTGGATATTTTTCAGTGGTCACATATTTTGAGGATCCCCCTTCTTTCTACCTACCATCCCTTAGGTGTATGTCCCCTAAAAGAATTGTTTACATTATTTTACTAATCCTCAATCAAAAAATAGCTTGTGGATGAGGAGCGATAGTTTTTACAAAAATCATTATCTTGACCCTATAACAAACTTAGACTTCTTCGCATTGTCTTTCATACTTATTGTCCTATTAGGGCTTCCTTTTTTTAACTTGTGGCATTCCCCATACTTGTTTGGCTCATATATGATTAAAAAAAACTCTATTTTTAAAACTATCAAAGGTTTTGTTAATTTGAATTTATTGGATAGAAAGTCCTTTTTTGTTTATTAAAATTATATATAGTTTCTTGGTAATTTTGGTTTTACTATTTTTAGTGAATTTGGTATAGAAGGCAAAGGACACATCTTTTTTAAGACAATTTTTTGGATTTGTTTAGCTATTAATATTTATATATATAAAAAATATTTCTTATTTTTTTCATGTATTATTTTTGAGGTTTGTTCTTTATTTGGCCCTTGTCAACTCATATTTTTACATATATTTACCTTTAGGGTTTTATAATTTCTTAAAGGTTTTAAATTTATATGTTAAGTCTCATTTTTTAGATTTGATTTCATCCTCTTCATCTATGTTAGCCTTTATCCTAGGAGTAGGCTTTGTGTTGGTGTTGCTTGTTAACTTAAGGTTTTATAACTTTAAAAAAAGTGAGCATCTTAAAACCCCTAATAGCCCTCATCCCATAGTATTAATATCAATTACTCGTTCCATGTCTTATGTCTATATTAATGCATGCATCGGTGATAATTATTGTGTGATTAATAATGCTACACATGTAGATGAATATACTTTTTTGAAAGAAATGACTATGATTATGATTTCTAAGAATATTGGTATAGTAGTGATGTATTTAGTGAAGTAGAAGAAGAAAACGATAATGTTGAAATCAATTATCCTATTCCTCTACACTCTTATGTTAATAAAATACTCAAACAAGATAAATGTAACCATGAGTTACATAATGCACTCCTTGATATTTTTAGCATGCCACTTAAGAAAGAAGATACAATAGAGCAATGGATATATGATACACATATTGATTCTCATAATGTTTTTCCTTGCAATGATGTCTCTAAATGTAATGATGCCTCTATTGATTAAAAATATATGATATTTTGTTTTCTCAACAAAAACGTGATACCAACTCTTCTCTTCAAATGAAACATAATGTTATTTATCCATCTTTTGAAATGAAAAATGATGTTGTTATTGAAAAAGAATGTGATGTTTCTCTCTCTTCTCTTGGAAATAAAATGTGGGATTCCTCCTTGATGTTTATAAATGAAAATGTGATTGTTCTCTTGAAATGAAAATGTGATGTTTTTTCTAGAGAAATCATATAAAAGGCATCACATTTTTTCTCAATAGAAGCCTCATGTAAAATGCTAAAATAATGGAAGAATATTATTAAAAGCTTTCCACAAAATTTTAACTAGATAATCCTTATATTTTTATATATTCTTCCTATTGGGTCTCTACTTTTTTTTAAGAAGCTAAAAGATGTTTTCATATCCAACTTTAATAAGAATAAAGTTACTAAAATCACATTGGAACATATTAAAATTTTACAAAGAGATCATGATGAGCTTATGTAAGATTTAATTTTATGATTTAAGAATACATTACATTGTTTAAAGTATAAGGCCTTGGATTTGGAAAAATAATTTCTTTAAAAATGTTATTATGACTCCACTTAAGGAAAGATCATTTACAACTCTTATCCTTATTTTTAGATACTTTACAGGGATATTTTCACTTATGCTTCGAATCTCATTTATGATTCACATAATTAAACAAATTTGAGTGACACAAGAACATATTCATGTAGGAAATAAGTTACACATAAGGAAGTTGATCCAATTACATCAAATTTTAGGGCATATAGTCTAATTAAGTTCCTTACTAAAAGACAAGATTCAAATAACATGGTTTACAAGGTAAAACCTAACATGGGTTCAATTGATACAAATAAGAAGCAACCAACTAAGATTGGTAGTTTAAAATATCAACCAAGTGTTACTTTACAGACATTACTTGATAATAAATTAATCAACCTACCTCCTAATTATTATCACCCTCCCCATAAATTTTAAAAAGTGGGGAAATACCAGTTTATAATTATAATCATAATCAATGGACATAACGATAAAAAATGTTACACACTTTGACAAAATATTAAATAACCTATGTATAGAAGGGTTATTACATTTCATATAATTAAAAATATGTCAACAATATCCCCCTCTTTATCTTATTTTATTATTTATTCTAGGAAGACTGAGATGTCCCATGATGTTACTCTATATGAGTCAATGGTCATTTGAGCTTCTATGGAAGGTACCAATAAAAGAATATCTTCTTCTAGCTCACAAACTAAAAGGATTGATCTTTCCCAAGACACTTATATAAAGGAAAAAATAGTTATTCAATCCCTTATTAGAGGTGAATATAGAGAAGACATCATTTTAGATGACAAGGAAAAATTCAACATATGTAAAATTATATTCTTAAGGATTTGGGATACGATAAGTGAGATTTACAACATGCATGTATTTATGAGGATATCATAGGCCATGTTACTATACCGATTTATTTTTGGCCTATTACAATAGAAACATTATGATATATGAAGAAGGTTAATGCAAGGAAATTTGATATTAGGACAATCATGGTTACAACAAATGGTATAAAATTTTGATCACATGAATTTGACTATCTCCTTTACTTTCTAAGGTGGTTTACTTACATATCAAATATATATAACAAGTACAAGTAAAAATATAGTTACATCTCATAATACACAAGTGTGTTTATTAAAGATAAATCAAATAATTAAGGATTAAGGAATAAGGAATTAAACAAGCAAATAAAATTATGAAAAAATATCAATAAAAAAACCATTCCAAATCGTCATGTGATAAATACATCAGCCTATTTTAGATATTCATTCAAATGAGTAGAGTGTAGTATAATTTCTGAGTGGTTGGTTAGAGGATTTTCTCCCAACTATTATAACCATTTATGTGGATGTCATAGGTCAGTTAATTTACATATGTGTTGTGTTTAAATGCTATATCATTAATGCATTCCACCCATATGATTAAAAATACTAAATAACCAAATAAAAACACACAAATAAATTAACATGTATACATATATTTTAATTTTGATCATTCTTTTATTCCTTGGTATCACAACTTGCCATTTTGACCCTTTTTGATAGACTTTATTAGACGTGTTAGCAACATGTGATTACTGGTTATTTGAATTTAAGCTTTATTTGATGCTTACATATGGTTATTAACTTGATATTATAATGTTTTAGTATACTCTAATCTTGCTTATTGATGATATCATCAGTATAATTTTATATTGAGATATGTATTACAATTTAATTTATTTATATATCTTTTCATGTAGAGAAGATGCTACTGATGTCATGTTTTGTGGTTGCAAGGCTCACAGGTACAGGATCTAGGTTGGTAGTGTACTTTGGTAGTCAAGGCAATGAGCAGTTGGGTGACACCAACACTGGATACAAGATGTAATGGTAATAAGCCATCTGGTCACCTTGAGAAATTTTATATTGAGATATGAATTACAGTTTAGTTTATCTATATATCTTTTCATATAGAGAAAATGCTACTAATGTCATGTTTTGTGGTTGCAGGGATCATAGGTACAAGAGCTAAGCTGGTAGTGTACTTTGGTAGTCAAGAAAATGAGCAATTGGGTAACACCAACACTAGATATGAGATGTAATGGTAATAAGCCATCTAGTCACCTTGAGCAATTACATCTTACTTGATGTTTTTCTTTTTATCTCAGCTTGATTGTTTGAGCCCATTTAGATATTATTGTTTTTATTTATTTTGATTATGATCATGTTTATATTTAAATTTTATTGCCTTGATTGGTGTCTTGTTTTGTGTCAGTCAATGTGGTGTTTGTGATTTCCTTATTTGTTTCAGCCATTTTAATATCATGTTTGGAATAGTTAGCATGTTGGTTACCTTAGGTCATATTGTGATTAAAAATTACTAAATCTTTAGTCTTATTGACTTGGCTATATCAACGAAGGGCCTTGGATAGGTTAATGATTTTGAATTATGTTGGCTTGGGACTTTCATGTGATCTTGATTTGATCCCTATGTGGGCAAGAATTGACCCCCCATGCATAATGATGTTGCAAAAATTATTCATTAAGCCATGATGGCCAAGGGGGTCATGGACTTTATTGTCTTGCACTATAGTTTTAATAAAAAATCAAATCTTGAATTATTAGGGCTCATGATGGTGCTAGGGGTTGAATCTTCACCTAAAAAGAGTAATCAAGTAGTTTGCATAGAGACAAATGTAGTTTTGTTGTGTTGGCATTGGGAAAAAACCTTAGGAGGAAAATGGTGGCCATGAGGAGTTATAGAAGCTCAAAAATTACCTTGTAGGCCTTACTGGAATGGAAAAAAAATTGAGCCTAGGCAAGAAAGGAGAAAAGGAGGTCGTGCCATGGGAGAAAACATCTCGATTTGGCAGAAGGTTTTCAATCTTGAAAAGAGAAACTAGGGCAAAATCTTGTTTCTTTCTTAAAAGGGTAGATTTTAGAAAGTAAGTACTGTATTATAATTTCTTGATGAATAATTTGAGTGCCATGGTTGATTAGAATCAATTTTTACATTATATATTTATTTAATATATGGAAAAACACTTAAAAGTTCAAGATGAAGTCGTGAGACTTCCTCATGATCATGTAAGGCCTAAAAAACTAATTAAAATCTTTCATAACTTATATATTCTGGATGTGAATCAATTTAATGCTGTTGGGTTTCATATCTGGCCATTGGGTTGAGCTTATACTTGTGCATAGGGTTAAAAATTAGCCTTTCTTGAAGAGCCATTGAATATAGTTATCATATCCTAGCTAAGTTCTTCTATTTTAATTTTGGTTGTGTTTATTTTAAACAACTAACTGGGGTTTTGATGTTCTTGCATATCCCAACCTGGGTAGTGATGGATTTGACCTTGTTGGTCCTTAATTGTAATAGGTGTAGTTACAAAACTATGGCCAAGATTATTTATTGTTATTTTTGGTTTATTTTGCTTGGTTTTTATGCATCTTTAAATAATGGTATAAATGGGTCGATTTACTATTATTCACATTCTTCCAATTTTGCTTGTTCAAATTAAAACTTGGTTGAGCTTGTTATTTTTGCACATGGTTTAAATTTTGTATGACCTGGGTACTTAATCATTATTTTTGGTGTTTGATAGTTTGGTTCAGGCTTGTGTGATTGAGTAAAACCTTACATTTTATTTGGTGTAGTGTTATTTATCACTATTTGGGTATGGTGTATAATTGATACCATTTGGTTGTTTTGTGTAACTGCTGCAATTTTTTTTAATGGTGATGGCTTAAATCTCATTTTGCTCACACCCTCACCCTAAAGCCTAAATGCTTGATTCTACCACCCAACTGATGGTTGGTGTGGTGAGGGCCACCAATTTGGGGGCTCATAGGATGGGTCATGGCGGTTCATATCATGTTTGGATCATCTTTTGGTGGTTGTTCATTCTCTATTGAGTTACATGGTCTGCATGGTTATCATTCTTGCTTGGTTGTAATAAAATGATGCTCTACCTATAACATGTTTCTTTGAATCATTCTCTCTATTTATTAATTCATGCATCACTTCTTATAATAATTTTTTTTAATACCTATTATACCTTTCCAGATGGTATTATAATTGTTTTATTCTTATGGTAGTTTTGAGTTCTTGGTTGTTATACCTTTGTCATTTTTAGGTCATTATCACATTACAAAAGCATTACAACCTATAGTGTTATGTTAGCATGAATAAAATTATTGATAAGTGGAAGTGCTACTACATTGGATGTTGAGATGGAAATAGTATGTTATTGAGAAAAGCTCAGTTGGGATTAGATTCTTTATATGGTTATGTATCTTTATTATATTGTCTTAATATTTATTGGGTAAGTTATCCCTTAGAAAGTTTATAAGAAATTATGGATAATGTTGTTTAATGCATGGAGAAATTGAATGGTAATTATATCTTATTCTCTTAGCCTATAGATGGAAAATACTCCATAGTAGTGGCTTGTGTTTAAGGATAAACAAAACATGTTGAAATGAGTACTACTGTATATAAACTATTATGCATTACATTGGATATATCATTGATCTTGTTGAGCAATATGTAAGATATTTCATTGCATAAAGACCATTACATGGTTTAGAAAGATGCATGGTAAGTTACATCTAGGTATGAATGAACCTAAGTTGATTTACTATCTTAGTGTATGAAGTAATGCGATTTTATAGTACGCTGGAAATTAATTTTTGAGTTTTAGTACCTCATTGATATCATTATAATGATGACCAAGTTAACACTAATGGAAATTGAATAGGTGAATAATATAATAGGAAGTAAATGTATGATCTATTTGATAATTAAATTATTATTTGAGATCAGTATGAAGTAAGTTTATTTCTTGAATATAGGTTGGCCCTAGCATGGGTAAGAAAGTTGTGCTAAGAAAAATAAACTATTATTTTTTGTCCTAATTTTTTAATATAGTTGGCTATAAAAAGTTCTTTGATAATGTTAATAATGTTGCCATTAGATTTTGGCAAGTGACATTGTGGGGTATATATTCATAAAGCCATTACATAATCTCCTTGGGCATGAATTGTATATAATAAATGATTTTTATTTTTAGAAGGAAAGTTGTTATTAACATTAGTGATATTTGGAAATTAAAACCATACCACCACAAGTATAAAGGAATATGAAATTGAGATTCTAGGCATATTTGAATCAAGTGTTATAACACTTATGGAGTTTAAAGGAAAATTTTCATATTGGATTATTTCATATAAGTCATGTTGAAAGACATAAAATTAAAGTCTTGTATGTTTGACATAAGATGGACTAGGTAAGTTAGTGTTGTAGGCATGTTATGGTGTAATGCTTGTAGAATTTGTAAGTTATGAAGTTTTAAAATTAAATAAATGCCTATAAGAATATAATGAAGTTAAATGGAAAATAAGAAAAGGCAAATGTATAAATGTAGTTAATGAAACATTGGATTTTTGTGAGCACTAATTTATTTGGTTAAATATAACTAGAATTAGTAAATGGTAATTAAATGATAGGCAGGAAACAACATAAGGGTTAGGACCCTAGTTGTTGACCCATGGGATGATGTATGGTTTCCACATGAGTGAATTAATTATTCCATAATTAATGATAAATGCATGATAGAGGCTCACTTATGTGATGTCATCTATCCTTTTCAAGAATATTTATGTAGTCCAAATACAAATAGTAACTTGTCTTTAGGTAATGTAGCTATATCTCAAATTGTGTTAAGTGTAAAGCGGAAGGACATGTTGCAATGATTCTTAAAAAAAATATGAGATCATGGTATAATGATCTGAAAGGGATATTACCATTGTGGATTCCTTGCTTATGAGAATATTAATGAATAAAGGCATATCTTAGTCCTTTTACTTTCTCATGGATTATATGTGAGTAAATTTTCTTTGTTGACCTAGTTATTGTAAAAATCTTTGATTAATTAGATAATATGATGATTTTGCTACATTATGAGCCTTGAATTTTATGTATGAAATGTTGTATGGTTTTGATTTTGTGTATATTGAGAATAGTTTATGAAGAATTTGAAACCTCTGTTATCCATTATCCTATCCCCTAGTAGTGTATGAATTACACAAATGTCTTGGGTACTTAATAAAATCCTCCAATTATCCTGAGTGGGGAAAAAGGTGTTTTATACCCAAATCGATACCCAAACTTATGTATATGTGAGTATATTAGGTAGGCTAAGGATAACTAGATGGTATTATTAGGAAGGTGACTACCCCCATACAATTTAGAGCTTATTGTTATGGACTGCATAACTATATTCCTTGAACTACATGCAGATTCATAAGGAAATAATCTTCCCCATAGAATATTCTAGGGGTAATTACCCTAATTAAGGGTTGTATATACATAAATTTGGTTATGGGGTTTTGGGTTTATTACACTAAACAAAAATATGTGTAGTGGACCCTATCCATATTTCTCCTTTGACATTAAAAGTAGCGATGATCAAAAAAATTGGGGGTCATTTTACCTAGTATCAGAGCCTATGATTGAATTATAAAATCTATTGCATCTCTTAAGAACTTGGAAGAATTTATTATTCCTAAAATAACATGATTGAAATCTATTCTGTTACTTACCAGGAAAATGGTGAGGACTAGATATGGTGGTAATGGCCAAGGTGAGGATAGACCAATCTGAAGGGGAAGAGGTAGAGGTAGAGGTTGTGGAACCCAAAATCAAAATCAAACCAGAGATGAAACTCTCATAAACAATGTTTAAAACCCCCATGAGGCACTAAACCCAAATTTAGCTGGCAAAAAACCTTCTGATAAACATGCAAAAGTATTCAATGGGATTCTAATAGCGTTGAATGCCATCCAAGGAAAATTGGATAATTATAAACTTAGGCTGAAAAACATTTAGGGCAACCCTCCTAAAGAACACCCCCATATTGAAGAAGAACCTATTGAGGAACATGTAATCCAAGAAGTACCATTGAGAGTGGTAGACCCTATCATAAAATAATTGAAGAAGATTCCACCACCTATATTCATGAGTGAGGAATTCGGAGATGAAGCTAATGCATGGCTTGTAAAGTTGTAGAAATACTTTAATTTGTATAACGTGTTCTCCAATGTAAAGGCTAGAGTGGTAGTTTACCATCTGAATGGGCTTGATACCCTATGGTGGAACCACCTATGTGATTTAGAAGGGTATCAACCTATAACCCTTACCTGGTCCACTTTTGAAATCCAGTTTTCAAAGAGATATTTAAATATAAATTATAAAGAGCAAAAAATAGTAGATTTTTAGCTATTGAAATAGGAAAATATGTTTGTTATAGAGTATGAAAATAAATTCTTAAACTTGTTACATCATGTTAAGTACATGCATGATGAATAAAAAAAGTGATAAAATTTAAACAAAGGTTGAGGGAAGTATTGAGGCATGACATTAATATGCCCAACCCAAAGACACTATATATTTCCATAGAATCTACTCATAGGGTAGAAGAAAAGGACAAGTCTTGGTAGAAAGTGAGACAAGAATTCAAAATGAGCAGGCAACAAACTAAAAACAAAAATATATTTTGCACCAAAAAACTTCAAGAGATTAGATCATAATCATAATTTTCATGAGAACAATAAAGGTTACATCCAGCTCTAGGGCAAAAAAATAATTCAAAGCCTCTAAACATTGCAACATTAGGGTATTTCAATAAGGAACAAGACCAAAACATCAAACATGGGCCATCTATAGGGGATAATATTATACCTATAGACCCACATAGGACAATAATGTGTTGGGAGTGTAGTGATAATCACTACCACAAGGACTGCCCAAAATTGAAATCTGGATAGCCAACAAAACATCAAGTATATGTAGTAGTGGAAAATCACAAGTTTAATTTCCAAGATACTTAGATAAAGATAAGACGTACTATATTTGGCCATCCTCTAATTGTTTTAATTGATTCTAGTGCAACAGACTATTTTATTGCCCCTGATGCAACAAATTTCTACAGTAAAAAACCTATTCATTTAAGAGAATGTTAGGAAGTTGAGTTCTGTACTGGAAAAAAGGTGCCTATCCTGGAGTGCTTGGAGTAAAATAAAATTGATCTTGGAGTTTTTAGAACCAAGGTGAACTTGTTTCTTGACCCCCTTAGGGTCTTATGATGTTATATTGGGCATGGATTGGTAGCAACATCACCATACAACCCTTGATTATTTTGGGAAAAGAATGCAATATACTGATGAACATGGGAAGTGTTGACGACTGGAGATGTGCACCCGATTGGTAGGAAAACAAGTTCCCTGCCATCTCCCCACAACATGGAAACTCCTCTCTCACCTGTGGGATGGTGAAGTAGGAGAGGAGAGTCTCTAGGTATGGGCTAGTTCCCTCTGATGTATCTTGTTTGTTTCAGGCAGTGCAAAATATAGATATATAGATATACTAGGGGGAATGAAAAGGGAGAAGAAAATACATGAAAACAAACAGCCTACTCTAAAGAGGTGATACACCAAAACCAGATGACCTTCCCACCTCCACACTCAGGATCAAACAAAACATACATACACTGAGACTTGGCAGAAAGACCAGGCTACTGGAGATGACAGGAAGGTTCCTATGGAAAGCATAGGAAATAGGGACTCACCAAGGTGCTAAGAAATACACACTGTAAGTGACCTCTCCTGTTCTATACCTTCAAAACAGAACTCTACTCCTACCAGCAACAGACAATGGCACTTTGTAGATCACAAGTTTGCTGGTGTTGGACCTGTGAGAGCATCAAGAGACAATGACTGGACACAGACCAACATTCAAGGCATACTCTGCACAATCCATCCAAGAAAGAGGTAAAAACTATCTTTTATTGATTTAGGTGGAGAATTTGGAGAGCTGTGCTCTTTACAAAATGGAGAAGATCCTTTAAAATGGCCAAGTCTGCCAATTTATATGGAAAAGTCAAGAGGAGTCTCATTGGGAAGAGTGAAAAAAAACACTGTAGCTGATGTCATAAGTCTGTTGGGACCATGCTTGCTGCCTCATTTTGCATGCTAGTTTGCTCCCATACCCGCTGGGTGGGCTTTTTTTTGTGTTCTGCAGGGCCTTTTTGCCGCCTGATGTTGTGAGCAGAAAATTTGCCGCCTACTGCCGTGGACTGCATGCAGGACTTTTGCCGACATCGGCCGATTTGGCTGTCGAGCGTGGTAATTTTGTCGACGTCGGTCAAATAGGCTGTCGAGCGTGGCAATTTTGTCGACGTCGGCCGATGTTGATGGCCTCCTTTTCTCCGTCGGCTGCTTCACGTGGCAATTTTTCCACCCATTGCTTGTGTTGGCAGTCTCTTTTTACTCGCCGGTGTTGTGGGCAACAATTTTACCACCGACTGCATTGTTCTTGTAAACGTCTGCCCTTATTTTGCTTTAGTGTTAAATGCCTAGCTTTTTTTCCTCTCCCCTTTTGTGAATGTTTGAAAACTCTGCCTTATGCTACCATGAATGCCAACGAATGAGGCCGATGAGCCAATGCTTTGAAACAGAGCTGTCGAACCCTGAAGGTGGACCTTGCAACCCAAAATTAACTGGCCATGCAAAGCAAGTGCAGAAGGTGATTGAGATTTTGCCTGAGGGGCAAAATTAGGTCAACAAATTGGTAACTCACAGGGTAAGCGTGCGTGCTATGCTTAGAACCCAGTTGCCTTACATATCCATTGGGTGCGGAGTCGGATGGTAACTTTGAAGAAAGTTCACAACAACTTTGATAATCCTAGAATCAAATACATAGAATTTACCCCCACACGTAAAGGGAAACACACAAGGCTAAAAACAACTACCTGTGCAACTGCACTTAGGAAAAATAGGGAAAACAACTGAAAGCAAACTATTATATATAGCTAACCAGGAATGTTCGCATCCCTCCTGGATCGAAAGGAAAGTTCCTCAAGTCCCCTTCCTGGCAAGAAGACTTGTGGTGGCAGGCAAGTAGTTGAAAGAAAATGAGATTTGGTGACTTACTCTTCCTGCCCGTCACCTGAGTTGGTTGGAAACTAAGGGGATCAAAATCAAACATGCCTCCAATGTATACGTATTTTGATTGTCCTTAGAGGTCTGTTAAATGCTAGTCTTTGATATTGGTGCTCCTCACCAAGAAATCAATTGCTGTCGGCTCATCACCATAAGCCTTCTAATCTGCACATTCCCTCTGCAATGTATCGTGGTTTGATTTGTTTCCTTCTGCTACATTGCAGGCTCTGTCAGACTTGTCTTTTGCTTCTTTGTGGCCTTCTTGAAGAAAGGCGAATGTGGTGATGTCTAAAAGGGACTCAAAAAATGATTGTTCATCCCATAAGACTTCACTTTCCTGTTTAAAGCTCAGTTCTTCAAGGCATTCCTCCAAAAAGATGAACCTCTCCTTTTCCTCTTTGCTGATCAGGTTCTCTAGATTCTCAAAAATATTCTCCTGATCTTCCTCTTTCTCAGGTTCTTTAATGTAGTCATCCTCATCAAAACAACAAGGAAGTTCATCAAACAGAGGAGAAGAGAGCTTACCATGCATTTGTTCCTCCTCGAATTGCTGGAACATCCGCATATATGCAAGGCTTGCATCTTCTCCACTACTGATAAGGTCTTCACAAGGAGCATCGATGATGATTTCTTCTTCATTGTCGCTCATGACAACCTCCTGAAGGACTACAAATTGGATCTTTTATTCCTCTCTTGCCTCTTGCAAAATAGGTTCTTCCTTGAGAAGAGGTGAAGTGGGGAAAGCATGTGGAAGAGGAAGCAGTCCTTGAGCTAGAATCACATGATTCTCCTCTCTCCTCTCTCCACTTGATCAACACTTCATCAATATCAGGCACGGCCTAATAACTCTCTTGGAAATGTGTAGGTGGGGTGTGTTCAGGCGTGGAATGTGCTATTTGGTCTGAACCGTCCACCACACATTGGCTGAGGAAATTCTCTCTGGATTCCAAATCTGCTATTCTCCTACCTAGATCTTCTTGGAAAAGCTTTTCCTGGAGGCTGCCCGTATCATCATAAGCAGGAGAAATTTTAGCTTCTTCAAGGTTTTGAGAAAAACCTTGCTTTTCTTCTTTTATTCTGCCCCATGATTCCACTGTTTTCCCCTAATTCAGGATTTTAAAATTTGAATTCTACTCCTGTGAATAGGTAGAACTTCATTTTCCACAAGGTCCTAAAGCTCTTCCACAAGGTCTATAAATTTTATCTCTTTTTCAAGGAGCAGCTTCATCCTAGCCTCTAAATCTTCAATTTGTCTAGCTAGGTTTTTTTGAAAGAGTCTCTCTTGGAGGTGACTAGCATGATCCTCTTCAAAGCTCTAAACTGGTCCCTGGCATTCCTTCCTCCAACTTGGAATTTGCACATCATGCTGGAGAACTTGGGGAGGCTGAGGAATGCAAGGAAAACACTGTTGGTGCGTTGGAGGAGTCTTTAGAAGAGGGACGTGCTGGCTAATGGTATTATACTCAATGGAAGATTCCTGATCTAAGGAGTTGAAAAGATTGATCTCCATGGGAGGTTGCTCTGATGCCATTTGGTGTTGGAAAGCTAGGTGCACTAGGTTTGGAGTGACTGTATTTGACGAGCTGGAGTGAGCAAGTGCAATTTGATAAAATGGATTTGGTGTAAAAGAGGGGGTTTTCTTCAGGGTAGGAGGGGGTACGCAAGGCTAGCTGCCTTGAAAAGATGGATTTCTCCATTTTGGTGCCTCTTCCTTCATGGATTGTATGGCCTGTGCTTGCTTAAATAAGCACTCCTCTTCATACATCAACTCATGCTGATATATGTACTGCTCTTCCAGCCTATTAATTTCTAATGTCTACCTCTCAAATTCCAGCCTCACCCCCTTATAGTTGCAGGGTAACTAGGAGAGCCGCTTGAGGGGATTGCATAAATATCTGAAGTCTGATCACACTCACATGAAGGAAAATAAGACCCATGATTTTGAGCAAAAGAAGTATACATACAAGAAATGGATGATTTCTGATGGCACTAGGCTGCTTAACGAACAAATTTACTTAGAGTCACCAGATGCTGAAAGAAAAATTTGATTTGCTATAACAGGACCAGCATCAATCCTGTAACTTTATTGCGTTAAAAAACTATGGTCCCACTGGGTGTGCCAAAACTGTTGATGACTGGAGATGTGCACCCAGTTGGTAGGAAAACAGGTTCCCTACCATCTCCCCGCAACATGGAAACTCCTCTCTTGCCTGTGGGATGGTGAAGCAGGAGAGGAGAGTCTCTAGGTATGGGATAGTTCCCTCTGATGTATCTTGTTTGTTCTAAGCAGTGCAAAATATAGATATATAGATATACTAGGGGGAATTAAAAGGGAGAAGAAAATGCATGAAAACAAACAGCCTACTCTAAAGAGGTGATACACCAAAACCAGATGACCTTCCCACCTCCACACTCAGGATCAAACAAAACATACATACACTAAGACTTGGTAGAAAGACCAGGCTGTTAGAGATGACAGGGAGGTTCCTATGGAAAGCACATGAAACAGGGACTCACCAAGGTGCTGAGAAATACACACTGTAAGTGACCTCTCCTATTCTATACCTCCAAAACAAAACTCTACTCCTAGCAGCAGCAGACAATGGCACTTTGTAGATCACAGGTTTGCTGGTGTTGGACCTGTGAGAGCATCAAGAGACAATGACTGGACACAGACCAACATTCAAGGCATACTCTGCACAATCCATCCAAGAAAGAGGTAAAAACTGTCTTTATTGATTTAGGTGGAGAATTTGGAGAGCTGTGCTCTTTACAAAATGGAGAAGATCCTTTAAAATGGCCAAGTCTACCAATTTATATGGAAAAGCCAAGAGGAGTCTCATTGGGAAGAGTGAAAAAAACACTATAGCTGATGTCATAAGTCTGCTAGGACCATGCTTGCTACCTCATTTTGCATGCTGGTTTGCTCCCCTACCCACTGGGTGGGCTTTTTTTCATGTTTTGCAGGGCCTTTTTGCCTCCTGATGTTGTGAGTGGAAAATTTTCCACCTACTGCCGTGGACTACACGCAAGACTTTTGCCGACGTCAGCTGATTTGGCTATCGATCGCAATAATTTTGCCGACGTTGACTGAATAGGCTGTTGAGCGTGGCAACTTTGCCGACATCAACCGATGTTGACGGCCTCCTTTTCTCCACTGGCTACTTCACATGGTAATTTTGTCGCCCATTGGTTGTGTTTGGGCGGTCTCTTTTTACCTGCCAGTGTTGTTGGCAACAATTTTACCGTCGACTACATTGTTCTTGTAAACGTCTGCCCTTCTTTTGCTTTAGTGTTAAATGCCTTGGCTTTTTTTTCTCTCCCCTTTTGTGAAGATTTGAAAACTCTACCTTATGCTACCATGAATGCTAATGAACGAGGCTGATGAGCCAATGCTTTGAAACGGAGCTATCGAACCCTGAAGGTGGACCTTGCAACTCAAAATTAACTGGCCATGCAAAGCAAGTGCAGAAGGTGACCGAGAATTTGCCTAAGGGGCAAAATTAGGTCAACAAGAAGCTCATGGAAATTCAAGGAATTAAAGGGTACAAAATTCAAAATTTACTCTCAGATTTACAAGTAAAGAGAGTTGAAAGAAAAGTATGCAAACTCTATTTAGTCCATTTGTAGGAAATAACCCCATAAAAGGAGAAAATCAACCAAGATATTCCTATTATTAAAAAATTTATGCATGTTATCCCTAAAAATCTTCTTGGTTTATCCCCTAAGTGTGAGTTTGACTAATCCATTGACCTTATTCCAGGGGCTGTCCATGCATCAAAAGCTTCTTATAGGATTAACATGGCATATTTATAAGAGCTAAAATTTCACCTATAAAAACTTTTGGACAATGAAAGTATGAAGGATGGCACCTTAATGTTGTGCATTGATTATAGAATGCTCGACAAGGTGACAATCAAAAATCAGTATATATTACCTCAAATTGATGATTTATTTGACTAAATGAAAGGTGCAACAATATTTTCAAAAAATGATCTAAGAGCTGGCTATCACCAACTAAGGAACAAAGAGGAAGACATTCAAAAAATAGCCTTCTAGACCAGATATGGTCATTATGAGTTCATTATTTTATCTTTTGGCCTAAAAAATGCACCAACTACGTTTATGAATTTAATGAACAACATATTCAGGGACTTCTTAAAAAAAATTGTTTTAGTATTTATTGATGACATCCTTGTCTATTACAAGAATGTAGTTGAGCATGATCAACACCTAAGATTGGTTCTATAAACGTTGATATAACACAAGCTATATGGCAATCTATCTAAATATACTTTCTATCAAACTAAAATTCACTATTTAGGACATTTAATTTCTAAGGAAGGTATTATAGTAGACCTATTTAAGATAAAATTCATCCAAGAGTGGCCTTCTCCTTTCAATGTGCATGAAGTGCATAGTTTTATGGGTTTGGAAGGGTATTATTGATGGTTTTTCAAAAAAAATTCCCACATAGCCAACCCCATTACATCCTTACAGTGAAAAGGTAATAAATTAATGTGCACATCTCAATGTGAAGAAGTCATCAATAATCTTAAGGAGTTGTTAACTACATCACCTATTTTGATCATACTTGATCTTAATAGAAACTTTGAAGTGTGGGATGGCACCTCTAAAGAGGGATTTGATGGCATATTAACCCAAGATGGGAAGGTAATAGCATACAAGTCTCAAAATTTGAAGGAAACTGAAAAGAACTACCCTATGCATGACTTAGAATTTACTATGATAGTGCATGCAGTTAAACAGTGGAAACATTTCTTGCTAGACAAGCCTTTCAAGGTGGAATATGATAACTATAGTTTAAAACACCTATTTTATCAAGATGATTTGAATACTCGCCAACACTAGTGGTTGGAATTTATCAGTAACTTTGACATAGACATATCTTCTGTGAAGGGTCAATAAAATCGAGTGGTCGATGTGCTCAATAAGCATGTCTACCTTACTACCCTATCAATACTACAAGGGAATTTTAGAAATGTTGTACTAAAACAACAATGTGAGGATGAATATTTTAGAAAAATAAGTGTAGAACTAGCTATTGAGCCTGTAGAAAAAGTATTTAATGATTTTTATTAAATTAGATGGCCTTATAAGGCATAAGGGTAGAAATTTTATACTTGAAACATGTAATTTATGTAATGTTTCAATGAAGTATATATAACACCCCATTTTCCTCATCCTAGTGTCATGGAAATGACTCATGAGCTAAAGAGACACTATTTTTGGCTTGAGATAAAGTTGTATGTTACTAAATTTTTGGCATAATGTCTAGAAGGTCAGTGCATAAAGGATAAAAATTACCACTTGAGAGGCTTGATATACTCACATGACATACCTAAGGATAAATGTGTAGTAGTTTCAATAGATTTTATTGTTAGGTTACCCAAATACCGCAACATGCATGACACCATTTTAGTAATAATTGACAAAGCAACCAAATTTGGTCGCTTCATAGCTGGAAACCTAATAGACGATGCTTTCATGTTTGCATTAATGGTTCATTAAATAAGTGGTATGACTACATGGTGTCCAAAATTAATTATTTTAGATCAAGACAAGTTATTCACTTCAAGGTTTTGGCAAACCTTGATTGCAGTGTTTAGTACCTGACTAAATTTTAGATCTTCATATCACCTAGATACAGATGATCAGATTGAGCAGATAAATCAAGTGGTTGAGGACATGTTATGTATGTATGTTATGGACCAATAGTACAAATGGGAGTACTACCTCCATTTGGTTGAATTTGCCTACAATAAATCATACCATTAAGTATTGAAAATGGCCCCTTTCAAAGCCTTATATGGGAAAAAATGCAGACCCCACTTAGATGAGATGGTTTGGATGATAGGGATATTGTTGGGATTTAAATTTTGTAATAATATGATAAGTAGATGGCCTTAATATGCCAAAATTTAAAGATTGATTCTGATAGGCAAAAGAGCTATGCAGATCAAAAGAGAACACCACATGAATTTACTATTGGTGACAAAGCATTTTTGCATGTAAGACCCCATAAAAGTTTGATTAAATTTGGGAAAAGCTCTAAGTTAGCACCATGTTTTATTAGAGCATTCAACATTATGGATGAGATCAGTCTTGTTGCCTACTAGTTCGATTTACCACCTTCTCTGTTAAATATCCATGATGTATTCCATATTACATTATTAAGAAAATATGTACCTAATCTATCTCATGTGTTGGATTGGAAAAATATATAGCTTATAGAAGAGGAAAGGATGCATTTGGATCTAGTGAAAATCCTAGGTCATCATGGCATTAGATTGAGAAATAGATAAATTCACCAAGTCCTAATATAATAGGACATGCTAAATTAAAGAAATGCCACATGGGAAAAAAAAACACCTATTTAAATATGACTATCCATGTCCATTTTGATTTACCACTGGGATGGATCCTCATTAAGGGGAGGAGGATGTTACAACTTACCATTTTGACCCATTTTGATAAACTTTATTAGATGTGCTAGCAACATGTGATTATTGGTTATCTGAATTTACACTTTATCTAATGCTTACATATGGTTATTGACTTGATATTATAATATTTTAATACACTCTAATGTTGATTATTGATGATGTCATTAGTATAATTTTATATTTAGGCATGTATTAAAGTTTAGTTTATTTATATATCTTCTCATGTAGAGTAAATTTTGTTGATCTCATGTTTTCTGGCTACAAAGCTTTTATGTACATGAGCTAGGATGGCAATGGACTTTGATAGTCAAGGAAATAAATGCAAGGGTAGTGAGCAACTAGGTAACATCAACACTAGATATGTGATGTAACGGTAATAATACATTTGGTCACTTTAAGAAATTTCAGCTTACTTGATTTTTTTCTTTTTATCTTGACTTGGTTGTTTGAGTTTGTTTGAATATTATTGTTTTATTTATTTTTATTATGATCATGTTCGTATTTAAATTTTATTATCTTTATTGGTGTTTTGTCTTGTGTTATTTAGTGTGGTACTTGTACTTGCCTTATTTGTCTCAGCTATCTTAATATCATGTTTGGGCTTATTAGCATGTTGGTTACCTTGGGTTACATTATGGGGCATGTGTACGGAGTTAGGGGATAATTCTATGGACATTTCCCTTAACATGATTGCATATTCAATAACATGATCATGTTATTAAATAACACAACCATGTTATTGAAATAACAAGATCATATTATTAAAATAACATGATCACATTATTTAAATTATGGCTAAGTAATTACCGAGCCATAACATGATCATATTATTTAAAATAATAATGTGATTATTCTAATTAAAATAAATAACATGATCACATTCCTTGTGTCACTAATAAAAATAAAAACCGAATCCAAACACAAAATTTACTCATTTTGCATTTGAGGATTCTTTGTTTCCCCTCATTCTCCTCCACTCCACGATCATGTTTTGCCTTAGTGAGGTTAAACCTTACCACAATTCATCTCAATAATCCACTAATTGATGATGCCACCATGTAGAAGAGGTAAGTGCTAAAAATCTACACTTTTTAACCCTAAATTTTAGTCATTTTTTTAAATTTTTTTTTCATTATTTAATTGGTAATTTATTTGTTTTAAATAACCCATCTTGCTAACCCTCATGTTCATCTACCTAACCCTCATAACCCTCCTCTTAACCCACTTGTTCCTCCTCATAACCCTCCTCATAACCCTCCTCTTAACCCTCCTACAACTCCATAAAATCCCCCAGGTAATTAGGAGAGTCTAGTTGACCACATTGTAGAAAATAAAATTGAAATTGAAGAATTAATTAGGAGAATGAGGTATCCCACTTCCACCAACACCCACCTTACCTATCTAGCTAATTCTCTAGAGACATTATTAGGTGAAATTGACTCTATAATGAGTCAAATTGATAGATGGGCTTCATATCAGGATATTTGTAGGGCTTATTATGTTGACAAATTATTATCACATAAGGTCAAGAACAAAAACATATCAAAATCCCCCATTTATGCCTTATCCATTAACCCAACCACTAATGCACCATTTCCAATAACTGCTAAACATTTTCCAATTCATCACTACCATCATAATTTAATCATAGCTAATTTTGGGGACTGATGGTGGATAGTGTCTGATTATCCATTATGTAATAATCATGAGGTTCCATTGTATTTTTTGAGGAAACTCTACTGTGATTTTTTCCTCAATGAGATTCTAAATTATTTTGATTATAGTGAGTTTCAAGGATGAGAGAAAGGCTCTGCATATGATTGATGAGGTGCATGTTGTACACCTAATCGACCTACAAGGATCCATATCCAAAATCTACTTGAACCTTAGATCCTCTATGTAATTCAACACATCATGGAGATTGACACTTTGCATTCACTTAGGTCACTCACTGATACACTCTTTCAACATATGAGTAAGTTCTCACAGACTGATGATAAAGATATGCCACCTAGTGTGCATACTTGATCCCACCCTTTCATATCTTATAGAGCTATATGTACTAGACCTTCTGATGATGATGGTGTTGGTGGCTCATAGGGCTTGGATAATATACTTATGAGTTATTATTTTATGGCATGCATATTTGGTGTGCAGACATCAACCGCTACATAGATGCAAGTATATTTTATATATATGTCAAGTTAAATTTAATTTATTTTTATTAATTTAATTTATCTAACAATTAATTTACATAGAAATTGAATAATATATATGTCATCTTTTCCTAGGAGGTGATGGTGCCTTCATCGTCATAGTCAACATTTGCAACATTTGATTTAATGCAACCATTATTTTTATTTTTAGATCCAGCTACTGGCCCATCCACTACTGCATTTGTATCCATTAGGATGATACCTTTTGCTTATATAGAGGTAAAATTTTGAGTTAATATTATGCTCTATGTACATTTAGTCTATGTATATTTTCTTTGTAAGTTTAAGTTAAATTTATCTATCAAGGATCTCAAAATTTAAGTACACTACTATTAAATACACTATTGGTTTAATAATGGATAAAAACTTGCCATATATATCTTTGATACTTTATATAAAAGCAAGTGAGACATTATTTACATTTAGTTGATGGCTCAAGTAGACACTCCTCCATCACTATGATCTAAGATAGACATAGGCTTTGCTATTGCAATGCAATCTGCACAGGCACTGATAGAGGTATATATTAACTCACAATTTTGAATTGTAAAAATGTACTTGTTTTAATAATTTTACTACATACTTGGGGAAAATATAAATTATGTGAATGTATTGTGTATGTAGGGTTATTCCATAACATCTGATAGTTCTAGTCAGATAATTAGTAAGGAAACTTCTCATATTTCTTCCCTATTTTAGATGCCTATTTGAATAGTCGATCCTGCCACTAACTCGTTTGAGCATCAAAAATTTATTGAATAGGACCATGAGCTTGCAGTAAGAGCATGTTTAAATAACTTTTTATTCTATTTTAAAATTAATTTCTTAACAATTGTTTAAATGCGTTTTATGTTAATTTTGTAATAATACTTGTATTTGAATAGGTTCAACTGCAAGTGATGTATGAGCATAAGTACCATAGTCAGACCATGGATTAATCCAAGATATTAGAGGGATCTCTATCTACCATCAAGGCATCCCAGGGAGAGTCTTATCCAAGGAAGGCAAAGAGAGGGAGGCTATTTGATGATTAGGATGTCTTATATAAGATGTGCTTTTTTGTATGCCTATATGACAATGTACACATTTTTGGCATTGTATATGCATATATGACATTCACTTGACATTAGATACTATGTTGGTAGATGTTGTAATTTTTTGTATGCCTATCATGGTAATCTATTTATTATTGATATTATACATATGCCTATATGATTTTTTAGAGTTTTCATCTAAATTATATTAATCTATCTAATTTATATTCAGTTTTAATTTAAAATGTTATTGTATAGTGTTGGTTTGATCTTTCAAACTATTATTTATCAGATCTCATATTTAATGTTGTACACAAATTAAGATTAAAAAATTATTCTTTTCAATGCTATAAAACTTTGATCTCCCATATTTTTTTTAATTAAAGTTTTTATTTGATTGTGTGTAGTGGAAATAACTAATGACACTCTTACCTATTTTACATTTGTCACCACCCATTTACAACTTTTCAATTCATCATTAGCACAATTTTATTTTCACTTATGGCCTATACCAAATCATGTTCATACTTGTATAATGTAGAGACATAAAATCATTCATAAATCCCTATAAATTTCTCACTCGAATACCTATACCTTCAAGTTACCTGATATCTCACCTTCACTTGGCTCTAATGCCTTTTTGACTAGATTTTATTGAAACTAGACCTACTACTTGTATGCCTTATATGATTATTGTTCCTTTATATTTTCCCTAACCTCTTGATTAATCTCTATCAATACCTCTTCTGCACTCAATTCCTTTTGGTGACCATGTACATGGTCTACTTCTTCCTCTTTGTAGCTTTATCTTTACTGAAATTGCAAGATGAACTTATAATTGACCTTGAATATAATGTATTTAGTCTGATAAAAGGAAACCTTACTAACTTGAAACAAAATATTCACTCATGAGACAATGATCCATCTTTGGCCAAAACCCTTTATCATCCCCCAATACCACCTAATGCAAAGCTTAATCTTCTGTGTTTAATAAGGAAATGGAATTCCTATTCATATGCTCTAATATCATGAATAATTACAACCTTACTTATCCACTCTTATTCTTAACTTGATTCAAAATCCATTATCAGATAATCTTCTTTTAAATTAGTCAATTACTCATTAGGTCTGTTATTAACTAGTCACCAATCTCTTAGATCTACTCTCTTTCCTTTAAACAATTATTATTTAAGACACTTTGGATAGGTCTCACAAAAACTCAAGGATTTATTTAGGTTTCAAAAATTAAAATAAATCAACCAACTATATGTCTCTATGTGATTGAGCTCTCATTCTCAAATTTTATCTGATAAAGTTTCTAGGTCTCTAGACCTAGTTGTTGCTCCAATAGGTCAATTTAAAAAAGTAGAGTTTTTAGCTATTAAAAATTATATTTATAGTATTATTTTATCAATTCTAAAATTTTATAACCATTAAACAATTTTATATAACTCAAATCAACTAAAATTTCATCTTACCTTATGCACAACTTTATCAAAAATGGTCTTCTATAGGTGTACATAAAAATAATCCTCTATACCTATAATTTAAAACCTCTTGTCAACCCAATGATACTTGGACTAAGTTATAAGATCCATTCATAAACAAATCAAAAAAATTAGACCTTATTATTTAATCATTTAAGTTTTAGAGGTGTTTTAATTAAAAAACCCTTACCTCAGATTTACTCAGAAGTTCTGTAGGCTGAGAGCTTAGCTAAGACTATTGTTAACATATATTATACATGTATGTGGTGATTCTCTTGCATCACCTTTACTATCCTCCAACCTACCCATTTTTTCATTCATTATTCATACTCTCTCATGATAAGTTCCCTAGGCTTGGCTATGCCTAGATGCCTTCCTCTTATTTAATACTTTCAAGAACAC
This sequence comes from Torreya grandis, assembly GCA_037957365.1. Lineage (NCBI taxonomy): Eukaryota > Viridiplantae > Streptophyta > Pinopsida > Cupressales > Taxaceae > Torreya > Torreya grandis. The sequence goes on from JARHVA010000103.1 coordinate 265,267, forward strand.
TTCCTCTATCTCTTATTCTAGACACCAATCCAACCTTTATTCAACCCACTCAATATAATTTCAAAGGCATATAAAATATTTTATGATTTATTTCAATTTTTCCCTTCAATGATATTTTTACTAATAGGCCTAATTCAAATTCTTGATACTAGTTTCTAACCTTTCAACACCTCACCAACACCTCACTCATTCAACACCTTCAACACCCCACTACTAACATTCTATTGCTTTCTAGGCCTATCCATTAAGGGTGTTAGTCCTCCTAAAATTGATCTTGATAAATGATATTTTAAAATATCACAAACCTATTATATCCTCCAAATCACCTTGAACACTTAAAATACACTTTCATGCAAAAATGGTTGAGAAAAGGGAGAGAGGAACACAAAAACATTGATAACAAATATTATCAAAGTTTAAGTTGTGGTTGAAAAAATATAGTTCTGATGCTTCCTAAAAAAAAATGACACAAAACATACAGGGAGGTATAGGAAAATTTATAGGACTAGGTTCTTTGCCTCCCATTAGGATTGATTGACAAACCTACCACCCATTCTGGCCTTAAGAACGCCCTTCCCAATACAATAAAAATGCAGGTTTAAAGCCTAAGTTCAAAAACACATAAAATGAAACCTATAAGTCATTTATATGAACCATTAGATCCATATCATGACTATTTAATCCACATAATCACACCCTATATCAGCTAGGTGGAACCTTCTAGATAAATCTATTGGATAAGTTGTAGTGACGGGTCCAAAAATACAACGTTTTGACATTGAAAAGACAACTTCTTGAGCTCCAATTGCCATTTCTACCTTCGATACCTCCACTTGAGAATATATCACTTCAATAATTTTTTTATAGGTAAATTAAACATTAACACACTATCAAAATGTTTAAATCCAATTGGAAATACATTTTGGGTACCATTCAGGAGCGTGGAAACACTGACAATAAATTTTGTCAAAGTTTAAGTTGTGGTTGCAGAACTCTGATTTTGATGCTTCCTAACTAAAAAGTAACATAAAAAATACATCCAATGGGAATATAATGTATATAAATAGGTTATTTACCTCTCATCATGCCTGATTGACAAACCCATGACCCATTTTGGCTTCAAGAATTCCCTTCCCAATATAAGAAAAATGCAGTTTTAAAGCCTAAATTCAAACACGTGTAAAATGAAACTTGTAATTAATTTATATGAATCATTAGATCACTATATTAAATATTTAAATCCTATAATATCACCCTTTATCACTCAAGTGAAACCTTCTATATCAATTTGTTGGATAAATTACAATGATGGGTCTAAAAATGTAACTTTTTGGCATTAAATAGGCAACTTCTTGAGCTCCAAATGCTATTTCTACCTCCAAGATCCCCACTTGAGAATTTATCACTTAGATAATATATATATATATATATATATATATATATATATATATATATATATAATTTACAAGTTATCAAACTTTAAAAACATTCAAATCCACCTGAAAGTGTATTTTCACTATTGTTTATGAGCATGGAAACACTGATAACAAATGTTGTCTCAAAGTTTAAGTCATGGTTATAAAAATCTAGTTATAATGTTTCCTGACCAAAAAATGACACTACCAAAAAATTTTAGGGGGTGGATAAAATATATTACCAAGTTCTTGGTCTCCCATCATGCCTGATCAACAAACCCACCACCCATTTTGGTCTCAAGAATGCCATTCCCAACACAAGAAAAATGCAGTTTTTAAGCCTAAGTTTAAACATGCATAAAAATAAACATGTAAGTAATTTATGTGAACCATCAGATCCATACCATAAATATTTAAGCCCTATAATCACACCCTATATCACTCAGGTGAAACCTTATAGAGAAATCCATTGGATAAGTTGTAGTGACAGGTCCAAAAATGCAACTTTCTGGCATTGAATAGGCAACTTCTTGAACTCCAACTACCATTTTTGATTTCAAGATTTCCAATTGAAAATATATTTATTAAATCATTTATTTATAGGAAAATTACATGTTTTCATACTTCCATGACATTCAAATCCACTCATAAGTGCATTTTCAATATCATTGAGGAGCACAAAAACACTAATAACAAATGTTGTCAAAGTTTAAGTTGTGGTTATAGAACTCTATTTATGATGCTTTATGACAAAAAATGACACTAAAAACATGTATAGGGTGGAATATAATGTATATTACTGGGTCATTTGCCTCCCATCAGGCCCGATCAACAAAACCAACACCCATTTCGACCTTAAGAACGCCGTTCCCAATACAAGAAAAATGTAGTTTTAAAGCCTAAGTTCAAACACATGTAAAATGAAAATTATAATTTATTTATCTAAATATATATCTCCCTCCCATACCTATTTAATCCATATAATCACACCCTATATCACTCACGTGGAACCTTCTAGAGCATTTTGTTGGATAAGTTGCAGTGATGGGTCCAAAAATGTAACTTTTTGGCATTGAATAGGTAATTTTTTGAGCTCCAACTGTCATTTCTACTTCTAAAACCTCCACTTGAGAATATATACCTTAAATCACATATTTATAGGAAAATTACATGTTATCACACCACCATAAACTCAAATCCACCCAGAAGTGCATTTTTAGTACTGTTCAGGAGCACAAAAACACTGACAATAAATGTTGTCAAAGTTTAAGTTGTGATTGCATAACTTTGGTTTTGATAATTCCTCATAAGAAAATAACACTTAAAACACTTAATATTAGGAGGATAATGTTTATTAATAGGTTCTTGGCCTCCCATTGGGCCTAATTGACAAACCCACCACCCATTCTGGCCTCAAGAACACCCTTCCCAATAAACAAAAAATGCAAATTTTTAGCCTAAGTTCAAACACACACAAAAAAAAACCTGTAAGTCATTTTAATTAACCATCAGATCCCTCCCCTACCTATTTAATAACTATAATCTCACCCTATATCACTCATGTTAAACCTTATATATCAATCATTTGTATAAGTTTCAGTGACAGGTCTAAAAATGCAACTTTTTGGCATTATATAGGCAACTTCTTGAGCTCCAACCACCATTTTTGATTTTAGGACCTCAAATTGAGAATATATAAATTTTATCACATCTTGATAGTCAAATTACACATTATCACACTTTCAAAATGTTCAAATCCACCCATAAGTGCATTTTTAATACTGTTCAGGAGTGGGAAAAGACTAACAACAAATGCTGTTAAAGTTTAAATTATGGTTGTAAAACTCTAGTTCTAATGATAATTAACCAAAAATTGATAATACCAACATGTTGGGGGGGGGTGGATAACATTTATTAATAGGTTATTGGCCTCCCATCAGGTCTAATCAACAAACCCACCATCCATTTTGGCCTCAAGAATGCCCTTCCCAATGCAAGAAAAATGTAGTTTTTAGCCTAAGTTCAAACACACATAAAAAACTTGTAAGTCATTTCCATGAACCATAAGATACTTCCCATACCTATATTCAACCCATCTAATCTCACCCTAAATCACTCAGGTAGAAACTTTGAGATAAATCCATTGGGCAAGTTACAGTGATATGTCTAAAAATATAACTTTTTGGCATTGAATAGGCAACTTATTGAGCTCTAACTGCCATTTATACCTCTAGGACCTCCACTTGAGAATATATCAATTTTATTATATATATATATATATATATATATATATATATATATATATATATATATATATATATATATATATAAATTACATGTTATCACACCACAAAAATATTTAAATCTACATGTAAGTACATTTTCACTACCGTTCAGGAGCACAAAAATATTGACAACAAATGTTGTCAAAGTTTAAGTTGTAGTTGTAGAACTCTGGTTCTGATGCTTTTTGACCTAAGTGCATTTTCACTACCATTGGAGCACATAAATACTAAGTACTTAAAAATTTAGCTTCTCTTATCTTGAATAATATGGAATTCCCTACTGACAGTACCAACCACATAAAGTTGGAAGCTTATCTGGCACCACTAACCTACAAAAAATTATTAGTAAGTAATTAAAAATGAAATTCATATGCACTACCTAGAAAATTAAAAAACATTTGATAAAATTGATTACATATACATTTGGAAATTCAACATACCTATATATTTCAATCCAATGAACCACTAGGATCTACTCTAACCTTGATGGTATCAAGAATAACTTCATGGTCTGAATCCCAAATTTTCCATAGTTTTCTTTTTAATGGCCTCTCATGATATTTTAGTAATTTAATATTCATTGCAAGAATCAAATTTGAACATTTCAGTATCTTCCTATTCATTTCAAACTCTTCAAACAACCATTGATCTAAATTTTTTATAGGATATCATCAAAACCAAGTCTCAGTGACTACCACTGGCCTAGTGGGATAGTCAATGTTTTTTCCATCTGTAAATGGGGAAGTTAATATTTTCTTTCCCTCTACACATTGACACAAGTAGTAATCAATGCCCCCTTCATTTTCCTTATTTGAAATAATTGTAAAAACATGCCTTGTATCATAAAAAATCATTTTTATTGACACTACAAAGATACATAATGAGAATAAAATTTACATAATGAAAAACATTCTACCTGGCTACATTAGATCAGATACATGTTCAAAGTCATCTGATAATGTCATATTTTTAAGTTGCAATTATATTGAAACTTCATATGTGTTGATTGGAATTAGAGGTTTAGAATTCCAATCATCTACCCACTCTTGTGACTCACACTAATTTTAAATAGAGTCCACACATGCAAAACAACATGCAAAGTGTATCATATGAATAGTCCAATAACTTGCATTTGAGATATGAAATGAGTGGAGGTCACTTGAACCTGTTAGAGTCATACAATCCTCATAATTTTCCAAGTGTTCTTCCTCTATTAACCATAAATGTATATGAATAGTAGAATTTGGTTGATCACCATGACACATGGTCTTATTACACCATTCAACCATGGTTTTTGTATTTGTAAAATCAACACCCTCTTCAAATTTCAACTCCTCCCTTACAACAACTATTTTTAGACATGTTGTAGCACCATCATGCTCCCCTTTTCCATGGCTAGCTTTGAAAAAACTCCAAATGTGTTCTACACTAGTGGTAATGTGTATCCTACTCAATCAATAAAAAATTTGTGTATTTTTGAATTGTGATGTGTAATTATCTGACCAAATATAATGTTGATTGAAAGTAATGTTCTTCTAATTTAATTGTTCATATAAATTTTGAAAACAAAATTGTACATACTCTAAACAATGTGACTAGTCATCATCGCTGATATAGAAATGGTACTTAATATTTTTCATTGATACTCTATACTATCGAGTACATGGATGAATGTTATAGACATGAATATGGCAACTTGTGATGAGTTGTAATACTGTGATTGAACTTCTATTTGGGGTTTTAATGTGTAATTTTCAGCAAAGTCAATTACTAAAAAAAGTGAACTAAGTGAGAATATATCCTTGCTTATCTTGAAATGTTCATCCAACCATCTATCCCTCTATGTGTGCCTTGCATACTCATAAAAAAATTTCTCCCTAAATTTGACCAAAAATTTAGAAATATGTATCCTTTTTGTAATAAGCTCACACCTTTTAGATTTTTTACCATATTTTGCTTGATAAGTCACTAATTTATATTTGCTTAAACCAACTAATTCCTGTCTAACTGTAGTTTTACTCTCCTTATGGATACATTTTTTTAATTTTTACAATCCACCATAAATGTTACAATTTCCAATTAAACATGATTTGTTATAAAATAATTGTCCATCCGATCTTTTGCAAAAATTAGTTGGAATAAATTTCCTAGTTAATTTTGGTTGAAATTCAATGCCACACTCCTAAAAAATGTTGTTAGTATGAAAAGTATAATGAATATGGAAAAAAACATCATAGTGCATTGAAAATTAACATGTTGCCTACAACAAGTGGTGCACGTGTGATTTATTTTTACATAAAAATGTTTGGCCATCTCAAAATATCTTTGACAAATAGAAATTTGTGGATGTTTTTCCAAAAACTTAGAGTATAATTATGTTTGAGTCATATCCAATAAATATTTTGGATGCGGTTCATGGTTATGATAACTAACTCTTCTTTTCATTATATATCTTATATTGGGAAAAAATCTTGTATTGTCTTTCTAAAACTAAGCAAGTAACTCTTTAAAAGTATCAACTATAGCCTTATCCTTTGAAAGTATACTAGAGAATGCCTAGAGCTAATTGGTATTAGGTTCATTAAGTCTTTCACATCTTTCAATTGCTTTCATTAATATTTTTCTATTTATATTAAGTGTTCAACTTGTTTTTGAAAGTATTCATTTTTTCCCTGTTTGGCCATTTACTACACAAGTTGTAAGTATAGACCAGGAAACATTACAATCTTGGGTGCATGATTTTGGGCCTACAATATGATATGCATCATGTAAATTTTAAATAATTTCATTATTTTTATCATCTATGTTAGATGTTCTTAGTCCTAGTGTATACATTATAGGTCTCATCTTAATCAATTATATTAATGAAACAAATAATTGATATTTTTGACTATCATAATATAAATTATGAAAGAGACTATCCAAAGTTTGTTGAACCAATCTTATTGAATGGAAATTAGAAATTTTTTTATGCATTGGTTCTAAAATATTTTCATCAACTTCAATTAAGTACTTGTCTTTTCTATGCACAATTCTTAGAGGTGTTGTTAATTATGGAATTTGTTGAGAGGGTGTTTCAAAAACATTATTACTTTCATTGTTTAGAGGTGTGATGACATTTTATTCATGGTTATTTATTCATTATAAGTTTCCTTGAAATTTTCTTGATTGTTAATTTCATCATTATTTGTTTCCATCATACATAGACTCATCATCAACAAAATAAAAAACTTAAAACTTCCAACATTATCTAATTTATTTTTGTCAATTTCATTATTATTCATTTCATTATGGTCAATTTAATCACTATTTAATTCATTATGGTCAATTTTATCATTATTTAATTCATTATTGTCAATTGTCTCATTATCTATGACATTTGGTTCATCATGATTAAGGCTCGTAACTTATCTACCATGAAGTTTTTGCATTATTATCACGTGTTTCTCTCTCAAATATTATAATTCCTTTAGTGTTTTGTTCTTTAACATCTTCCTCTTCCTTGAACATGATCCATCACCCATCAAGGACAATTGATAACTTTTCAAAGGTGGGGTCAAAAGTACATAGGTCCCATAAGTCTCGTAGAGAATGTTTGTGGGGACATAAATCTCAATTCAGGTTAAAAATAGACATTAAAAAGTGAGCTTCATCTCTATTAATAATAATGTGACTGCAATATCTAATAACATGATTGCATTATATAACATGATCACATTATGAAATAACGTGATCATGTTATTCTTAATACTTGGTTCAAGTTAAATGTGGACATTGAGAATCAAGTTTTGTATATATTAAGAATACTGTAATCACATTATTTAATAATGTGATCACATTGTAATTAATATAGATTAGGGATTAAGGCAGTAGTGCATAGGGTTTAGGGATTAGGGCATAAGGTTTAGGTTTAAGGGTGTATATAAGGTCTAATCGCTCTATGCCATGTGAACATAATACTTAATATAAAGGATGTTAATTGGGACTAAATTGATTGGTAAATAAAGTTTATGGTTTACAATTTAGGGTATAGTGTTTAGGGTTTATGTTTTAGGGATTAGTTTTTAATTTATATATGGTTTAGGGTACATAGGCTCAATTGCAAAAATAATTGAGGATAATTTGAATCACTTGGACCCATTTGTGACTATAAAATGTGTTTTTGGGTTGTCATTATACCCCATGTCATCATGTAGATTGAGTGAATTATCCAAATGGGGTAATCAGTCATGTGGTTTAGGCCAAAATGAGCTCTATGAACTTAATTCTTAGTCTAAATGATGTTAATTTGAGGTAAAATGATTGGTTCAAGGTTTAAAGAGTTTATATTTATGGTTTAGAGTTTGAGGATTAGGAAATTTAGGGATTAGAGCTTAGGTTATAGGTTTTAGAGTTTATAAGGTAAAATTGTGAAGGTGATTGGAGAAAATTTGAGCTCCTTGAACCTAGATCTATGAGTCAATATTATGATTTTGGGCTCAATTATCCCCCACCTCATCATAGATTGAGCCAATTAAGTTAATTGTGGTATTGAGTGAAGTGATTTTGATCAAGTTCATCCCTATGAACCTAATTATTACTATATAAAAGATGTTAATTGGGGCTAAATTTAATAGTTTATGGTTTAGGGTCTACAACTTAAAGGGTTTAGGGTTTAAGGATTATGGCTTAGGGTTTAAGGTAAATGATATAGGGTTTAAGATTTAAACTAGAAAATATAGGGTTTAGGGTTTAAGATATCAGATATAGGGTTCAATCACTAAGGTAATTGAATAAAATTTGAGTTGTTTGTTCACCTATTTGTGATAATTACCTTCATGTTTGCATTTTGATAAAAGTAGGGTCAGTTAAGCCATATATGTTCCATACATTATAAATCTTTTGAGCCATTAACTTGTTTTAGGGGCTTAATTTTTCCCAAATCATGCCCTTAATTGCAAAAATTAACTAACTAGATTAATTCATGATAGAATTAGACTTAATTTTTCCCTAATCATATCATTCTCTTGAAGGGGTTCAAATTGGCCTCAAATGCCTCAATTAAATGAATCAATTATTTGGTTAATTATATATGATATGACATTAGGGTTAATTGTAATCCAAATCACATCATATATAATTTAAAATAGGTTAATGTAGCTCATTTTGACCTTAATTACCTCCACAATTGAACTAATTGACATTTTCATTCATTAGCTAATGCCTTCAAGTTTATTGAGCTTAAAACCACATTCTATATATGTAGAAATTGAATATAAATAAATAATGTTTATTTTCTTCAATAGATCTAATGAAATTGGAGCTAATCAACCCCCAAGTCACGTTTTATAGTCATGCACTTAGGTTGAAGGGGCTCAGAATAGTCCCAATTTACTTCAAATGCACAATTATATTGGTACTCCAAAGGCTAAGTTTTATCCATAGGTTTAAAAAATGTATTTTATGACATCTCATGATAAAATAAATTATTTCATAAAATGTATAATTAGTTACACCTTAAAACTAAGTAATTATAAGTAGTCAAGTCAACATATTAAAATGCCCATAATTTTTTTAAAGTCTAATGTGATACCATGACACCTTAATTCACTATCCAAGGTTAGGGACCTTTATCATATCACATGAGAGAACACCACTATTAGGGAGCTTAAGAAAATATATAAAATTTGAGTTCAAGAGAAAATTTGGGTTTTTGAGTGTTATGAATATATAACATGATCGTGTTATTAACTAACTTGATCACATTACTAATATGGTTAATAATGTGATCACATTATTAATATGATCATGATATTTGAATTTGAATTCAAACACCAAGCCTTTTGGATTGGGAATGGCTTGGATTCTTGATCCAAAGGCTTGGACCTATCAATCTACAATTGAGTCTAAGAGTATTGATAAAAAATAATAAAATCGAACTTCGATCACCAAATACAATATGAATTTCAACTGGTAGAATTCAAAAACTTAATACCATCATGACATGCATACTCTCCTCTTTCCAAAAATATGTTTTTTTTAATAATTTTTAGACTAATTTAAGGTTTCAAACTATATGCTGCAAACATACATGCTTTATACATGTTCATGTAATTTGTATTTCATTGATCCAAGTGCAAAACAAGTTATATGGTCACAAACTAAGCCTAATTCTATACACATTAAAAAAAAAACTAATTTCATTTTTTTAAGGTAGTTAGGCATGTTGCATGGGTGACCATCCATTTTTTATTAGTTTCTAGGATCTATTTACTTGAAAAAATCATTAAAAAAAGTTATTCATTGAAAAAATATAGGTCATAAAATAGATCTTATCTAAATTTTCATCTAAGTGTTTCAAACAATATTAAATACTGTTAAAAAAATGGTTTGCCACACGGTCATCTATCTACTCTATTTTCTTAAAAAAATAGCAGTTTCTCTTCAAATTTTAGATGTTTGACCTAGTTATACTTAACCATTTAAAAAAAATAGTGTTTTGGAAACTAGACTCAGAATGATACATTTCATGTTCTTACACCATCTTCAAAATTGGAGTGTAGATATCTCAAATTATCTATAAAAGTTTAGATTTCTGAAATTTAAGGAAAATCATGTCTATGGGTAGGCCTCTTTTTGTGTCCCAACTTTGTGCACTTACCTTGTGATTAAAAATTGCTTAATCTTTAGTCTTATTGACTCGGATATATCATTGAATGGCCTTGGATAGGTTAATGATTTTGCATTATGTTGGCTTGGGAATTCCATGTGATCTTGATTTGGTCCCTACATGGGAAATAATTGATCCTCCCTGTGTATAATGATGCTACCAAAATTATTTTTTAGGCCATGATGGCCAAGGGGGTCATGGACTTTATTGTCTTGTAGTATAGTTTTAAGCAAAAAATAAATCTTTAATTATTAGGGATCATGATGGTTTTAGGGGTTGATTATTCACCCAAAAAGAGTACTTGAGTAATTTGCATGGAGACGAATGTAGTTTTGTTGTGTTGGTCATGGGAGAAAACCCTAGGAGGAAAATGGTAGCCATGAGGAGTTATGGAGGCTCAAAAATCACCGTACAGACTTTAATGGCATGGAAAAAAAATTGATTCTAGGAAAGAAAGGATAAAAGGAGGTAGTGCCATGGGAGAAAACATCTTAGTTGGGAAAAAGGTTTTCAAACTTGATAAGAGAAACTAGCGTAAAATCTTGTTTCTTTTTCAAAAGGGCATATTTGTGATAAGTAAGTAGTGTATTAAAATTTATTGATCAAGAATTTGAGTGCCATGGTTGATTAGAATAATTTTTTACCGTGTATATTTGTTTAATATATGAAAAAACACTTATAGGTGTTAGGACCTAGGAAGCACAACTGATTACCATATACAAGCAACTAACCACAGAATTAAACCAGAAGCAATAAGTAACTAGAAACTAGAAACAACACAGAATTTGAGAGACAATACACAATCTTGTATTCAATACTCTTCAGAAGGAAATACAATAAAGAAGTGCCACAGTCTTCTTTCCACACCTCAAAGGCTTCCCACACACCTAGGGCATACAGATATTCTCCCTCAAGAGCTCACTCTTTCTCAATTATGATCACAACAAACAACTCAAGCACAGAGTTGTTGTTCACCTCTAACCAGTCAGTAACAATACTGCTAGTACCAAGCACTCAAAAGTACTTCAAGTAGATCTTAATCTTGCAATAACCTGCAAATCAACCTGATCTTACTTACCATGTAGATCTTCTACCTGATCTTGCATAACCTACAGATCAACCTGATCTTACAATTGGAAGAAAACTCTTTCTTGCCTTAATTACAATACAACCCATGAGTTTCTTAAATAGACCTCATGAAAACAATAATTAGACTTTCTTAATTACAATAATTAGACACACAACTCAAGACTATAATTAACCTGTAACATGCAAAGTGGCCATTTAACAACTAACTGTTCGTGTAACTCACAGTTTTGGAATGCACAGGTGACCAATGTCAGTCCCTGTCTGTCAGGGGATGACCGACCTCGATCGATCCCTGACCGATGTCGGTTGCTCTGCACACTGTATATGACTGATGTCAGTTGATTAGACTAACGTCAGTTTCTCTGCAACTCAGCATCCTCCTCTATTTGCATCAGTGAAGCTTTTAGCTCCATAACCTAACAATCTCCCACTTGGAGATAAATAGCTGCACCTGTACCTATACACCATCTAATTTGTTTCTTGGCTTGTATTCCTCTTCAAAATCAATCTTGAAGACCACCCACCACACATCCTATGGTGCAACACCTGTCAACTAAGTAACCTACCATATCTGATTCTACATATCCATGTAGAGAAGTGCTTGACCCTGCATCGCATGTATACCTGCTGCTAGTCCCTTTCAGATACCTGAGAATCCACTGAACCACTTTCTAGTGCTTCTTTCCTGGATTGACCACAAACTCACTGACAACTCCCACTGCTTGGGAAAACTTAGGTCTAGTACACATGTACTTAACCTCATCATGTGATTGGGGACACTGCTCTATTAATCGTCCATCCATAGGTGTGCTAACCATTTCTGCATCCTGCATTCTGAACCTCGCCACTACCTTAATCACATAATCATCCTAAGACAACATCAACCTGTGATCTTCCCTATCTCTAGGAATACTCATGACAAAGAATCTTGCTGCTCCCAGATTCTTCATGACACACCTCTGAACTGACTTTACCTTTAGCTCAGAAACTCCCTGCATGTGTGACCCTGCAACAAGCATACACATTACATATAGTAACAAGATAATGTAGCTAATATTATCCAACCTGGTAAAGAAAACACAATGGTTAAGATGACATTGACTAAAGCCCTGCTTTGTCATCCACCTGTCAAACCTCCATTGTGCTGCAGCCTACTCAAGACCATATACCCTGGCCTTCCATTTCACGTGTCCATTCACTCTCTTCTTTAACCCAGCTGACAACTCTACCAAATCTTCCATTTGGTTCTCTCCCAAGGAATCAACTTCCTCATCCATGCCATGCTCCCACAGTTTCCTGGATTCTACTTGCTCTACTTCTTAGTTCTTGACCATTAATGAGCAACAAGTAGTGTAAAGAAGGTGATTTAGTCCTCCTCATGGGTGTTTGAGACTCCTTGATAGCTTGTTGTCCACCCAAAATCCATTTTGACAGTGACCGATGTCGGTCACCTCCTAGTCTACACCCGACTGATGTCAGTTCCATGCAACTGACCTGACTACCGACGTCAGTTCCCTGATTGATGTCGGTGTCCACCTACTCGACACCACCAACTCCTTTGGTCTGCACATGACCGATGTCAGTGCCTGTCTATTCGATGTCAGTTCCCCCTGACCGACATCGGTACCTGTGTTTACCTATGAGTGATGACTTTTTAACCACGAGCTTACTTTGAATCATTCCCTTGTTCAAACTACCCTACTCAGAATTATTCAGCCCCTGTGAATGATCTCTATCCATCATCTCCTCCTTAAACACCAAGGCTTTCCTATTCTTGTCAAAAACATCAAATTTCCTCTTTGTGCAATAGACCCAATCCTTTTTTGTAGCTTCAGTCTCAAGAAACCTCACTTTCTTCTATTTCTTACAGAAATCTCAATCTATGCTTTCCAGATCTAAACTCTTACCCTTTGACTCAAGAATATGCATCTCCTTCTTATTCATGTGACCAAGCCTATGAAGCCATATCTTCAAATCTACAGCTGAAGTAGATAAACCAGAAGGAGAATCAGTAATACAAGTAGATAGATAAAGAGTACCTACTTTATTACCTCTTGCTAAAACAAGTGCACCCTTGGTAGCTTTCCAAGAGTCCACTGTGAGAGTTACTGTGCATCCCTCATCACCCAACTTTCCTATAGAAATCATGTTCTGCTTTAGGATTAGGACATGCATGACCTCCTTCAACACCCATGTGTTGCCCGTCTGCAATTTTAGCTTCACTTTCCCTTTGCCAACCATTTGATAAGGCTTACCATCCCCTAAATAAATTTCTCCAAGGTCTCCCTGGACATACTCATGAAAAAATTCCCTATTTTGGGATGCATGGAAAGAGGCACCAGAATCTAAAACTCAAGATTGTACTTTATCCAAGGAACATACCAGAGCATCTTGTGCAACAATACTTGCATCACCTGCTTCTTTAGTTCCTTCATGCTGATCTTCAACCAACCAACAATCTTTCTTTACATGCCCTTGCTTTCCACAATTCCAATAGATTTTCTTGTCAGGCCTGGATCTAGATCTCCTACCTATCTTTGACCTTAATTTCCCTTGCTCGATCTTCTCCCTTTGCCTTCCCCTACTTTCAACACTCAAAGCATTCCCTGATGATTCACCTGTGCTTTTCCTGTGAATTTCTTCATTCAAGATTACACTAACAACATCATCCACTTTCAAGACATTTGAAGCAGACACAGTATTACTAACTGCCATTACCAAACTATCCCAACTTTCAAGTAATGAGCATAAGATTAAGAGAGCCTTAATTTCATCATCAAAAACAATATTGATTGAAACTAACTGGTTTACCAAACCATGGAAATCACTAAGATGACTATGTACTGATCCACCTTCCTACATTTGCAAATTAAATAATTGCTTCATAAGAAATACCTTATTCGAAGCTGAGGGTTTTTCATATAAATTTGCCAAAGATTCCATCAACTCTACCATTGTCTTAGCCTGTGATAAGTTGGAAATCACAGACGATGCAAGACTCAACCTTATAGTTCCCAGAGCCTTCCGATCAAGAACATTCCATTCCTCATCTTTCATATCTAGGGGCTTGCATGCAACCCCACCCAATGATAAGTACAGATCTTTCTGATATAGATAATCCTCTATCTACATCCTCCATAATTGATAATTTGTGCCATTGAATTTCTCCATTCTTAGCTTACTTTCTTCTGCCATTGCTATACTCCCACTCAATCAGAAACCCCTGAGAGTGACCTATAATCAAACACAAACCTGCTCCCTACAACCTTAGCTCTGATACCACTTGTTAGGACCTAGGAAGCACAACTGATTACCATATACAAGCAACTAACCATGAAATTAAACCAGAAGCAATAAGTAACTAGAAACTAGAAACAACACAGAATTTGAGAGACAATACACAATCTTGTATTCAATACTCTTCAGAAGGAAATACAATAAAGAAGTGCCACAGTCTTCTTCCCACACCTCAAAGGCCTCCCACACACCTAGGGCATATAGATATTCTCCCTCAAGAGCTCACTCTCTCTCAATTATGGTCACAACAAACAACTCAAGCACAAAGCTGTTGTTCACCTCCAACCAGTCAGTAACAATACTGCCAGTACCAAGCACTCAAAAGTACTTCAAGTAGATCTCCTTAATCTTGCAACAACTTGCAAATCAACCTGATCTTACTTACCATATAGATCTTCTACCTGATCTTGCACAACCTCCAGATCAACCTGATCTTACAATTGGAAGAAAACTCTTTCTTGCCTTAATTACAATACAACCCATGAGTCTCTTAAATAGACCTCATGCAAACAATAATTAGACTTTCTAAATTACAATAATTAGATATGCAACTCAAGACTATAATTAGCCTTTAACATGCAAACTAGCCATTCAACAACTAACTATTCGTGTAACTCACAGTTCAGGAACGCACAGGCGATCGACGTCGGTCCCTGTCTGTTAGGGGATGATCGATATCAGCCGATCCCTAACCGATGTTGGTTGCTTTGCACACTGTATATGACCGATGCCAGTTGATCAGACCGATGTCGATTGCTCTATAACTTAGCATCCTCCTCCATTTGCATCAGTGAAGCTTTTAGCTCCATAACCTAACAATAGGTTCAAGAAAAAGTCATGGGAATTCCTCAATTTAATGTTGTTGGGTTTCATATCTAACCATTGGGCTGAGCTTATACTTTTGCATAAGGTTAAAAATTGGCCTTTCATAAAGAGCCATTGAATATAGTTATCATAGTGTTTATTTTAAATGGCTAGCTAGGGTTTTGTTGTTCTTGCATATCCCGACTTGGGTAGTGATGGGTTTGACCTTATTGTTCCTTATTTTCATTTTGTGTAGTTATGGCACATAGTCAAGCTTATTTATTGTTATTTTTAATTTATTTCTCTTGGTTTTTATGCATTTTGAAATAATGGTGTAAATGGGTCAATTTACCAATATTCAACTTCTTCCATTTTTGATTTCTCAAATTTAAACTTGGTTGAGCTTTTTATTTTTGCACATGGTTAAAAATTTGTATGACTTGGGTACTTTATCATTATTTTTGGTGTTTGATAGTTTGGCTCAGGCTTATGTGATTGAGTACAATCTTTGCATTTTATTTGGTGTATTATTGTTTATCACTATTTGGGTATAGTGTATAATTGATATCATTTGGTTGTTTTGTGTAATTGTTGCAATTTTTTTTATGGTGATGGCTTAAATCTCATTTTGCTCATACCCTCACCCTAAATCTAGAATGCATGATTTCACCACCTAGTTGATGGTTGGGTTGGTGAAGGCCACTAATGGGGGGTCTTATAAGATGGTTCATCATGGTTCATCTCATGTTTGGATCATCTTTTGGTGGTTTCTCATTATTTGTTGAGTTACATGGTTTGCATGGTTCTCATTATTGCTTGGCTACAATAAAATGAAGCTCTATGTATAACATGTTTCTTTGAATCATTCTCTCTATTTATTAATTCTTGTAGCACTTCTTAAAATGAAAAAGGATTCATACATGGTATACCATTTTAAATGATTTTATAATGATTTCATACTGATGGTAGTTGTGAGTTCTTGGTTGTTATACCTGTTAACCAAATTTTGGTCTTTCAGGCCAAAATTGAGCACTTCTATCCATTCAGTCACCTGTTCATGTCTTTGGTTGGACTCAGTAATGAAGATTTCATTCAAGAGAGGTATCTTGTATAAAATTGATAGCCAATGCATAAGTATTTCCTTCAAACAGTTTATTTTGGTCTTTTGCTAAGCCTCCAAGTCCTTTATTTTGACTAAGTGTTCAATTTATTTTGGGTTATTCAAGGAATATTTCTTTCAGGTTTTATTCAAGTGTTTCTTTCAGAGTGTTGATGCGAGAAAATTGCACCCAGTGGTAGGAAGTCAAACTCCTGCCTTCTCCTCACAACATGGAAACTCCCCTCTCACCTGTGGGACCGATGAAGCTAGAGGGGAGAGTCTCTGGATAAGGGCTAGCTCCCTTTGATGCATCATGTTTGTTCCAGCAAGTGTTAACACATACATATATAGGTATATAAAAAGGAGGGGAAAGGGAGAAAGATGTAGGAAAACAAACTAATCTAAAGAGGTGATGCACCAAAATATGTTGACCTTCACACATCCACTCTTGAAATCATACAAATGCATACATACACTTCACACTTGGCAGAAGGACCAGGTTGCTAGAAACTGGCAGGGAGGCCTTAATGGGAAATACAAAAAATGGAGGTTCACCAAAGGTGTTGTAAGATGCAAACTTATGTAGTAACTTCCTCTATTTTGCATTTCTCAAATACTGCTCTCCTCCTTTTAGCTGCAAAATGGCACCTTGTAGACAATAGGTACATTGGTGTTGGACCTGTGAGAGCATCAAGAGATAATGACTGAACACAAACAACACTCAGCACATACTCTAAAATATATATTCAAGTGGAAATTTTGCCAGGGCTATGCCTTAGCAAAATGTGGAAGATCATTACAAAATGACAAGTTCATAATATATATGAGAAACTAGGAAGTCCATTTGGCACTCCCTCTTTACAAGTGGTACTCACATCCCTTCATTGGAAAGAACAAGTCACTCAAAACATTAATGAGCCATCTACTTTGTCTGCTCAAAATCTGCCCTTTCAAGGTCAATACATGGTTTGTCCACCCATTAAATTTAAAATGGAGAAAATCGATTGCTTTACTAGCTGTTTGCATCCTCTCATGATCAATTTGCAGGAATTGTTTCACCTACCGAAGTCACTTCTCAAATGGCACCACTTTGACTAACTGCTTGCTCATTCCATGCTTGTTTCCTTTTCTTTTCTCAAATTTGTCTCTATCTGGCTCCTTCGGCCCTCGGGGGCGAAAATTTGAGTGGGTCACTACATTCTGGCTCCTGGTTAACACTTTTTCACTTGAAATCAAAAGGCCATTTCATTTCATTAACTTTGACGTCCCTGTGGCCATCATGCTTTGAACACCAACAAATATTTCACCTTCTTGAATTTGATGGCTTCCCAAATGTCACTGCTTTGAAAACCAATGGCTATACTGTTTTGCTAATTTTGACATTCTCCGGGACGTCCTCGAGTCCATGTGGCTTTATCTTTTTGTGGCTTGTCTTCCTTGCCTTGTATGTTTCTTAACACAAGTCTCTTTGAAAAAGTCCCTTTTGACTTGGTTGGAAGTCCCTCACAAGGGCGCCCTTTTAGGTCCTTCAGCGGATCCCTTTGTTTTCCAGACTGCCTCCCAGGCTCCCACAGACAAATTATCCACAGACAATTTCCCCGGGACAATTTGCTTTGTGTTTTCCATGGGTTTTTATTTGCAGACAATTTCCCACAGACAAAAATTCTGTGGAAATTTTGCCCGACCCGGCCATTGCATTGAAGTGCACCCAAATTCCTTCCAACTTTTTGTCTGAAGGAATTCCTTCGAGCAAAAAGTCTGAAGGAATTTGGGACTTAGTCCATTTTGAACTTAGACAAATTTTAGGCTTACCCAAATTTTTTCCTTTTGAAGCGTCTTCCCTTCGAAAGGGTATTGAACTGTTTAGACTGCCCCTCAGCCAAGGGCATACCCTTGAACCAAGCTGTTGAACCAAAAATGGTTCAACGGTTCATTTGGTTCAACCAAGTGCACCGATGAACTAGTGAACCAAGAGATTGAACCATCCACTTTAAACCATATTCGTTGAACCAAGCCCGTTGAACCAAGAAGGTTCAACCGTTCAATGCTTGAGAATTGAGAGACTAAACTTGAAGATGGAATTTTGAACCAAAGGTCATTGAACTGCTTGAACCAGGCCATGAATCGAACTCATTGAACTTGTGTGACCTGAAGATGACTGGCTTTGAACAGTAGGGGAAGAAGGTGATCAAAATTTTTGCTTATGGGCAAAATTGGTTAACAAATTGGTGACTCACAGGGGAAACATGCTTGCTATGCTTAGAAGCTAGTTGCCTTGTAGTCCATTGGGCACGGAGTCAAATTGTAGCTATGAAAGAGTTAGAAATAGCCCTGAAAGATTTGAGAATCAAACATGAAGCTTTTACCCCACACACAAAGGGAAACACACAAGGCTAAAAACACTACTTGTGTAAACTACACTTAGGGAAAGTAGGAAAAGAAACTGAAAACAAACTACTATATACAGCTAACCAAGTATTCTCGCCTCCCTCCTAGATCGAAGGGAAAATTTCTTAAGTCCCCTTCCTGGCAAGAAGACTTATGGTGCCAGGCAAGTAGCTAAATGAAAAGGAGATTTGGTGACTTGCTCCTCCTGCCTGTCACTTGGTTTGGCTGGAATTTGAGTGGATTAGATTCAAACATGCCTCCAACATACATGTACTCTTCTTGTCCCTGGATGCCTATTGAGTGCTAGTCCTTCATATTGGTGCTCTTCACCAAGAAATCAATGGCTACTGGCTCATCACCATAATCCCTTTGATCTGCATATTCCTTTTGTAATGTATCATGGTTTGACTTGTTTCCTTCTGCCTCGTTGAAAATCCTGTCAGACTCATCCTCTGTTTCCTTTTGGCCTTCTTGAAGAAGGGTGACTATGATGATGTCTGAAATGGACTCACAAAATGCTTGCTCATCCCACATAACATCACCTCTCTATTTAAAGCTTTCTTCTTTTAGGCATTCCTCCAGGAAGACAGACCTCTCCTTTTCCTCCTTGCTGATCAAGATTTCTAGATTTTCAAAAATATTCCCCTTATCCTCCTCCAACTCAGGCTCCTTAGTGTAGTCATCCTCATTATCAAAATATCAAGGAAGTTCATCAAACAGAGGGGAAGAGAGCTCACCATGCATTTGTTCCTCCTCGTATTGCTAGAACATCGGCATATATGCAAGACCTACGTCTTTTCCATTGCTGATAAGGTCTTTACAAGGAGCATTGATGATGATTTCTTCTTCATTTTCACTCATGACAGCCTCTTGAATAATTATAGATTGGATCTTCTGCTCCTCACTCGCCTCCTATAGAATAGGTTCTTCCTTGAGAAGGGGTGAAGTGGGATAAGCATGTGGAAGAGGAGGCAGTCCTTGAGCTATAATCCAATGATTCTCCTCTTTCCACTTGGTTAGCACTTCATCTATATCAGGTGTGACCTGATAGCTCTCTTGGGGGTGCATAGATGGGGTGTGTTCAGACATAGAATGTGCCATTTGGTCTGCAACATCCATCACATACTGGTTGGGGAATCTCTCTCTGGATTCCAACTCTGCAATTCTCCTGGCTAGATCCTCTTGGAAGAGCTTTTCCTAGAGGTCATCAACATTATCATGAGCAGGAGTAGCCTTAGCTTCTTCAAGGTTTTGAGAAAAACCTTGCTTCTCCTCCTCCCTACCCCATGATTCCACTGTATTTCCCCAGTTTAGGATCTCAGAATTGGAATTTTGCTCCTATGAACAGGCAACAACTTTGTTTTCTCCAAGGTCCTGAGGCTCTTTTGTGAGGTCTAGAAGTTTGAACTCTCTTTCAAGAAGCAGCTTCATCCTAGCCTCCAAATCTTCAATTTGCTTGGCTAGTTATCCTGAAAGAGTCTTTCTTGGAGGTCACCAGCATGATCCTCTTCAAAGCTCTAGGTTGGTTCCTGGCATTCCTTTCTCCAACTCAAAATTTGCACATCATGGTGAAGGACTTTGGGAGGCTGAGGAATGCTAGGAAGAGGCTATTGATGTGCTAGAGGAGTCTTTAGAAGAGGGATGCGCTGGCTAGTGGTACTCCATTCAATGGAAGATTCACAATCTAAGGAGTTTAGAAGGTTCATCTCCATGGGAGGTCATTCTGATTCCCTTTGATATTGGAAAGCCAGGCGCATAGGATTGAGAGCGAAAGCATTTGATGAGCTGGAGTGAGCAAGTGCAATCTGATAGAAAGGATTTGGCATAAAAGAGGGGGTTTTCTTCAGATTAGGAGGGGGTGCGTAAGGTTGACTGCCTTGAATAAATGGATTTCTCCATTTTTCTGCCTCCTCCCCCATGGATTGCAAGCCCTATGCTTGCCCAAACAAGCACTCCTCTTTATACATCAGCTCTTGTTGATATCTGTACTACTCTTCTAGCCTATTAATCTCCAATTCCAGGGCCACTTCCCTTATAGTTGCAAGGCAACTAGGAGAGCTGCTTGAGGGGATTGCATAAATATTTGGAGACTGATTATATTCATATGAAGGAAAACAAGACCCATGATTTTGCGCAAAAGAAATATACATACAAGAAATGATTTATGAATGGCACTAGGCTGCTTAACCAACAGATTCAACTCAAAGTCACCAATTGTGTTTGATGCAAAGCCTCCAAAGGCTGGTCAGTTGAAGAACACACCAAAAATTCTTCAACTCTTTGGACAAAACCTGTCCTAGTTGGTCCCACCAGGCGTGCCAAAATTGTTGACACAGGAAAATTACACCCAGTGGCAGGAAGTCAAACTCCTACCTTCTCCTCACAACATGGAAACTCCCCTCTTGCCTATGGGACCGATGAAGCTGGAGGGGAGAGTCTCTAGATAAGGGCTAGCTCCCTTTGATGCATCGTGTTTGTTCCAAGAAGTGTTAACACATACATATATAGGTATATAAAAAGGGGGGAAAGGGAAAAAGATGCAGGAAAATAAACTACTCTAAAGAGGTGATGCACCAAAATGAGCTGACCTTCACACATCCACTCTTGAAATCAAATAAATGCATACATACACTTCACACTTGGTAGAAGGACCGGGTTGTTAAAAACTGGCAGGGAGGCCTTAATGGGAAATACAAAAAGTGGAGGTTCACCAAAGGTGCTATAAGATGCACACTTATGTAGTAACTTCCTCTGTTTCACACTTCTCAAATACTGCTCTCCTATTTTTAGCTACAAAATGGCACCTTATAGACAACAGGTACATTGGTGTTGGACCTATGAGAGCATCAAAAGACAATGACTGAACACAAACAACACTCAACACATCCTCTGAAATATCTATCCAAATGGAGGTAAAAAACTACTTTTATTTGATTCAGGTGGAAATTTTGCTAGGGCTACACCTTAGAAAAATGTGGAAGATCATTACAAAATGACAAGTTCGTAATATATATGAGAAACTAGGAAGTCCATTTGGCACTCCCTCTTTACAAGTGGCAATCGTGTCCCTTCATTGGGAAGAACAAGTCGCTCAAAACATTAATGAGCCATCTGCTTTATCTGCTCAAAATATACCCTTTCAAGGTCAATACACGGTTTATCCACCCATAAAATGTAAAATGGAGAAAATCGGTTGCTTTACTAGCTGTTTGCATCCTCTCATGATCAATTCGCAGGAACTATTTCACCTGCCAGAGTCACTTCTCAAATGGTGCCACTTGGACTAACTGCTTGCTCATTTCATGCTTATCTCCGTGCCTTTTCTCAATTTTGTCTCTATCTAGCTCCTTCAGCCCTCGGGGGTGAACATTTGAGTGGGTCGCTGCATTCTGGCTCATGGTTAACACTCTTTCACTCGAAAGCAAATGGCCATTTCATTTCATTAACTTTGACGTCCTGCGGCCGTCATGCTTTAATCACCAATGGATATTTCACCTTCTTGAATTTGATGGCTTCCCAAATGTCACCACTTGGAAAACCAATGGCTATACTGTTTTGCTAATTTTGACGTCCTCTGGGACATCCTCAGGTCCATGTGGCTTTGTCTTTTTGCGGCTTGTCTTCCTTGCCTTGTATGTTTCTTAGCACAAGTCTCTTTGAAAAAGTCCCTTTTGACTTGGCCAAAAGTCCCCCACAAGGGCACCTGCCCTTCGGGGTCCTTCGACGGGTCCCTTTGTTTTCCAGACTACCTCCCGGGCTCCCGTAGACATTATCCATGGACAATTTCCCCAGGTCAATTTGCTTTGTGTTTTCCATGGGCTTTTATCCGCAGACAATTTCCCATGGGAAAAAAGTCTGCAAAAATTTTGCCTGGCCTGGCCATTGCATTAAAGTGCGCCCGAATTCCTTTAGACTTTTTGTTTGATCACATACAAAATCCCATGGACAAAAAGTCTGTGAAAATTCTGCCTAGCCTGGCCATTGCATTGAAGTGCACCCGAATTCCTTCGGACTTTTTTTCTCAAGGAATTCCTTCAGGCAAAAAGTCCGAAGGAATTCAGGACTTAGTCCATTTTGAACTTACAAATTTTAGACTTACCCAAATTTTTTCCTTTTGAAGCACCTGCCCTTTGGAAGGGTATTGAACTTTTCAGACTGCCCCTCAGCCAAGGGCATACCCTTGAACCAAGCCGTTGAACCAAAAATGGTTCAACGGTTCATTTGGTTCAACCAAGTGCACTAATGAACTAGTGAACCAAGAGATTGAACCATCCACTTTGAACCATATTCATTGAACCAAGCCCGTTGAACCAAGAAGGTTCAACGGTTCAATGCTTGAGAATCGAGAGACTGAACTTGAAGATGGACTTTTGAACCAAAGGTCGCTGAACCGCTTGAATCAGGCCATGAATTAAACTCATTGAACTTGTGTGACCTGAAGATGACTGGCTTTGAACAACAGGGGAAGAAGGTGACCAAAAATTTTGCCTGTGGGAAAAATTGGTCAACATAGAGGTTTTGCTAAATTATTTCAGACTTTTTGTCTGAATCTTTTCCCTAAGTGTTTTATTTTGGACAAATTGTCTGCATAACTTTTTTGAAGGTCCATGACATTTTTTTCAAAGGACTCTTTCAAGCTTAGAAGGACCCTTGTAACTTTTCTGAAAGGCACTTTAACTTTCTCGAAGGACTTTTTCAGGATAAAGGACTCTTTCATATTTTTAAAGGGTATGTTTTGTTCTAAAAAGGACCATTTCATTTCTCCGAAGGGCACTTTCATTTCTCTGAAGGGATCTTTTCAAAAAATATTAAGGGAAGAATTATTTCAGACATTTTGTATGAAACAACTCTTCTGAAGGTCCAAACATTTATTTTAAAAGGTATCTCTCTTGCAAGAAATGTTTCACTTAAATATTTTTAAACATTTTTTCCAAAATAAATTTCTCAAAGGGTGCTTGTAACATTTTCGAAAAGCACTTCGTTCTTTCCAAAGGGTAGGTGACAAAAAACCCGAAGTGTATTCTAGAAAGTTTGAAGGATTGTTTAATGGGAAGATAGACTGCTGAAAAAGTGCCAAAGGGTTTTTTTTCAAAGGGAAAGATCATTTTAAGAAGTCCAAAGGATTGTTTCTAAGATAAAGTAAACCATTTCAAAAATTTGAAAGGTATTTTTTTTTCAGATGGGATGTTTACAACTTTACTAAAGGGTCACAAGCAAAAGTTGAAGGGTATGTTTTCTTTTTGATTAGGTCTTTTTCACTTGCCAAAGGGTCATCTCAAAGAAACAAAGGAAGCCAAGTAGAAAATCTGAATGAATTTTTTTAGAGAAATTATCTGAAGAATTTTTTTAGAGAAATTGTTTGAGGTGCCAAAGTCCATTTCTTTCAAACATTTTATTTGTGGTAATTCTAAAAGGCATAAAGGACCAAGAAAAACTTGAAATAGAAAGTCTGAAGGGACTCTTTGGAAGAATTGTCCATGAGGAATAGATTTCCTTTGGGAAAAAGAGCCCAACATATTTTAGATAAATTATCCAAAAGAATGCAGAAGATAAAACCTGAAGATAAATGTTGAGGATAAGAAGTCAGAAGAATTACCTAAGTGATGGCCCATAAAATGTCAATTTTAAACTACAAGGAATAGATGTAGCTTTTCAAATAAGTGAACATGCACCTTCTGACATGTGAGAAGATGACAAATGGAGAGATTTTGAGTTTTGGTTACACAACAAATAGAAGTAGATAGGTCAATGGTTTGATTTGTTACATTGTTGCACAACTCAATGAGCCAACAAAGAATAGTTAACATCCAAATGAATTTCTAACCAATGGACCCATTTATGGTAAAACACAGTTTTGGAGAATCTTGATCTTGTTGGTTTAACAAAAAATAAAACATCTTACAAAATGTAGTGTAACTATTCCATTCTCAAGTTGACATATGTCTAAATCATTTTTAGACTTCCCTTTGCTTGATCTCTTTCTCAAGGCTATATATATGTTTTCATTCTATCCATTGAAGAACCTCTACCGGTTATGGTAAAACTTCAGCCAGTTTTGTATTGTAACTCTTGAAAAAATATACAAGTGATTTCACCATTTTCACATTACACTATTGAGTATAAGTTTGAATCTTGTTGATAATGACTAGTGAAAGGGTTATTTTCTATCATATCAATCTATGATCACTTACCAATGTGTAGAAAAGATGATGTTGTAAGTCTCTGTTAACAATCTTTACTAAGTGTATAAAAATCTTAGAAGTGGTATATGTAAAATTTATTTTTAGAATCATTCATCACCCTCCTAAATGTCAAATACCTTCCTGAATCTAACTTATGAAATACTGATGTAACAATGTCTTTATTGTGAATTTATGTGAAATACCCTTGTTTATATTTAAGTAGTGGTTTCAGTCTTAAGAGGATATCAAATATTGGTACATCACCACTTGTTTTCCCTATTTTTTTCCTTCTCCCTTTTCATTCACAATTGTTAGTTTAGAAAGAGTTTCAAGTTGCATCAAGGGGAGGTAACCCCTCATCTCGAGATGATTCCATTGTGCTTCTTGGATGAGAAAAATTGAGCATTTCCTCATGGGTGAAAATTAAAGTGTGAATAGTTTTTGGCACGCTTGGTGGGAGATAGAAATCTAAGTCCTAGAAGATTGTTCAATATTGGTGCTAGTCTTGACATAGTTACAGATAAAGAAGCGTATAATTTTAGTACTTGGTGACTTCATTGAAGAATTCAAATTCTTTGGTTGATGATCAATCCTTCTTTCCATGCCAAAGGTGACTACTAGGTCTGCTGCTAAAGGTGTACCCTTTGAGTTTATGAAATTACCTCCATATTCAACAAAAAGGTCTAGGTTTTTCAACACTCAACCCTATAAAAGAGGTTTTACGTTCAAAGATTCCAAGTTTGTATTGAATTATATTCCTAACATCCATAGTAATATCCCCAATATGACTAAAATATAACCTTCTATGCCTTTATAGGGGGCATCTCCCTTGTAACTTGCCCAATATGATCAAATTCCAGGAGCTACTCTCAAAAGTGTCCCATATTTTAGTGGAGATGGTCCAATTATTGCCATTGAGCACATCAAGAATATAGAAATTTTTCGTAATATCCATAGAATCACTCAATAAAATGTAGCCATTAGGTTGCTGGCCTTATCTTTCAAAGGAAAAGTTTTAGACTGGTATGGGACCCTACCTGTAAGTTTTATTAGCTCATGGGATGAATTGGGGACCCTATTAACTGATAGGTTTGGGAAAAAGAGTGATCACTTATCTCTAGCTAAGTAATTGAAAAAATTTAAGAGGGAACCACATGAATTCATGTAGGATTTCAATACTAGGTTTCAAAAAACTTGGGATAGAATCCCAATTCTTGTGAGGCCAACTGCAAATTATACATTTTTGTACTAATTAAAAACATTGAATAGTGACATTCCCATGATGATTAAGTCTATGGGTGGAAACACATTGATTTATACCTATGAAATATCCATAAATTCTAAGAATTTTCTTGTTCATGTAGGAAAAATAGCTCCTAGACCTCCAATGCCACTATTCCCTGATTTGCATTCTCCTAGTCAAAGTGCATTGCCCACTTTAACTCCTTTGCTTGGTCAAGAAAAATTTGCCATTTCCCCTACCAATGAAATGTATGAAATCAAAAGCCTAATTCAAAGTGTTACTAATGGATTGGTTTCTCTCAAAAGATAGTAAGCCCAAAACTATAGGCCTTATCAATCCTATAATTAGTTTGGACAAACAAATATATCTCCTTTTCAAGGCAATAATTAGGGACAAGGTCAAATTACTCAAGCTAGGCCTTATCAAAGTTATAATTTAAATATTTCTTCATCCTCCAAATACCTTTTTCCCATCCAAAACAACTTGGTGTAGGAACAACCATGTTATCCATCTTTTGAACAAGGCCAAGAGCATGTTGCTTATGCAAATGAGATGCACAATCAAGGCATGGTAATGCAAGGCAACCAATCTTTCCAAACTTTAAATTTTGAAGGACCTATGAAAGAAGGGATTGAAAATATAAAACCTTAGACTTATTCCAATCTCATGAATCATTTGGAGGGTAAGTTTTATGCCATTAATTATGTGAGGAATACAAGCAATCAAAATACTAGTGTGGTTGCCAACACTAGATCAAAGAAAAGGGTCATTGAAGAAGTTCAAGGAACCAATCAAGGACCTATTTTGAATCCTACATCATATTAGATGAGAGGATGGCCTAATTAAAATCTTAAATCAAAATAAGATTAGAGGATTCCAAACTTTAGGACAGTTACTACAACCCTGCCTCCATAAGGTACATCACAAGTTGCAAATGTTCATAAAGAGAACCCTAAGGTAAGTAATCCTTCCATTAATGTTGTGGAATAGATTAAGAAGCTTCATATGAACATATAATTATTGGATTCTCTAACATTACAAGGGTAGAAATATATACTCCAAAAGGAATTGCATGGACTAGGTACACAAGCTGGCCCATCTAGAAGTGACAATGTAGTTTTTGTCAATGAAACTTAATCTATAGATGGTCAGGCGAATAAAGATGATAATAATACTCATTTATACATATCCTTAATTATTGGTTCATAATTACATCATATAAAGTGGATCAAGCACATTAGTTATGCCAGAATACATATCAGATAAGCTAGGCATCAAATATGAGCCAATGACTAAAGGAGTTTTGCAATTAGATGGATCACTAGCCAAAACTTTGGGGATAGTGAAATGTTTGAATCTGATTCTTCATGCTTGTCCTAATTTTTCAATTCCTCATTATTTGGTGGTAGTAGATTTACCTCCCTATTTTTCTCTTTGTTTGTCAAGAGACTTTACATCCAATATAGGTGGATACTTGGTAGCTAACTGGTCCTACATGGTGTTTAAAACAAAATATGGCACTATAGTGAAGATTTAGTCAGAACCTATTCATAGAGATCACTTAGAACCATATTAACCAAAGGTATCAAATGTTAACTATGATGTCATTGATGAAGTGGAGTTTCACATTGATCAGTCCCCATCATCTTCCCTTGAAGGAGTTTTTTATTTGTTCCTAGATGAGTGGGGATATGATAACTATGTGCTTGATACTTACAAGTTTATTGAAGAATCTAGTCTTGGGGTCTATTATATGTATGATAAGGAATCTTTCATGCCCAATTTAATGAAGTCAAATGAAGATGTGAATGGCTTGTAGTAACTCTTTTGTGATGGATCTAGAAGCAAGATTGGGGCAGGTGGTGGAGCTATGTTGGTTTCACCTTCAAAGGAAAGGTATTTTTCAACTTTCAAGTTTTAGTTCTCTTGTACTTGTAATGTAGCTGAATATGAGGTCCTCATTCATGGCCTAGAGTAGGCAAGCAAAAGAAGTGCCAAATATTCTCAAGTGTTCGGTGATAGCGACCTCGTTGTCAATCAAGTTAGAGGGCAAAATTTGACCAAGAACTCCTTGCTTAAGTCCTATAAGAATAGATTTTTGGACCTTGTAGAAGACTTCATGGCATTTAACATAAATTCTATCTAAAGAGAAGATAGCAAACATGCTGATATGCTATCAACAATTGGAGCTTAGTTTGATGTTCCAAAGGGCATAAAGGAAGATAAAAACTAGCCTCATATAAAGGTGATTGTGAGAAATTCTATACCAGAAAATGTCACCAATTGGTAGGTGTTTAACAGTGACTAAAAAATAACATGTTTCCTATAAGAATAAGCTGAGTTATCTACAAAGAATCAGTCCAAGCTTCAACAACAATATAGAGGGTAGATTATCCAGTTGAAGTATAATAAGCTTCCTAAAGGCCTAGTGACTCTTGAAACCTTATTCAACGAGGATGACTAGCTCAAGAAGGAGAAGGTAAGCATACCAAACAAGAAAGATAACTATGAAAGGGTAGATATATTCAAAGATAAGTTACTTGCACTTGGAAATGTATGCACTAGTCAAGACAAGCATGATTTTATTGAACTATGCAAAGAGTTTAATGATATTTTTGCATGGGAGTATAGTGATTTAAAGGGTTTTGACCCAAGATTAGCTAAACATAATATAGATCTAGATGAAAATTCCAAACCCATCAAACAAAGACAAAGACCAATCAATCCCAAGATTGAACCACTCATGAAAAAATAACTCATTAAGTTGATTGAGTTTAGAATCATCTTTCCTATCAAGCATTCTTCTTGGCTGGGCAACTTAGTCCCTATTAGAAAGAAGAATGGGGAGATAAAATTGTGTACAAACTTTAGGGACTTGAATAGATTATCTTTGAGAGATCATTATCCCCTCCCTTCTATGGAGCAAATTTTTCAAGTGGTAGCATGTAGTGAGAGGTTTTATCTCTTAGATGGTTATTCTGGGTACATTCAGATTCTGGTAAAAGAAAGTGACCAATAAAGACAACCTTCATGACCAAATGGGGTACACTTGCCAACAAGAAAATTCTATTTGGATTGTTGAATACTGGAACTACTTTCCAACTTGCAATGGATATGGGTTTCCAAGGACTGATCAATGACATTGTATTGGTTTATCTTGATGATGTGACAGTCTTTTCCAAGGATGCAAAAGATCACTTGAATCACCTAAGGTAGATTTTTTTAAGTTTTAGAGTGTTTGGGATCTCTCTAAATCCAAATAAGTGTGTGTTTTCTATTCATGAAGGCAAAATCCTAGGACACATTATTTCTAAGAAAGGTCTGTCCATTGATCTAGAAAGAGTAAGTGCCATCTTGGCATTGTCTTTACCTAAGTAGAAGAAAGGTTTACAAAGATTTTTTGGTAAGATAAATTTCATTAAGAGGTTCATTCCTAATTTTTATAACTTGGTCAAGCCCTTGACATATATGCCAAGGAAAGATGAGATATTCACTTGGATAGGAAGGAGAAAAGAATGTTTTGAAGAGATCAAGCAAGCCATTGCCTAGGCCCCTACTCTTGCAAGTCCTAAATTCTCCAAAGAATTTAACTTATATAATTTTGGGAATGAAGAGGTAATATCTACCATGATTACTCAAGCTAATGATGAAAATGTGGAAACACCTATTTCTTTTTTCAGTCAAGGTCTAGAAGGTTATGAGACAAGATATACATATGTAGAGAAACAAGTGCTTTCAATTATAAGGAGTTTAAAGAAGTTTAGACATATGTTATCTACTAAAAAGATTCATATTTTTTTGCCTCATCTTGATAAGAAATATTTTCTATTGATAAGAGATTTGAATGAGAAAAGGGCAGGTTGGATCACCAAAGTGATGGAATATGATGTAGAGATAAAGACAACTAAGTTAGTGAAAGGAAAAGGACTATGCGAACATCTTATTTCAGACTTGAAGGAGAAAAGGGAGGTTATTTTGGCACTTCATGATGATCTTATAGTAGTTGTACCTTTAGCCACAAGGAGTTGGACATAAGACATGATTCATTTCCTTCAAATTGGTGAGTATCTACAAGGTCTTGATAGGGCCAAGATGAAATACTTTAGGTTACAATCCATTCCTTATGTGCTAGTTGATGGAGTGTTATTTAGAAAAGACTTTTTAGGTGTGCTTTTAAAGTGTATTGATTCATATCAGATTGAAAAAGTGTTACATGAGTTTCATGATGGACCAACTGGTGGCCACTTTGCTCCAAGAACTATAGTTGCCAATATTATGATAGCTAGTTACTTTTGGCCCAGCCTATTCAAAGACACCCATTTTTAGGTGAGAAAATGCTAGAAGTGTGATCTTATTTATGGAAAAAAAATCTAGTTACCTTGCCCCTTCATCCAATCCAAGTTGAACAAACCTTTATGCAATGGGGTTTAGTTTTCATGGGTCTGATCAATCCTCCTAGTGCTGGTCACAAGGGGGTGTTGACAACCACTGATTATTTTACTTGATGGGTAGAAGCCGTATCTCTTAAGGAGGTAAATGAAAACTCAATCCTGGACTTCTATGAAGGTATAGTAACTAGATTTGGAGCTTCTTCAATAATCATCTTAGATAATGCATTAGTCTTTCTAGGAGCAAGGACAAGTGAATGGGATTTGAAGCATGACATCTACCTTAGCACCTCCTCCAATTACTATTCCCAAGGAAATGGACTAGATGAGTCCAAAAATAAGAACTTGATCAGGATCATTAAGAGAACAATGGAGGAGAATCAAAGGACTTTGCACATCAAGTTGAATACAACCCTTTAGGCTGATAGGATCACCCCAAAGAGAGAAATTGGAAATTCACCATTTACAGTTGTGTATGGAAGGGAAGCTAGACTTCCTATCTCACTTGAGTTACCAGCCTTAGATCTTACCTATCAACTGCAATTGATGGAAAATGATAGTATGGAGGTCAAATTATGTGAGTTTATGGAGCTTGAGGAAATAAGAGATCAAGTTATGCACACCATGACTACTCACCAATAATAAACAAAGAAGTATTTTGATAGGAATTCCATGCACATGAGTTTCAAAGAAGGAGACATTGTCCTAAAATGGGATGAAGATAGGGCCAAGCCTAGAAAAAACATAAAGTTTGATGCTTTATGGAGTGGCCTATATGTAATCACATAGTGCAAATAACATAATGCTTTCTAACTCTCAAGGTTGGATGAAGAGAAGCTACATATCCCAGTCAGTGGGATACATTTAAAACATTGTTACTAATGGTTCTGTTATTTTTATTGTACATAATTTCCTATTTTTCTTGTGTTCCCTAAGTGCTTATACACATGTGTGAATTTATCCTTGTATTTACTTGGTCTTGTTATTATTGATTGGTGTGTTTCCTTGTGTTTGTTTTGGCACAATCCTTGTAGTTATCTTTAAGAAATCCATTGAATCCATGCCCAATGGACTATATAGGTTACTGGTCTAATCAGTGTAATAGGCACACTACCCCTGTGAGTCACCAATTTGTTGACCAAATTTTGGTCTTTCAGGTTGAAACTGAGCACTCTATCCATTCAATCACCTATTCATGTCTTTGGTTAGACTCAATATTGAAGCTTTCATTCAAGAGAGGTACCTTATATATAAAATCGGTAGCAAATGCACAAGTCTTTCCTTCAAATAATTTGTTTTGGTCTTTTGCTAAGATTTCAAATCTTTTATTTTGACTAAGTGTTCAATTTCTTTTGGGTTATTCAAGGAATATTCCTTTTAGGTTTTGTTCAAGTGTTTCTTTTGGAGGTTTTGCCAAATTATTTGAACTTTTTATCTGAAGCTTTTCCCTAAGTTTTTTATTTTAGAAAAATTGTCCGTGCAACTTTTCTGAAGGTCCATGGTAGTTTTTCTGAAGGACTCTTTCAAGCCCAAAAGGACCCTTGTAACTTTTTTGAAAGGCACTTTAAATTTCTTGAAGGACTTTTTCAAGCTAAAGGACCCTTTCATTTTTCTAAAGGGTATGTTTTATTTGAAAAAGGACCATTTCATTTCTCCGAAGGGCACTTTCATTTCTCTGAAGGGATCTTTTCAAAAAATCCAAAGGGAAGAATTGTTTCAGACATCTTATCTGAAACAACTCTTCCAAAGGTCAAACATTTTTTTTAAAGGTATCTCTCTTGCAAGAAATGGTTCACTTAAATCTTTTCAAAAAATTGTTTCAAAAATTTTATTCAAAACAAATTTCCCAAAGGGTGCTTGTAACTTTTTTGAAAGGCACTTCATTCTTTCCAAATGATAGGTGACAAAAAGCCCGAAGGGTATTCGAGAAAGTTTGAAGGATTGTTTTATGGGAAGATAGACTATTGCAAAAGTGCCAAATGGTTTTTTTTTCAAAGGGGAAGATAATTTTAAGAAGTCTAAAGGATTGTTTCAAAGATAAAGTAGACCGTTTCAAAAATTTGAAAGGTATTTTCCTTTTAGAAAGGATGTTTACAATTTCACTGGTCATCTCAAAGAAACAAAGGAAGCCAAGCAGAAACTCCAAAGGAATTCTTCAGAGAAATTATCTAAAGAATTTTTTCGGAGAAATTGTCTGAGGTACCAAAGTCCATTTCTTTCATAAATTTTGTCTATGGGAATTCTAAAAGGCATAAAGGACCAAACAAAGCCCAAAATAGAAAGCCCAAAGGGAATCTTTGGAAGAATTATCTGTGAGGAGTAGATTTCCTTCAAGAAAAAGAGCCTAAAATCTTTCAGGTAAATTGTCCAAAAAAATGTAGAAGACAAAGCTTGAAGATAAATGCCAAGGATAAGAAGTCTGAATAGATACTCGAGTGATGGCCTACAAAATTTCACGTTTAAAATATGAAAATTAACCATTGGGATTCAAACAAAGGAGTGAGGGCCCATAGAACATCAATTTCAAGCTACAAGGAATAGCCATTGCTTTTCAAACAAGAGAATGAGCACTTGAAGATAGATGAGAAGATGACAAATGGCAAGATTATAAGTATCAGTTACACAAAAAACATAAGTATACAGGTCAATGGTTCAAGTTTTTACACCATTGCATAGCTCAATGAGCCATCAAAGAACAATTAACATCCAAATGAATTTCCAACCAATGGACCCATTTATGGTAAAACATAGTTCAGAGCATCTTGATCTTGTTCGCTTAACCAAAAAGAAAACATCTTATAGAATGCAATGTAACTATTCCATTCTCAATTTGACACATGTATAAATCATTTTTAGACTTCCCTTTACTCAATCTCTTTCTCAAGGCTATATATATGTATTCATTCTATTCATTGAGGAGCCTCTGCTGGTCATGGTAAAAATTTGGCCAATTTTGTACTATAACTCTTAAAGAAATATACAAGTGATTTCACCATTTTAACATTGAAATATTGATTATAAGTTCAAATATTGTTGATAATGACTAGTGAAAGGTTTATTTTAAAACATATCAATCTATGGTCACTTACCAATGTGCAAAAAAGATGATGTCGTAGGTCTCTGTTAGCATTCTTTACTAAGTGTATAAATGTCTTTGAAGTGGTATATGCATATTCTCTTTGTAGAATCATTCATCACCCTCCTAAACATCAAATACCTTCCTGCATATAACTTATGAAATACTGATGCAGCAATGTCTTTGTTGTGACTTTGTGTGAAATACCATTATTTATCTTTATGTAGTGGTTTCAATCTTAAGAGGATATCAAATATTGGTGCATCACCGCTTGTTTTCCCAATTGTTTTCCTTCTCCCTTTTCATTCACAATTGTTAGTTTATAAAGAGTTCAAGGTGCATCAAGGGGAGCTAGCCCCTCATCTAGAGATTCATCTCAACAAAATTGTCACCCACAACAAGAGAGATGATTCCATTGTGCCGCTTGGATGAGGAAAATTGATCATTTCCTCAAGGGTGCAAATCCAAGTGTCAACAATACCTTTGTCATTTTTATCTCATTATCACATTGTAAAAGCATTACAAATTATAGTGTTGTGTTAGCATGAATAATATGAATGATAAGTGGAAGTGATATTACATTAGATGTTGAGATGGAAATAGTATGTTATTGAGAAATGCTCAGTTGGGATTAGATTCTTCATATGGTTATGTATCTTAATTATATTGTCTTAATATTTCTTGGGTAAGTTATCCCTTAGAAATTTTATAATAAAGTGTGGATAATGTTGTTGAATGCATGGAAAAATTGAATCGTAATTATATCCTATTTTCTTATCCTGTAGATGGAATATATTTCCGTAGTAGTGGCTTGTGTTTAAGAATAAATAAAACATGTTGAACTAGGTATTGTTGTACATAAACTATTATGCATTACTTTGGGTATATTGTTGATCTTGTTGAGAAATATGCAAGATATTTAATTACATATGTACCATTACATGGTTTGGAAAGATGCTTGGTAAGCTACAGATAAGTATGAATGAACTTGAGCTGATTTACTATCTTAGTGTATGAAGTTTATAATATGCTGGAAATTAAGTTTTGAGTTTCATTACCTCATTGATATTGTTATAATGATGACCAAATTATCACTAATGGCAATTGAATAGGTGAACAATGTAATAGGAGGTAAATGTATGATCTATTTTATATTTAAATTAATATTTGAGCTCAATATGAATTAAGTTCATGGCTTGAATATGGGTTGGCCCTAGTGTGGGTAAGAAAGTCTTGCTTAGAAAAATTGACTGCTATTTTTAGTCCTAATTTTTGTATATAGTTGGCTATAGTGAATGCTTTGATAGTGTTAATAATGTTGCCATTAGATGTTTACAAGTGACACTGTGGGATAAATATTTCATAGAGACATTACATAATTTTCTCAGGCACGAATTGTATATAATAAATGATTTTTATTTTTAGAAGGAAAGTTGTTATTAACATTAGTGATATTTGGAAATTTAATTCATACCAATACAAGTATAAAGGAGTCTAAAATTGTGATTTTATGCATATTTGAATCAAGTGTTATAACACTTATGGAGTTTAAAGGAAAATTTTCATATTGGATTATTTCATGTAAGTTTTGTTGAAAGACATAATATTACAGTCATGTATGTTTGACATAAGATGGACTAGTCAAGTTAGTGTTGCATGCATGTAATGGTGTAATGCTTGTATAATTCACAAGTTATGAAGTTCTTAAATTAAATAAATGCCTATAAGCATATAACAAAGTTAACATTGAAAGTTATTTTGGAAATGAAGCAAAGGAAAATGTATAAATTAAATGTAGCTAATGAAATACTAGATTCTTGTGATAACTAGTTTATTTGGTTACGTATAACTAGTCTTGGTATATGGAAATCAAATGATAAGTGGGCAACAACATAAGTGCTAGGACCCTAGTTGTTGACCTGTGGGATGATTTATGGATTCCACATGAGTGAATTAATTATAAAATAATTAATGATAAATACACAATGGAGGCTCACTTATGTGACATAATCTATCCTTGTCAAGAATATTTATGTGGTTCAAATACAAATAGTAACTTGTCTTCGGGTAATGCAACTATATCTCATATTGTGTTAAGTGTAAAGTAGAAGCATATGGTGTAAATATCATAAAAAAAATTATGACATCATGGTATAATGATCTGAAAGGGATAGTACCATTGTGAATTCCTTGTTTATGAGAAGATTAATGAATAAAGTCATCTCTAAGTCCTATTACCTTCTCAAAGATTATATGTGAGTACATTTTATTTATTGACCTAGTTATGGTAAAAATCTTTGATTAATTAGATAGTATGATGATTCTTCTACATTATGAGCCTTGAATTTTATGTATGTAGTATTGTATAATTTTTATTTCATGTATATTGACAATAATTTATTAGGAATTTGAAACCTCCATTATCCATTATCCTATCCCCTAGTGGTGTATGCATTACATAAATGGTTTGGGTACTTAATAAAATATTCCAATTATCTCAAGTGGCAAAAAATTTGTTTTCTACCCAAATCAATACCCAAACTTCTATAGATGTGAGTCTCTTATGTAGGGTAAGGAGTCCTAGGTGGTCCTATTAGGAAGGTGTCTAATCCCATACAATTCATAGCTTATTGTTATCGACCACATAACTATATTCCTTGAACTACATGAAGATTCATAGGGAAATAATCTTTTCTTTAGAATCTTCTAGGTGTAATTACCCTAATTAAGAGTTGAATATACATAAATTTGGTTATGGGGTTATGGGTGTATTACGCTAAACTAAACTATATATTGGACCCTTTCCATAATTTCACTTTTGACACTGAAAGTAGTGACACTATAAAAAAATTTGGGTCATTTTACTTGGATTTGGTTCTCATGGAACTTCCCTTTTGATTTGTTATCCCAATTTGAATATCCGTGATAAGTATTATACAATTATGAGCCATTTGTAATGGTCTCCTCCTAGCTATTTAACCCTAAATTGAGATGGGTAAATATAATATAAGGTTAAGAATATAGAAATGAATAAACTCAATGGTGATAAATAGATCTATAGTAGGACAATTAATTTTCAAAATTAGATAAACAAGTATTCTGAATTTAAATGTTGAGATATGTTAAAAATAGAATGTATAACTATTGATTAATATTGAAATAAATCATAAATAAGAGTACTTAAAGGATTTAATGTGTGTATGAAGATCATAGTTGAAACAAGATAGAATTGGACTAAATCAAGATAGTGAAACAATCATCATATCATTTAAAATTGCATTATGTCTCCTTAGATGTTTGCATCAGATCTGAATAGATGCATTAATGCTATTATATATATTTGGTGCAGGTCTCCAGTATGGAATGTTGACTAGATTTGAGTGTGACCACATAAAACCTTATAGATTTTTTGTCACCTTTATTTTGAAGTGTTTGGATTATGTGCACAGACTGTCATTTTTTTCAGATAATCAAACCCTAGCTCTTCACCCTTGGAGTGACTATGGGAAAAATGGGTTAGTGGGAACATGGTGTTGAGCTACCCCAAGGAACCCTCTATTAATAGGTACTACCTACCTAGCCAATACTCTAAAGAGGGCCTCATACTTTTGTAGATCCCCCTACATGTCTTGTGTGTGTATCAAGATGCAACGTGTGATAAGTAAGTACATATAGGGACCTAGCTTATAACTTGAAAAATATGTCTCATGTAATGCTCCTTCAATAATTCAAACATGTATATGGGTTGTCCCTATGACTGATATTGAAATAAGAAAGAATAGGGAATCTTTTCTCACTTTAATGTTTGATTGAGTGTTTTTGGTAAGTTACCTTGTGAGTTGTTAGGTTTATGTTACGTGAGGAATGGATGAGGGTTGATATTGTATATATTCTAATCCCTTTAAGAAATATCTCATGTTAAAGCATTTAAGATGATAATAAGGATATGCTTCATTTATAATTTGATGAATTTAGGGTGCTATACACTTAGTTTGGCATAGACATTTGTGTTAATGTAGGTGTCCAACTAGGAGCAAGTCTTTGTGAAGCTATAAAATAGGTACAAGTTCAAAACTTGTAGAGGATGATAATAAGTAGGTTTATTGCATAATGAGTAGTATAGAGGGCCTGGGCATAATAATAACATATGGCCAGACTAAGAGATAATCAATAGGCACAAGAGATAACATATGTGAAATTTTATATAGTAGAAAGGTCTTATAATTATACGGTACAACCATGAGAAGTACTTTCCAAGTATACAAGACTGAGGTAATATATAATTTAAATTTTATGCATACATTCCATGCCCCTCCTACCCCTTAATATAGTAATGAAATTTATAGTTTAAAGGAAAAGGAATGTATACATGGGTGTGTATAATACACCTTATCTTTATGTGAGTCACACTTGAGTACTTTTCTAGTGATTGAATTAAAACCAAGAGCATATTATAATATATAATTAGTTCATATAATCTAGAATTAAAATAATTTCAAATGATTGAAATTAAAGAGAGCAAGGTTAGGATTACACCTTTGTACCGATGTAACCATCTTACCTTTTGGTAGTTTGATTTAAAGAGATTATTTATTGTGAAGTTTTGGAGCTAAGATTAGGACAATAGTGAAACCTACAAGTGAAAATATATATAAATATTGGAGGGAAACTTTCCTTTAAACTTGGAGAAAAGGTGAGTTTCCATCTGGTAGTTGATATTAGCTCAACTATGAAACCTAATCATACTTATAACCTGGTGAATGTGAGTTATCCAAGTCAACTCACACTATAAATCTAGTGTGAGTGGATGATTTGATATTTCCATCCTATAAAATTGGTAAGATTGAGTAATCACATCAACCTTGCCAAAAGTGAACCAACTACTCTAGTAGATTGGTTCAATAACACATTAATTTTAAAATAAATGAAATGTAAGGAGTTTTATAATCATAATATATGTTTTTTATGTCATAAAACTTATGAAGGAATCAACAAAATATTTTTAGAAACAAAATTTTTAAGGAAAACTTATTTCCTTTAGGGGTAAGTGCATAGAATTGGGGAGCCAAAGGGGGGTCTTAAGTGTACAATTTTTTCCTAAAAACTAAGAAACTTCAACTTATACAGATTATTTGAGATACCTACACTAAAAAATTTGAAGATGTTACAAGAACATGAATTGTATAATTTTGAATCTAGTTTCTAAATTACTATTTTTTTAAATTGTCAATTATAAGTAGGTCAAACATTAATAATTAAAAGAGGTACTACATTTTTTTACAAAAATCATAGTAGATAGCTTGTCGTGCACCCCATCATTTTTTGAGCATCTTTTACTTTTGTTTAAACCCTTTGGTGGAAAGTTAGATAAGATCATCTAGTTTGTAACTTATATATTTTTAAAATTTTATAATGATTATTTATTTTTTTACTTATTCACAAATCAATTGACACTGAAATATGATCAATAATTCATAACTGATCGTGCATCTCCCTAACTACCTAAAAAATACTAAAAATTATATATTTTTTGAATGTGTATAAAATTAGGTCTAGTTTGTAACCCTATATTTTTTTTTCAGTTTGAATAAATAAAATTAAAGACACATAAACAAAGATAAACATGTATAATTACGACATATAGTGCTATAAAAATACATAATGAGACTTGCGGAAAGTGTTTGAAATGCCAAGCATAAGAAATGCATACACAATATATTACTATTACATTGACATACTTTTAGCCATATTATTGGTTTTATTATAGTTCATTTTCAATTGTCAAAGTTCATGGATGAATTTAATTAATGTTAGTTGTTAACATTGAAGTTTTGTACATCAACAAATGTAAACCTAATTATAATTATAATTATCATTTACCTGACTAAATAGAATCATGACTACAAAATGTGATTTTAGGCTCAATTAGTGCAAATGTCATAAAAAATGAGCCAGTTAGTTAATTGGGGTAATAAGTGATGTGATTTGGGATGAATTGAGCCCTATGAACATAATTATTACTCAAAAAGATGTTAATTTGGGCTAAATCAATTAGTTTAGGGTTTAGGGTCCAATCATGAAGGTAAATGGTGCCAATTTGAGCTAGTTGAACCTATTTATGACTACAAAATGTGTTTGTTAGCTCAATTAGCCCCAATGTCATCATAGATTGAGCCAATTAGTCAATTAGGGAAATCCATGATGTAATTTTTGCCAAATTGGGCCTTATGAACCTAATTCTTACTCTAAATGATGTTATTGGGGTCTAAATTAATTAGTTTAGGGTTTAGAGTTTATGATTTAGGGTTTAGGGTTTTGACCTTAGGGTTTAAGGTAAAAGGTTTATGTTCTAGGGTATAAGGTCTAATCATAAAGGCAATTGGGCATAATTTGAGCTCATTGAAACTATTTATGAATAAATAATATGATTTTGGGCTCAATTATCCCCAATGTCATCACAGATTGAGCCAAATAGTCAATTTGGGAAATCACTGATATAATTAAGGGATAAATTAAGTCATGTGAACTTAATTCTTACTCTAAAAGATATTAATTTGGGATAAATTGATTTTTTTAGGGTTGAGGGTTTATGATTTAGAGTTTAGGGATTAGCTCTTAAGGTTTAAGGTTTATGATTTAGGGTATAAGGTCTAATCATGAATGTAATTTGGGGCTAATTTGAGCTCATTAAACCTAATCATGATTAAATAATGTGATTTTGAGCTCAAATTGACCCAAATCATTAAATATTAATCTACTTAGTCAATTAGGGAAAAATATGATATGATTTGGGCCAAATTGAGCCTTATGAACCTGTTGAAAAGGTAATTGGGGATGATTTATGCTCATTGAACCTATTTATGACTACATAATGTGATTTTGGGCTCAATTAGACCAAATTCCATCATAGATTGAGTCAATTAGTTAATTTGGGTAATTAATGATGTGATTTGAGCCAAATTAAGCATTATGAATCTAATTCTTACTCTAAAGGATGTTTATTGGAGTTAAACTGATTGGTTTAGGGTTTAAGGCTTAAGGTATAGGGTTGAGGGTTTAGTGCATGGGGTCAAATCTTGAAGGAAATTAGGGAAAATTTGATCTCATTGAACCTATTTATGACTACAAAATGTGATTTATGGCTCAATTAGCCCCAATATCATCACAAATTGAGCTAATTAATTAATTAGGGAAATCAATGATGTGATTTGGGCCAATTTAGCCATGTGAACCTAATTTTTATTCTAAAGGATGTTAATTAGGGATAAATCAATTTGTTTAAGGTTTAGGGTTATGATTTATGGTTTATAGATTAGGTCTTAAGGTTTAGGGTTTAGGGTCCAATTTTTAATGCAATTGGGACCAATTTGAGCTCATTAAACTTATTTATGACTAAAAAATGTGAATTGGGATCAATTTGCCCCAATGTCATCATAGATTGAGCCAATTAGTCCATTGGGGAAATTAGTGATCTAATTTAGGCTAAATTGAGCCATGAACCTATCATGAAGGAAATTGGGGATAATTTAACCTTATTAAACCTATTTGTGACTATAAAATGTAATTTTGGGC
The DNA here is from genome assembly GCA_037957365.1 of Torreya grandis. Lineage (NCBI taxonomy): Eukaryota > Viridiplantae > Streptophyta > Pinopsida > Cupressales > Taxaceae > Torreya > Torreya grandis. The sequence goes on from JARHVA010000103.1 coordinate 306,754, forward strand.
TCAACTAGCCCCAATGTCATTATAGATTAAGTCAATTAGTTAACTGGGGGAATTCAATGATGTGATTTGGGAAAAATTAAGCCATGTAAACCTAATTCTTACTCTAAAGGATGTTAATTGGGGTTAAATCAATTGGTTTAGGGTTTAAGGTTTAGGGTTTAGAGCTTAGGGGTGGGGTTTAAGGTCTAATCATGAAGGCAATTAGGGCTAATTTGATCTCATTTAATCTATTTGTGACTAAAAAATGTGATATTTAGCTTAATTAACCCCAATATCTTCACATATTAAGCTAATTAGTCAATTGGGCAATTAGTGATGTAATTAGGGCCAAATTGAGCACTATGAACCTAATTATTACTCTAAAGGATGTTAATTGGGGTTGAATCAATTTGTTTAGAGTTTAGGGTTTATGATTTAGGGTTTAGGGCTTAGGTCTTAGGGTTTAGGGTCCAATCGTGAATGCAATTGGGACCAATTTGAGCTCATTGAACCTATTTATGACTATATAATGTGGTTTTGGGTTCAATTTACCTCAATATCATCATAGATTGAGATGATTAGTGAACTGGGGTATTCAATGATATGATTTGGTCCAAATTGATCCCTATGAACTTAATTTTTTTTGGGGAGTTTAGAGTTTGATGTTTTAGAGTTTAGAGTTTAGGTTTAGGATTAATTATGCAAATAATGTACACATCAAAGAACACATACACAATTTTAACATGTATGTGGTTTTAACACCTACATGGTATTATGGGTAGTAAAATAGTACATACATCTCAACATTTATTTTTCACATTGAGAGTTTTGTCCCCTATATATTATGCTATGTTTCATTTTGCATAGTGCAAGTCTATTTTTTAATGGTTTGATCACTATCCACACCCTCAAAATTAGATAATTTTTTGTCTAATCATGGTTGATAACATAGTTCAAGTCTTTTTTGAATAATTTGATCATTATCCCCACTTAGTACTATAGAGTTAAAGTCTATTTTTTAATGATTTGATAATTGTCCCCACCCTCAAAAATAGATAACTTTGTTTAATCATGGCTGACTACATAATGCAAGTTTATTTTTTAATAATTTAATTGTTTTTCTCACTTGGTACTAAAAAACACACCTATCTATTTTTGAATAATTTTATCATTATCCACACCCTCTAAAGTTCATAACTTTGTGTATTCATGGATGACACAAATTATACTAGTGGGAAGAAGCTAAATTGCAAAGTAGCAGAGGAATTAGAAGTGATGAGAGAAAAACAAAGGAAGAGAATGCAAATAATTCATGAAAGTATACTATCCCTAGTGAATTGAATGTAATAAATAATGATGAAATGAATAATGATAATATACCAAATTTTGAAAGTCCAATTATCAATTCTGATAGTATACCAAATTATAATACAAGTTCACATTCAAATTTTATGGTTTTTAATTTTGGTGATGATGATAATATGCATGATGATTTACCCTCTAAAAATGAATAAAATTACATGGAAACACTGATTGCATAAAGTAATATTGAAGAAAACAATATGGGAACACAATTCAATGAAGAAACTATTAATGGAGAAAATAATATAGGAACATCGTTCAATGAAGAAACTGCTAATAAAGACAACAATATGGAAACACCAAATCAACCAATTTTAGCACTAAGAACACCTCCTAAGATTTAATTGAAATTGTTTAAAACATTTTGAAACTAATGTGTAACAAAATGTCTAACCACCATATGAGAAGAAAAGCTGAAAGAATTTGGGATTGGCACTTTGAAAAATTAAATAATCTCAAAGATGTCAATTGTTTAGTACATTGATGAAAGTGCATAATATAAGACTTGTAATGAACACCCTAAGACTAATAACATCTAATATTTATGGTCAAAACAAGGCAATTATTGAAAAACTACATAATGTATACCATAAATTAAGTGTGAAGAAACATACCAAAGATAGTAATGTTGCCCAATGCATTATTACAATTTGTATTGTAATTTGTCAAACAAGGAACAAATGCTTGATTAGACAAATAAGCAGACCATTAAACATAAAAAGAAAAACACTTATAAAAAAATTGGGAGATGTAAAATACTTGATGTTTTTTATAAAAATAATGTGGGTATTCTATGGTAGAATCCCATAAAAAGATAAGGCTATAGATGATGCTCTAAAATATTTAATTTCACAATTTTGGAAAGATAACACAAGGGTATCACCTAATATAAGAGATGTAGTGAAAATAAGAGTTGGTTCTCATAACCATGAACTATATCCAAAACATTTTATGGATATGATTCAAAAAAAATTGTACTCTAAATTTATTAAAAAATATCCATAAATTTTTATTAGTCAAAGATATTTTAAAATGGCCAAACACTTCTATGTGAAAATCAATCACACATATGCCACTTGTTATAGGAAACATGTTGAATTTTTGATGCATTATGATGTTTTTTGTCATGTTCATTGTACTTTTCATAGTGATAATTTTTTTTAAGGAATGTGGAATGGAAGATCCACAAAAATAATCAAGGGAATTTATTCCAACCATTTTATGTGAAAGATGAGATAGATAATTCTTTTTATAACAAATCATGTTTGGATGGAACTTGCAACATTTGTGGTAGATTACTAAAATTTAAAAATTGTAGCCACGAGGATAATAAACATGGAATTGGATAATAATTAGTTGATTTTAGTAAATATAAAGCTATGAAATATCAATTAAAACATGGAAAGGAATATAAAAGGTATGAACTTGTTACCAAACAAATACATGTTCCCAAATTTATGCTCAAATTCAGGGACAAATTTTTTTATGAGTATAAAAAGCAAACACACATAGCTCGATGGCTAGATGAAAAATTAAAGTTAAGAAAAGACACATTACCACTTAGTAATATTGTTTCATTAGTTTAATTTTATAATAATTACACATTGCAATCATAAATGGAGGTCCAGTCATAATATTACAATTCAGTACAAGATTTTATTTTTATGCATATATCATTCATGCATGCACATAAAATATAAATCATGATCATAAAATAATAAGGGAGTACCAATTATATTTAATTGGTGACCGAACACATTTTAGAGAGTATGTGCAAGGCTATTTTCATATGTTCTATGGCAAGTTAAGTAAAATGAACATTAATTTCAATCAATATTATATTTGGTCAGATAAATTCTAGTCATAATTTAAGAATGCACATATGTTCTATTAGATGAGAAGGATGCATGTGACCATAGGTGTACAACATATTTGGAGTTTTAATGTAGGCCATGCAAAAGGGGATAATAATAGTGTAGGAACATGTGTCAAAAGATCAATTTCAAAAGAGGAGTTAAAGTTTGAAGATGTCACTGATTTGATAGATGTAAAAAACATAATGAATGGTGTAATGAGAAAATGACCCATGGTTCTCAATAAAAATCTAGTGTTCATACACATTTATAGTTGATGAAGGAATAACAATTGGCAAGCTATAAATATTGTATGACAATAATAGGATCGGGTGAGTTCCACTCATTTCGTATCTCGAATGTAGGTTTTTGGATAGTTCATATGAGGTAGATGACATACTTTTGTTTTACATGAATGGACTTTTTTTGGAACAAGAGTGAGTCATAAGAGTGTTTGGATGAATGGAACTATATACCTATAAGTCTAATTGACACATATCATGTTCCACTAGTATTACAACTTACATATATGACATCATCACATTACTCTGACCTTATATCTGATCTAGTGAAACCAAGTAGGATATGAGTTTTTACATTTAAAGTATATATAAAATTAAATTGAAAGTGTGTGTTATATACTAAATTTGCTATATATATTGATAGATCATTATTAAAGCATGTTTTATTTTATGATGCAAGACATGTTTACGTAGTTATTATAGATGAAGAAAATGAGGAGGGGACAAACTACTACTAATTTTGATGTGTAGAGAAAAAAATGAATTGACTTATACGGTCATAGACGGGGAAAAAATTTACTATTCCATTGGGTCTATGATAGTTGATGGAACTTGGATTTGATAATATCCAATCAAAAATTTAGATGTATAGTTGTTTGAAGACTATGAAATACATAGGAAGATACTCCGCTATTAAAATTTTATTTTTGTAACAAATGTTCAATTACAAAAATATCAAGGGAGGTCAATAAACAATTCTCTATGGAAGGTTCATGAGTATGACCATGAATAATTTTTTTCTACTATCAATATTAGATCTGATCCTAGTGTTTCCTTGGATTGAACTCCCAAGCTATGTTGAGTTCTCAAATGTAAATGCGTTTAATTTTATCAAATTTTATTTAAATTTTTAGGTATTACATATAAATTTTAGTTTAATTACATAATAACATATATTTTTTAGGTTAGTGGTGACAAACTAGCTTCCACTTTCATGTGGTTGACACCGTTAGTAGAGGATTATTTATTCTTGAAGCTAAGAGAACATTTTGGTTCATGTAGATGACTAACAATTTTACCATATAAGGAAGGACCTTTTTGAGGCTAGACATGGTGATACATATCCCAAATGAGCATGCCCAGAGGCCAATAACATGGTCGTATAATTCATTTTTCACCCCAAACATGGTGTTAATACCAGTTTTCATCCATGAGGCCCTAGAGGTGGAGATCTCCAGCTGTAGCTTGAAGATTGATAATATTTCTTGTCAATGTTTGCTAAAGTCAAAATTATTGTAAAAATGTGTATCCACATGGTTTTATAGGTCATGGTCATGAGAACATATTTAATTTGTATATCTTAATCTGTTGGAAGTGATAAATTTGAAAATGGACATCTTAAAATTAGAAATGTCTATTAGAGGAAAAGAACTTGTCTCTTAACTACATAAAAGTAGCATATTAGGACTAATCATAGAATCATTAGCCATGGATTCATCTCTTATTTTTAGTGTAATTGATCTACGGTTTGAGTATATGAATTCCAAATTCACACGAATTTTCTTTCATTCTGTGTAGATGACTTATAATTTTTGATGCATACCCAAAGTTTGCCTTAAAAAGTACAATTTTATTGTAGAGGGAAGGACCTTATTAAGGCCAAAATAGATGCTCTATATCCTAACCAAGCATACCTATAGGATAATAAAATGGTCCTAGAGGATAGTAGATACCCAAAATTTGGTAGCGATGGCATTTTTTATCCATAAGTCCCCATAGGTTGAGATCTCTAGCTGTGATTTGAATGTTGACAACATTTATTGTCAATGTTTCCTGATGCTAGAATTGTTGCAAAAACATTTATCCACATGGATTTAAAGGTTTTTGTGGTGTTAAAATATGTAATTATAAAATATTGATGTGTTGGAAGTGACATATTTTTAAATAGAGGTCTTAGAAGTGGAAATGTCCACTAGAGGCAAAAAAATTTCTCTTAACTACATAAAAGTAGCATATCAAGACTGATAACAGACTTGTCAGCCACATATTCTTCTCTTATTTTTGATCCAAGTTATCCAAGATGAAAGTAGAGGGATTAAACATGCATGTTATGGTTATTTCAGTTTTTGTATATGACTTATGATTTTCATTTGACAAGTGTTCAAAGTTTTCCTTAAAAAATGTAATTTTATAGTAGAGGGAAAGACCTTCTTGACGCTGGAACAAGTGTTACATTTCCTAATAGGGAATACCCAAAGGCCAATGATATGGTCCTAAATGTTATTTATCACTCCCAACATGGTGGTGATGTTATTTTTCAACCATGAGGCCCTATAGATGGAGATCTCTAGTTACAGCTTGAATGTTGACAACACTACTTGTGAATGTTTCCTAATGCTAGAATTATTATAAAAATGTGTATCTACATGGATTTAGAGGTCATAAAGGTTGGAACATATGTAATTTACACACACACACACACGCACGCACGCACGCACGCACGCACGCACGCACACACACACACACACACACACACACACATGTTTTAGAAGGGATGGATTTACAAACAAAGGTATCAAAAGTGGAAATGTCTACTAGAGGTAAAAAACCTATCTCTTAACTATATAAAAGTAGCATTTCAGGAATGATCATGGAAACATCAACCATGGATTTGTCTCTTATTTTATATCTAAGTGGTTAAGTTATAATTAAAATTAGTCCACATGCATGTGATGGTTATTTATATTTTTAAGACAAATTATGGTTTTTATTTGACGCATGTCCAAAGATTGCCTTAAAAGTGCAATTTTACCATAGAGGGAAGGACCTTCATGAGGCTGGAATGAGCGCTATGTATCCTAAAAAAATTTAATCAGAGGCAAAAAACATGGTTCTAGAGATTATTTTTCACCCTTGACATCGTGGTGATGTCAGTTCTATATCATGAGGCCACAGAGGTGGAGATATCCAGTTGTAGAATGAATGTTAACAATATTTATTAGCAATGTTTCCTATCACCAGAATAGTTACAAAAATGTGTATCTGGATAGATTCAGAGATCATGGTGGTGGGAACATATATAATTTGTATATACTAACATGTTTTAAGTGATTAATTTACAAATAGAGGTCCCAAAATTATAAATTTCTACTGGAGGCAAAGAACCTATCTCTTAACTACATAAAAGTAACATTTCAAGACTAATCATGGAATAGTCAACCGCATATTTATATCTTATTTTTAATCCAATTTATCTGGGGTGTAAGTATATGGATTCTAGGTTCACATTATGGTTCTTTAAATTCATGTATATTACTTATGGTTTTCATTTGATGCATCTCCAAAGTTTGCCTTAAAAAGTACAATTTTACCATAGAGGGAAGAACCTTTTTGAGGCTAGAAAAGGTGCTCCATTTACTAAATAGGCATATCCAAAAACCAAAAACATGTTCCTAGAGGTTATTCATCACTCTTGACATGGTGGTGATGCTATTGTTCAACCAAATTACCCCTAGAGGTGGAGATCTCTAGCTATGGCTTGAAGGTTGACAACATTTCTTGTCAATGTTTCCTTACACCATTTTTTTTGCAAAAACACATATCCACATGGATTCAAGGGTCATGGTGGTGGTAACATATGTAATTTTCTTATCCCAATGTGTTGAAATCAAGAAATTTACAAATCAATATTCTGGAAGAGGAAATGTCTACTAGAGGTAAAGAACCCATTTTTTAACTATATAAAAGTAGCATTCTAGTACTGGTCACAGAATTGTCAGCCATGGATTCATCTCTTAATTTTAATACAAGTGATCTGGGGTGAAATAATAGGGATTGCACATGCACGTGATGGTTTTTTTGGTACATGTATATGACTTATGATTTTCATTTGATGTATGTCCAAAGTTTGCCTTAAAATCTACAATTTTACCATAGAGGGAATAACCTTCTTGAGGCTAGAATGGGTGCTCTATCTCCTACCCCCAAGTGTACTCGATGGATAATAACATGGTCCTAGAGGTTACTAGACACCCTCAACATGGTATTGATTCCATTTTTAAGCCACAAGGCCTTGTAGGTGGAGATATCTAACGGATGTTTGAATGTTGACAACATTTCTTATCAATATTTCTCAACACTAGAATGAAGTTCTAGTTTTGTTTAAAAAGGAAAAAATAAATGGGTGAAAATAGTGATAATATTGGAGATAGTATTTACTTAGATAACACTAACCCTCCTATACTGTTCAAGTAGGTTCATATTTAAACCCTTACAATAATCACTTAGATAGATAGGTAGAGAATTTGTATTTTCTATGTCAATGGCTTGAATATTTCTCTTTGGTGAGTTGTTGAATTTTTAAGTCACCTTGATTAGATAGTAATGTTTATATATATATATATATATATATATATATATATATATATATATATATATATATATATATATATATATATATATATATAAATATTCATGTTTCATAAAGCCTTTAAGCATTTTGAGGTCATATTAGCCCTTAACTAGGCCTATTTGATGACTAAGGGTGTTTAAAGGTGTTTTCCAATGCAACAACATATCAAAAAGGTATTAAAATAATTCATTTGGTCATAAAAGGGGTGAGACATTTTAAAAGGGGGTATGAAATCATTTAGAAGGTTTAAAACTTATTTTCAAGTCGTAAAAGTCCATAAATCTTACTCAAAAGGTATTTTTGAGTTTGTTTCCCTTTTATCTTACCTCCTTGTGGACTCCTTCCTTGCTTCTAACATGGAAAAAACCTCTTCAAACCATGGTTTCTCAGATTATTTCATCCAAAAGTGTCATGATAATAATATTGTAGGTTTTCAAATATATACATTGTCATCCTTGCCATGTTTTTGAGCATAAAAGACCAAGTTACAAGTTTTTGATGATGTTTCCATTGTTTCCAAGATTGTAATATCCAAGCATGGTTCCTAAGACCTTAATAAAAGGTTAAAAATACCTAAAATATGGTTTAAAATTATTTCATGATGATATTAGCATCTTCCATAGGCCTTAAGCTCTAAAGAACATTAATGCAAACTATAGATAGAGTTTTAAGCATGTTTGCAGGTCATATCTAGAAGATGTAGGGCCTTGTCAAGGATAAATCAAGGTTAAATAGGCCAGGGGGAGTCCAATGAAAATAAAAACAAAGTTTCAAATCATACAAGTTCTTTTCCATGGTCTTTGAAGTAATTTGCAGGCCATCTTACAAGTCAAAAACTAGGAAAATGAAGTTTTGCAGGTTCAAAAAAAGTTACAGGGTCATGACAAAGGATCTCAAGCATAAAATAAATGTTAGAAGAGATAAGATGACCATCCATGATTATTTTTAGTCCTTCAAAATATGAAACAAAGTTTTTAACCTTTGAAATAGGCCAAGAAAGAAAGTATATAGGGTTTTTACAAAGAGAACCAGTCACCCCCTATTTATTTTATCCTTATGCATGGTATTTGTAAGGTTTTAGAGGGGATTTTCTAGACTCTAATGCATCCTTTGTGGTATCAATAATCCATGAGAGTGGAGAAGCTACGAAGATCCACTCATAAACCATGTAGACATTCAAATCCTCTAAAAAAACCCTAAAACCCATAATGACACATTTTGACTATTTTAAGGCTTGAAGAAGTAAGAAATAGGTTGTAGAGTTTTCTATGTTACTTTAAGATTAAAATCATACGAATACCAATGTTGTAGATCTTCAATCAAGATGTCAATTTCTAAAAGGTAGAGAATGCAAGAGGTATGAAATTGTTGAATGAAGATTATATGTCTAACATGCAAAGTTATACTAGAAAAATAGTTTATAGGGCTTCCAAAGCTTTAAATAAGGTTTTATATAGGGATCCATAGTTCTATGATCCAAGGTTGTCAAGTTATAAAATCATGTATCATGGGTTTCAAACTCCAAAGAACACTAACAAGGCAAAGAGACAAAGATCATAGGTTCCCATGGCTTCAAAACCTTTCTAACATGATTGTTATAAGTAGAGTTTCACAAGTTGTAAGCATGATAAAGATATTCATACAAACTATAGACTAGGATGACTTCAAGACATTCACACAAATATGTAATAGAGATTATCCAAATATATTACCAATATCTTAAGCATAGTTTCTAAGTTTCCATGAGATCAGGTGTTTTCTAAGATCCAAAACTTAATTAGTAGCCCCATAGGCATGTTTCAAGTGTACATCAATAAGGAAATACAAGCCTCTAGACCATCTTAATCATCATTTTAGAGCACCTACAAGACTGCATATATATCTCTCAAATTCCCATGACTATATACATGATAATACCTAAGTTTTAAGATCCTTCTAAAACACCATAAGGCTTAAATACCTCATCAAAAGGTGCCTATAGGTCTAAATATCTTCATGCAATGTTAAATGGATTTTTGATAGAATTTTCAATTTTCCATGGATTTAAAAAAATTTAAAAAAGACATTTATGCAATGACTTAAGGGTTTCATACATATACAAGAACATTTATAGGCCTTTATACAAGTTTTAGGAGCTAGTTTTAAATATGTTTCCAATGATTATAGGTTAAAAACTTCAAAACACAACTTTATGATCATTTCAAAACATCTTCAAGTGAGAAGATAGTGTTATGAAGAGGTTTATAATAAAAGCTCCTTCAAAATTATGTTAACATGACTACCACAAGAAAATGTAATGGGATTTCACCATTCTAAACATGATTCAAGACCTTTAAAGCCAAGTTATAGGTAGAGCTAAATAAAACCCAGGGTTTCCTTAAGATTGAAGTGTATATATTCAAGGTTTACATGTCCTTGAGAGATTTAAACATGAAAGTTACAAGTTTCAATGATGTTGTCCAATGTTTTCAAGGTTTCATGATTCTACAAGATGAGGAAACAAAGCTTCAATCATTTTCCAAATGTCCCATAAGGTCTAATGGGTGTGTTTGTAGTTAAATCATGAATGCTACAAGTATACAACTTAGGTTGTAAGATTTCCAAGGTATAATGATAAAATAAATACTTCCTTTGAGTTACCAAGAACACCCTAAAGAAATAATAACATAATTTTTACAATGTCCTTGATTGTATAATGAGAAAATAAAGGTATACAAATAGGAAATATATGGTCTATAAGTTTTCAAGCATGTCTAAAAAGTTCTCAATAATTTGAAGACTTAGAAGAAAGTTCTTATTGGTGAAAAACACGACTGTAGACCTCCTTAAAAATAACATAAAAGAAATTTATGAACATGTACAAGCACATTTGAAGGTTTACATCAATGTTGCAGGGTCTCTTAGAGGTCTTACAAGTGAGAAACCTGGTCACAAGTTCTAAACCCTCACCTACAGGCTATGTAAGGTCTTAAAAATAAGTTGTAACATTGTAGACAAGATTCCATGATCTAATAATGAAGTTACAATGTTTCCAAGATTATCATGGTGATTATAAAATGCAATACATGATTTTAAAAGCATCTAAACCTATCTATATGTTGCAACATTATATTCAAGATTTCCATGGTGTTCAAACCTTTAAGAAAACCTTTTTGATCCTCTTCAATCTTCAAAAATACATAAATAAGTCTTAAGGTCTATCTGCATTAGGGTTTTTAAGACCTCAAGAAAAGTTTCAAACATTTTTCTCAAACACTAGAAGCTTTCAAGGCAAGGTTTCACATTTTTAGAACTGATCAAGAAGACAAATCAAAGAATTTCAAAGCTTCCTAGACCCAACATGTAGGTCTTCAATAGGGTTTTTAAGGACTTAAGAAATGTTTCAAGAATGATCCAAGAATAATCATTATTGTTACAAGTGAGAAACATGGTTTGAATTCCTAAACACTCACCCATATGCTCTATAAGGTCTGAAAAATAGGTTGCAAGAATTCTCTTAAACCATACATTCCTACAGGTTTATTACAAGGCTCCCTTGATTATGTAGATGGTGATTCCAAAGATTTTTATAACATCAAAGGCATCTTACAAGATCAAAATTGGTGTATTTAGGTTTTCACCATGATCTTAAGATTTTTTAAAAATATTTTAGAACATATTTTGAAGGTTATAGGCTTGTTACCAAGGTTTTAGATGGGTTTCAAGCATGTACAAGGACATTGAAGGATTGCCGACCTTTTTCATTATTTCATGACTACTCTAAAGGGTTTTAAGATCTAAATAACTTACCTTTAGCCTTGAACATGATCTCAAACATCCTCTAAAATAGCCTATAGGTCAATAGGCATATGTTGAAGGGTTTCCATGATTTTATGGTTTATAATAAGTTTGTGTCTAATTTTACAATATTTCCATGATAATGTAATGCTAGAAGGAGTTTGATAAGGTTGGTAGGGCCAAAAATAAGACAAAAAAATTGAATGTTGTAGGTCTAAGAGAAGTTTCATGATATCTAGAGAACATCATTAAGATAATGCAAGTTTATTATACCTTTTCAAATATACACAAAGCATGGAAATGATTGGAAATAGGCTCTTTATGAAGTACAATAGTAGTGATAGGCATTCACATGACAAAATCTATCATGATTAATAAATGGGTGCAAGATTCACATGATAATAATTGTCTCAACTAACAAATGGGATCATTGCAAGAATGAATCTATGTTTTCTCTTATGACTAGAGTTTTCATGTCTCCATCAACTGCTTAGCCAATAATAGTGACAAGAAATGGAGATGATAATCAAATGATACATTATCTAGGTGTCATAGTATACTTCATTGCAATTCCAAAAAGTGTTTTCCCAAGGATGTGAAACCACTAGCAATTCAAACTCCTTTTTATCCTTCTAAACATAACTTCTTAGGTTAATTTATTTTGGAGACATGTCATAGCATTATTAATGGAATTTTCAAACATATTCTCATTAGAGCAGTGCATGTTAGACAATTATTTTTATATAAGAGGTATCATTATTAATGATGTGTGTCTCTTAAATTATTATTACAATTAATGTCTATAAGACTTCAAACACAATATTGACAAGGATAAAAAATAAAATGAGATATATAATTATTGGAATGCAAAAATTGGTTGCATCAGAAGTTTCATCCATGCCTTGAGAACTATCCAAACATTCAAATCACGCTCTCAATATAAATATAGGTAGCAGAATAAATGAGATAAACTCTTCTAAAATATTATGATATAATCTACTCTAGACTATTACTATTATCATCTATTCATAGTAGTGGTTGAGTTTTATGTATTAAATTTGTGAATTATGTTTGGTTTAGTAAATGTAGTGGGGAGGGGGTGAGAGAGTGGGGGTTATATTAGTGTTAAGAGGCCCTTATACATATTTTATAGGCAACAAAAGTCATAAAGGCATATAAAACATGAACATAATAGAATATTTAGTACATTAAAATAAAAAATGTAAGGTGAAATCAATACAACTATTTAAGGTGAAATCCATCAAGGCTTACAAAATGTGAACATAATATAATATACTGGGTCAATGCCGTATAGGCATGAAATGCTAAACAAACATACATAAAGACATATAGGCATACAAAAAAATGTCAGAAGGCATCATCCTAAACATCAAAATGAATTTCTATCAACGTCTTTCTTGTATAAGGCTCTTCGTTGGATGGATTGCTCATAGATGGAGGGCTCTAAGTTGAATGACTATGGGTCCTCTTTCGCTCAAAACTTGACTATTGCTCAACTTGTTCATATATAAATATTGTTAAAAAGTTTACATACTATAATAATATACTTAAAAAATTAAGTTACTTTTAAAATGATACAAAAATTATACAAAGGTAAACTTACCATAATCTAGTGGTCATGGTCAATTTCTATCTGGTGCTCAATAGGGTCAATGATGGGTTGAGGCTATTGAACAAGAGTGTGAATGAATAACCAATAAGAGTAGGACCCTATATATATATATATATATATATATATATATATATACAAAATAAAAATTCAAAATTATCTGATAAACATTTAAATAAATTGACTAAATCATTGAAATATAGATAAATTTAAAAATTAAATTATCCTCTACCATATCACTCTTGCTAATCATTTTAATATGACTAGAAGACATCATTGAAGGAGTCTGCATAAACAATTATTTTGTGGGTTAGTTATTTTCACAACTACATAGGAAAATTATAAAACACAAATCCATATTTAAATTGGGTGAATGCACAATGTTGGGGGATTAAAAAGGTGACAAAATGAAAAACATAATTCTTTTTGTAAAGGGCATATGCCATTTTCAAAAGGTCATACAACCTTTTTTTCAAAAAACCATGTTAAATATTATTTAGGTTAGTCCTGAGCCTAAATAACATATGCCCTTTGGAAAAAAGGGTACACTCCCTTTACAAAGGGTGTACACCCTTTTGAAATATAAAAGGAGTACACATTTTGAATTGTAAAGGGCATACACCTTTTGATCTATAAAGGGTGTATGTGCTTTACAAATTAGAGGGCAGTTCAAAGGGTGCACGCCCTTTACATTTCAAAGGAATTACACCCTTTGCAATTCAAAGGGTGTACACCCTTTACAATTCAAAGGGTATACGCCCTTTAATCTACAAAGGGTGTACACCCTTTAAATATCAAAGGGAACACTCCCTTTACAGTTCAAAAAGCATACTCCCTTTATAGTTCAAAAGGGAATATTCCCTTTGTAAAGGGCATATTCCCTTTTCTCCAAAGGGCATATGCCATTTAGGCTCAGGACCAACCCAAATAATATTATAATATTTTTAGTTCAAAGGGTGTACACCCTTTGAACTAAATTTATTATTGTGATGGCTTTTCTTTGTGTGTGTATTCCATTTGGTTTGCATTTTTTGTGTTGGGTATGCCCATTGATATATATTTTTTTGTGATGGGTTTTATTTTTGTGTATAACGATATATTTATTAAAATAAATTTAATAAATATAAGTTTATATTACATATTATATTATTATACTTTAAATTTATTTTACTAAATATGAAAAATTAGGGCCACTCTACATTTTCTAAAATCAATTATAGATTTGTAGGAGTTAACATTTAGAGGTTAGTTTTAGTTTTTCAAAATCCATTTTGGTCAATAATTAGTTTTCAAAATTCTAGGACTGGAGGATAGAATGATAAATGATGTTTAGAATCATGGTACATATGTAATGGATCTATAACATTGAGGATTACAAGTCTACTTTACCTAACTAATTTAGCTATTTGAGTATGCCCTACCTAATTGAATAATCAAGCCATATATTGATCTCAATGATTATGCCCTACCTAAATACCCAATCCATATATTCATCTTGAATATTACCTACCTACCTTATTTTACTTAAGTATGCCCTAACTAATTTACCTATTTGAGTCTACCTTACATACTTTACCTACTTGAGTACATGTCATACCTAATTGAATAGCAAAGCCATTTCTCGATCTTGAGTACTCCTTGCCTAAATACATGAGCCATATCTAGATAATGACTATTCCCTACTTACCCTATTATACTTGAGTATTACCTACCTACTTTTTCTACTTGAGTAACTCCTGCCTACCTATATTTATTTCCCTACCTACTTGGGTATGCCCCACCTAATTCAATATTCCCTACTCAATTGAATACTTAAGCCATATCTTGATCTTGAATCCCATATCTAATCCTTATTGTATTTATCTTACTTGAGCCATATCTTGAATACCTGATACTCAATTGAATACTCTTGAAAGGAATGTGGGCATTATCATGCTTGAAAATCATTATATGGGGCATTTTTAGATCAAGGGATAAAGGAGAGGGGTCATTATCAAGGGATGCTTGAAAAGTTAGAGAGGGGGAATTATCACCTACATATAGAAATGAGAGGGGGCATTGATTGAGCCATATATTGAAAGGAAAGGGGGAATTCTCACCTATATAGAGAAAGGAGTGACTTGGGACATTTGTGTAAAAGGCTTGAAGGTGGATTTAGGCTAAATTCCTAAATAATTTGTGGGTTTTTTAATCAATGGGTCTATCAATCTGCATAAATGACTAGCATGTAGAATGAAAACTATAGCATACATATATTAATGATACAATCATTAATACATTACATCTACCCCATACCTAGTACTACATGTAGATATGTTATCACTCATACATGACATCTTATTGTAGTTGTGATATGGTCACTCATACCAGACATGGATATAACTAATAACCTTAGTACACTCCATTTACACCTAAACCATTAAACCTAAATCATAAACCCCAAACCCAAAATACTAAACCGTAAACCCTAAACGTTTAACCCTAAACCCAAAACCCCAAACCTTAAGCCATAAACCCTAAACCATGAACACTAAATCATATACAGAAATGTTAAACCCTAAGCCATAAAATTAAAACCCTTAACCCTAATATATTGTCCCTAAACCCAAAATAATAATACCTAAACCCTAGACCCTAGGCCCTAAACACACCTTAAAATATTAAACCCTAGACTTTATACCCTAGACCTTAGACCCTAAAACCTAAACTTTAAGCCCTTAACTTTAAAGTCCAAACCATAAGCCTAAAATCCTAAATCCTAAATGCTAAACCATAAAACCTTAACCCTATACCCTCAATATTAAACACTAAACCCTAAACAAAAAATTAAAATAATGGACCTAAAACCCTAAATATTGAACCCCAAACCCTAAACCCAAAACCCAAAACCTTGACCCCTAAACTCTAATCTTGAAACCCTAAGCACTAAACCCTAAACCTTAAAATTTGAAACCTAAACCACAAACCCTAAATCATAAAACCTCAAAACCAAAACTATAGACCATAAATTTTAAAAACATAAATCCCAAACCTTAAAACCAAAAATGTGAGAATCGAAATAATCAACCCGAAACATTAAAATATAAAGTTTGAACCCTAATCCCTTCACCTCAAACCTTAAAAATAAAAACTAAATAATGAACACTAAATCTAAACAATAAAACCTAAACCCTAAATCCTAAACCTTAAAACCTAAATCCTAAACCCTAAACTCTAAGCCCCAATCCATAAAATCTTAAACCCTAAAAACCAAACCCTAAACACTAAAACTTAACACCAAACTAAAAACCCTAAATCATAAGATGTAAGCCCCAAACCTTGAATAATAAAAACTAAATTATAAAACCTAGGCCCTACACCCCAAACCTCAAAAACTAAGTCTTAACCCTTTCGCTCCTAACCCTAAATGCCAAAACACAAACCCTAAACTCTAAACCTAAACCATAAATCCTAACACTTAATCCCTAAAATTTTAACCCCAAGCCTAAAACCATAAACCATAAGTCATAAACCCAAAACAATAACTTCTAAACCCTAAATTCTAAACCTAAACCTAAAACACAAAACATAAAACCTTAAACACTAAATGTAAATCCCAAAACCCTAAACCTTAAACCTAAAACCACAAACCCCACATCCTAAACTATAAACCATAAACATTAAACCCAAAATTTGAAACCCCAATCCTTAAGCCCTGAACACTAAATCCCAAACCTTAAATATTGAACATTAAGTTCCAAACCCCAAACCCTCAATCATAACCACCATGACCAAAACCTTGAACCTTAGATCCTAAACACTAAA
Source organism: Torreya grandis (assembly GCA_037957365.1). Taxonomy (NCBI): domain Eukaryota; kingdom Viridiplantae; phylum Streptophyta; class Pinopsida; order Cupressales; family Taxaceae; genus Torreya; species Torreya grandis. Next base: position 323,812 of record JARHVA010000103.1, read on the forward strand.
CCTTAAGTGTGAAACTAGAAAACTAAAACCCCAACCCCAAGTATAAAATCTTAAACCCTAAAAGTTAAAACCTAAAATATGACCCCAAAACTTTAAAACTAAAACATTAAACCCTAAGCACCAAACACTTGACCCTAACCACAAAACTTGGAATCGTAAATCCTAAACCCCAAACCCTAAGCCCTAAACCTTGAGCCATAAACCATAAATACCAAAATTTAAAGTATAAAATCTAGATTATAAGCCATAAATTCTAATCCTTGATCCGTAACACTAAAACTTAAATCCTAAACACTAAACCCTAATCCATAAATCTTGAACCCTTAAATATGAACCTTAAACCATTAACCATAAACCCTAACCCCTAAACTGTGAACCTTGAACCATGAACCATAAACCCTAAACCATAAATTTTTGAAGCCAAAACCTCTAGCCTTAAACCATAAACCATAAAACCTAAACCATAAACCCAAAACCTTGAAACCTAAACCCTAAACCTTGAACCCTAAATGTTAAACCCCTAACATGAACCCCTAATTTGTAAAATCTGAATTGTAAAATCTAAACCCTAAAAACCCAATCCCTAAAACCTAAATTCTAAACCCTAAAACCTAACACATAAGCACCAAACCCAAAACATAAACCCAAAACACAAAACTTTAAATCTTAAAACCCAACACTTAATTCAAAATACTAAGCCCTAAGCCTTAAATTATAAACACAAAACCATAATTTCTAAACCCTAAACCCTTATCCCTAAATATAAATTATAAACCCTAAATAATGGCCCCTAACACATTTTAGGGTTTTAGGGTTTTATATTTTTAAGTTTTTGGGTTTAGGGAACTTAGACTTTAGGTTGTTTAGGGTTTAAGGGTTTAGGTTTAAGGATTAAGGTTTCGAGGGTTTAAGGGTTTTAGGGTATAAGGTATTACATCATAGGTCTTGGGTCTTGTGTCTTGGTCTATCATCTAGGGTCTAGTGTTTATTATTTAGGGTTCATGTGTTTCAAGATTATGATTTTTTGGTTTTGGGGTTTGAGATTTTTTGATATAGGGTTTTGGTGTTTTAACTTACTAGGGTTCAGAAGTAATACATATATATTAAGAACCATTTAACCTACAACTCTATTATCATAGTGAAATTAGAATCTCCCCTTGTAGTGAATTATGTCTAAATACCATTATTTTCAATGCCTAAAAACCATTCTTATGTATATTGGGTACCATGCTTAGATGATGGACTATATTAGATAGATCATACCAATTTTATATGTTGATGACCACCTATCTATCTATCTATCTATCTATCTAGTTATCAAATCTACTATGGATCTATAATCAATCCATATCCTTTAATGACATATAAATATGGGGAATCAAGCATCCCACTAATAGTTTTCATTGATGGTTACATGTAGGATTGGCTCAACTCTAGGATTAGATTAACTCTTGGATTGGGTGATCGAATCCCTTTTAAGGATATCCCCTTAATTAGAAGTGTCATTGACACAACCCACTCCCTTTTAGTCCTCCATTATTACCATTTCAAAATCTTCAAGACAAATAACATACATGGTGGATACCACACCATAGAGGAATGATGAAAGCATTAGAAGTTTTGATCAACCCCCTCTCCACTTTCCTATCCAAATAAAGGCCTAAATTTTACTCCCCATGTTTAAATCAACCTTATACCTATATATAGAGACCATTCAACAAGTCTTAAGAGGGGATATTATGGATCCCCAATTGGTAAAAGAGTCTCAAGCTAAGCAGAAGGATAAATAAAGTATTTTTATCACAAAATTGCCAATAATGAGCACGTATTTTGATAAACAAAGTGGCATCATATAAAGGGTGAAGAAGAGGAAGGTAATAAAACAAAAGTGGGATGAAATAATATTACACAAACCTGAAACCCCTAAACCAAAAAAATCCAAACTCCATTTGAACCCAAAAAACAAAACATCAAAACCTTGAACAATAAACCCTAACCCTAAACCCATAAACCCTAACCCCTAAACCCCAACCCCTAAACCCTAAACCATAAACCTAAAAATTTAACTACTAAAACCTTAAACCCTAAAATCTAAACATTGAAACCTTAAAACCTAAACCCTTAGAACATAGACCCTAAACACTAAAATACCCTATAGAAATTCAAGTTGAGTAGATGTACCCTATAGTTTTACAATCCACTCCTACCCACTTGGGCCTTGCAAAACCATATTTTCATTCATTTAGTTTATATGCATACTTAAGAATGATAATCCCTTATGCAGACTCAAGATAGGTAATCCATACTCAAAGAAACATTCATAGTTTGGTTCAAGTTACTAGTCCCATGCTTTTAAATTCTTCCTTTACACTTGTAAAATAGGGTACAAAGGTTTCAACCTCTAAACATGAATTGCTTGACCATTCCTTTTAAGGCAACCTTCCTTTTAAGGCCATCCCCTTAACTAGAAGTCTCATTTCCACAACCCACTCCCATTTAGTCCCCCACTATGACCATTTCAATAACTTTAGGATAAATAACATACATTATGGAGACCACACCATAGAGGAATGATGCAAGCATTGGTTGTTCTACTCAACCTCCTCTACACTTTCCCATCATAATTACCACACAATAATAAATATTTCAATTCAAGGAGAAAATGTGCTAAGTAAATTAAATGATAATAATTTATACTCATAAACCACATCATTCTTTGAGAATAACTCGTAAACATGAGAAGATCCTAAATGATCCAACCCTTTTAATCAACAATTCTAACCCAAATAGAAATTAAATAATTATGGAAAAAATAAGGATTTCACCTCCTCCTCATCAAAATATGAATACTAATGAGGAACTAACATAATTACTACACTTGTCAACATATGTAGAGTAGAAGTGACAAGGGGGTGAGATCTAATAGTTTTGAAGCTCAAATTTGGTTACCATTAAGAAATGCCAAAACATGTCATCAAGTATATTAATATGTGGGTGAGCTCAGAATGGGGTATTGACAACCCTTATAGTGGTTTGAGGCTAAAGCTTAGACTGACTCAAAAGACCTAGACATTAACCTGCCACTCTTCATAGAGTAATAAGAGATTTAAGACAATAAACCATGATACACAAATTTGAGGTAAAAAAAAGTTCAAGCCAAAATTTAATCATGCATTAAAGAGGAAACATAGTTTCCTTCATATATTTAATATTTATTTTTGAACTTGAGTATATAGAGCATTCCAACATTGATTTCATATCAAGGGGGAATTTTAAAGTTTTTTTTGTTATAAATTGTTTTCTCACATGGGAATTCAAAGAACATCCTCCCCCCATAGTAGTTATAAGTTAAAATCCATGTCATTATTCTCATAAGGATCCCTTTATAGTCATGTTCATTTTTAATAATGCATCATTGGCAATGCAACTTGTGCTCCTAATGCAACTTGGGCTTCCAATACAACTTGAGCTCCCAATGTAACTCGAACTAGAAATGCAACGTGAGAACACAATACAACTCAAGCTCATAATGAAACTTGGGATAGAAATGAAACTAAATATCCCAATGCAACTTAGGATCCAAATGTAACTTCGGATGGAAATGCAACTTGGGTTCCCAATACAACTCAGGTTCAAAATGCAACTCTAGTTGGAAATACAACTCAGGCTCATAATGTAACTCAAGATTGTAATGTAAATCAGGCATAGAATGAAACTCAAGATCACAATGCAGCCCGCTTTCACTTACCAACATTATAATGATTTAGAATTTATGATGATTATACTTTTTATCATATTAACTCATTTTCTAAGCCACACGTACATCCCTGAATCCAAAGAGCATACCAACATCATTTTTTATGATGAGGAGGAAACATAGTTTCCTTTTTTATAACTTATTTTCTAAAATGAAGTATATGAAGCAAATGCAAAGAGGAAATTTTTGATTTATGATCATTTTTTATCATCCCTCATCATTAAAAAGGAATTTACATCATGCAAGTGCAAAGAGGATATTATCTTATATCCACCATGGAAATCATTCAAAAATATCCTTAGAGTAATCCATCATGGCCCTACCTAATCTACTGAACATGAATGATAATAATCACCCTATTATAATCCAATTGGAACAAAAGGAATTGAAACACCATTCAATATTAATTTAAAAAATATAGTATTCAATCTAAAACAAATTTTTACTCACTAATGGATTATAACACACTCTACCAAATAAGGGAGTGACTAGGGATGATGGAGTGATTAGGTACAAGGAGGGCCAATGAAGGAATGGTTAGGGACAATGAGAGATGAGGATGAATGAGGAGGGAGTGATTAGGAATGATGAAGGATGATGAGGGTTGATGAGGGAGTGATCAAAGATGATAAGGGATAATGAAAAATGATGAAAGATTGATTAGGGATGATGAGAAATGATGATGGTTGATGATTCCTAATAACTCTCTCATCAACTATCATCATTTCTCAGAGTGTGACTAGGGATGATAATGGATGATGAGAGAGTGATTGGGTATGATTAGGGATGATGAGGGTTGATGAGGGAGTATTTATGGATGATTAGGGACAATGAAGGATGATCAGGGATGATGAGGGAGTGACTAGGGATGATGAGGGTTGATGAAGGAGTGATGAACAACAATGAGGGATGATGATATATAATGAGGATGTGATTAAGGATAATGATGGACAATCAGAGTTGATGAGGGAGTGACTAGGGATGATAAGGGAACATAAGGGTTAATGAGGGAGTGATTATGGATGATGATGATTGATGGAGTGTCCTTAGTGAATTTAGAATGCTATAATATGAATATATTCTATGCAACTTTAGAATAATGCATGGATTGACCCATCTATCTGACATTTATTTCAAAGTGAATGGTATCTATTTATGATGACTTTTGAATGGTGTTTCGATTCATTATATTCAAAATAGAGTGTATTAGGGTGACTAGTTACATTCATGATTGGTATAAGTTAACATAACATGACTTTAAGTAGATGTCATGTATGAGTTACTGTATCATGACTATAGGTATGTTAAAAATTTCATGATACAAGGCAGTCACTTTTTAATATTGATAGATCCATTGATTGAAAATCCCATAAATTATTTAGGAATCCACCTTCAAACTTGTGTATTCAATCAGATAGGGCATACTCAAGTAGGTAAAGTAGGAAGGGCATACTCAATTAGGTAAAATAGGGGAAATCATCAATGGTATATATCTATTACATATGTAACATGATTTGAAACTTCATTTTTGATTATATCTTCCAATCTTGAAAACTAAGCATTGATCAAAATGGATTTCGAAAAATTAACTTCTAAATGGTAACTCCTACAACTCTGAAATTGATTTCTTAAGATTCAGAGTGACCCTAATTTGTTATATTTAGTAAAATAAATTTAAAGTACAAGTTTACAAAATGTAAACTTATACTTATTATTATTTTAATAAATATATACTCTCATTAACAAAACCTCTTGTAACTCAAACCTAACTTACTCTCACTAATAGAATGGCTTACGCTCACTAAAAGCTAAATATATACTCTCAATAACCTTTCCTTGTATAAAATGGTCTTTCAAAGGGTGTACACCCGTTCAGTCTTCAAATTTTGTGCTTTCCCTCCAAAATTGCTTTGGGTATAGGCTTGGGTAGGTCCAAACCTAGCTTCAAATTGGCCATTGACCAACCCACATTATTTTAAGGAAATTTAGGAGTATTTTTCATCTGTATTGATACATATTATCAAGTAGATTTTATTATTTTTAAAAAACATTATATCAATTTGTAGAAGGGAAAGCATACTTTTTAAATGTGTAATTTTTTTAATGACAAATTATTATTTTTAAATATTATTTAATTTCTACACAACATACCTCATTATGGACTATACACATATCATTATAAATACCTTTATAAAATTTTGACCATTAATCAAAAGTTTATAAAAATTACATCTCAACAATGTACACATCATCGGCTATGCTTTAAAAAAAGAAAAAATGATTTTCATGAAGTTAAGGTCAAAAAGTTGTGTTTGTAAACTTGCATTTCCAATTTTCTAGCTGTCTTGATTTGTAAAATTACACACACACACACACACACACACACACACACACACACACACACACACATGCACACACACACACACACACACACACACACACAATATTCTCAATAATCTTCAACATTTCATCTATCCATATATGAAATTTCATTCACTAGTTCATTCATTTACTCAAGAAAAGTGTATTTGTACACATGCAATCTCTTTATCTTTTTGCTAAAAAAGTGTAAAGCCATTGTCATAAATTCATCCATTTTTTATAATTTTTTCATTTGGGTATTGATAATAAATATATATTTAGAAACTACATTCAAAATTGAATAATTTCTACACAACATACCTCATTATGGACTATATACATATCATTATAAATACCTTTATAAAATTTTGACCATTAAAAGTTTATAAAACTTACATCTCAACAATGTACACATCATTGGCTATGCTTTAAAAAAAAGAAAAAATGATTTTCATGAAGTTAAGGTCAAAAAGTTGTTTTTTTAAACTTGCATTTCCAATTTTCTAGCTATCTTGATTTGTAAAATTACACACACACACACACACACACACACACACACACACACACACACACAAAATTCTCAATAATCTTTGACATTTCATCTATCCATATATGAAATTTCATTCACTAGTTCATTCGTTTACTCAAGAAAAGTGTATTTGTACACATGCAATCTCTTTATCTTTTTTCTAAAAAAGTGTAAAGCCATTGTCATAAATTCATCCATTTTTCATAATTTTTTCATTTGGGTATTGATAATAAATATATATTTAGAAACTACATTCAAAATTGAATAATTTCTACACAACATACCTCATTATGGAATATATACATATCATTATAAATACCTTTATAAAATTTTGACCATTAAAAGTTTATAAAACTTACATCTCAACAATGTACACATCATTGGCTATGCTTTAAAAAAAAAAAAAAAATGATTTTCATGAAGTTAAGGTCAAAAAGTTGTGTTTTTAAACTTGCATTTCCAATTTTCTAGCTATCTTGATTTGTAAAATTACACACACACACACACACACACACACACACACACACACACACACACACACACACACACACACACACACACAATTCTAAATAATCTTTGACATTTCATCTATCCATATATGAAATTTCATTCACCAGTTCATTTGTTTACTCAAGAAAAGTGTATTTGTACACATGCAATATCTTTGTCTTTTCGCAAAAAAAGTGTAAATCCATTGTCATAAATTCATCTATTTTGCATAATTTTTTCGTATGGGTATTGCTAATAAATATATATTTAGAAACTACATTAAAAATTCCACAATTTGTATTCTTTCATCATTGTCAAATTCATTATCCGAGTGTATCTAACTTTCTCTCGAAGTTCAACAATTGTTATTTTTAGAAAAAAGTGTTGCTTTAAGCCCCCATTTTTTCCCCCATAACCTTGAATCTAACCCACTTAAACATTACAATATCTATCATACCTTGAACAATTGCTATGTAGATGAAATCGCAGTAGTAATGCCTACATTTGCTCTCACCTGAATAGATGGTGGATTGCCTAGCATGGTCATCAACTGAACAAATAAAATATCATTGTTAGTCACTTGATCATATATATAAGTACATATATGTAATGAACCATAAAATTAATTAATCCTTAAAAATTACCTCTGTATGTGTATATGGGCGTAGTATTATCAACATATGTGCTCATGTAGCGTCCACAATCCTCTTGAAACATAAAAAATTACATATCTATTATTGATCTTTCTATGAAAAATAATTATTAGCTTTTAAATTGTACAAATATTTGAAATTTAACATGTTTAAAAATTTTATTTATAACATGTAAAATATAAAAGATACCTCAAAAGATGTAGGTAAAGGGTCCAAATCAAATGTAGATGAATAAAACACATCAGTGAGATCATTATCATCTATGACCCACGAAAGACTACCATGAATGGGCTGTATGAAATCTTCCACATCCTCCTCAAGTCCAATGCATATAACACCACATAATTTTCAATGGTGAGGTTGGGTATTAGTGCTAGATAAATCCTCCCCATGTCCACCCTCGCCAACAATAGTATGATAAAACTGGATCATATGTTGAACGTGGGAGTTAGTATGCACCTTAGGCATATGAAAATTATAAATAACTATAGTCTCCTTAAATATAAAGGGTAGTGTCTCAAGAGGATGTAGTTTTTGAATAGGTTCTCATCGAGGCTGATTAGATGCATGATGTGTACCCAACCTATCTTGCACAAAGCCTTTTCCTTTACCCTAAAACTCTGATAAATCAAAATAATTTGGAACTTCATTAAGGATAAACTTACAATAGATTTTTATCAAAAATACATGGGGACCACATTACTTTTTCAAGGTGGATGATCAAATACCATCCACTATTAGTCCCAAAAAACTTGTTTAATCAAATTATGGGTACACCAGTGGATTGGAATTCATTTGTCTATCACATTTAGTAGTGCAATAGTCCTTATATCATTGAATAATGCCTAAATTTGGGCTTTGATTATTTTTAAATCTCTTATATCGAATGAAAGCAATTTTTTAGAATAGTATACCTTGCATCAATTTCTATAATCAACCCACATGTCAATTTGACTTACTAACAAGTCAACTTCACATATTAATGTCTTTAATGTATGTGCTCTAGAATTTTGATGGGGGTTGTTTGAATGGGGATCTATTATTACCTTAATTAAATTCTCAATTTTTTTGAAATGTTATGTGGGCTGCCAAACCCTCCTAACTACCTTGGGGGATTGAAGAACTATAGGAGGGTTAGGAGGGTTTTATGGGCTAGGAGGTTTAGGTTGTTAATTTACACTTTACATTACCCTCTACACGTGAAGGTGTATTATGCACTTAAAATTTAAAAAAATAAACAATTTAAAAAAATAAATAATGGAAATGCAATAACATTCACTAAATATGTTTGAAATTCCATTCAAATATGCTTGCATACCTTTCCTCTTGCATGTCATTTTCATTTGTGAGTTCTTTGCTTATTTTTTTAAAACATGAATTCGTGTCTTTGCTTGTCTTCTTATGGTTTGCGATGATTTAAAATCGAAGGCATCAAAATTTTATTTTATTTATGTCATAAATGCAATATACATAGTTTTAAATTATAAAACCATACATGATCCTTGCTTGATAATTACTGAGCCTATGTGGCAAAACCACATACACACTTTTTAAAACTTAATACATGATTTTTAAAATCGTGTATGCATAATTATTCAAATAAATTTAAACTCAAAATATATTTGATTTTTGGCCCCCCAACTTCATGTACTTACCTTCAGTGAAAATTATATTTATTATGATTATTTCTCGTTGGTAGGTAATAATAACATGACATGTAATATAATAGTAAATAAATGCCCAATGAAATAAATGGATATATTTACAAGGACTAATATTATTTTAAAAATGTGCAACATGATGGTGAACTTTGGATTAGGTCACTTTTATTGAATATATAACATTTAATAATTACATTAGAGGCATTCTTATTGGGGTGCCGACACTAAAGATTCATCTCATGGTTTTGGTGATTCCCTTTTGATGCCATCAACACATAAAAACAATGGGTAATAAGTGATAAATAGTTTGAGTGAAAATCATGGGTGTAGAAGTTTTGGCCACATATGCATCCTTGGGATATAGTTGACCACTCCCATGTTAGACATGGAGGTGGATACAATTAAGTATATTGTCCTAGAAATTCGAATAGGTCGATGGTATCATTTAGTATGGGCTTCAAAGGTATGGAGATGAACTTGCTTGCAACATAAACATAATGCAATCCCATCATTATAGCTTACAAAATACATGAATATCCTAATAAATCATTGACACTTTTTAGGTAAATACAACGAACATGTGTCCAACCCAATTAGTTCATCTTTACTAGCATACTTCTAGTCTATACCAAAATAAGAGCATTGAAACATGATATGGACATTCATCAAAGCATAATTGAAATGGGATTTGTGTCAGATGATGTAGTTGCAAATTACCTTATAGATATGCATGAAAAATGTGTAAGCATACATAAAGTGTGTGAACTATTTGACATAATGCCTAAAAAATGTGGTTTTATGGAATGTTATGGTTTCAGGATATGCACAAAATGGTTTTATACATGCTTGAAAAAATGTTGAAATAAATAATAGACCCTTATGTAAATAATAGATAAAAATTTGATAATTGCCAAACAAAGCTTATGCTAAGTAAATTATGTCATTGTTTGATACACAATTGCTCAATCAATCTCAAGCTTAGCTATGAAAAGGAAAAATAAAGGATAGTAATGTAGCTAATAGAGGTGTTAAGAGCACATGGATGGGACCTCCTCCATATATATATTCCTATGGTGATGCAATCATAGCTAAAAATGAATCCTACATTGGTATTAACATTAACATTGGGATTATACTCTCTATTATGTGTAAAAAATGATTCATAGAGGAATCTTGTTAATTTTAAAATATTAGGTTTAAATTTGTATATAGGTTTTTATTGTAGAGTGATAAAACCTCCCATAGTATCCTTAAAAAAATCAAGGTTGCTCTAGCAACTCTCATCAACAACTGAATCATAATCCCTCTTTGGGTTCATGTAAATTACCCCAATAAAAGAAGTAAACACCACACAATATACCCCAACCTATGCAAAAGCGTATAAAACATTTTTTGTCCCATTTACAATAGGTTCCACCATTTGAACCTACTATAAAACAAATCTACATTAGAAAAAAAATAGAAATTAATCTCTTAAAATCATGCCATGATAAGGCTAAATCATTAAAAAAATCCTAAATATAATACTTCTAGTAACTTTCTCCATAAATACTAGCTTACAAGGTCATTTATAATTGGATAAGTGACATAGAATACTCCTTTCTAGCCATTGATTGCTTCTTCAAGGATGTTGTAGTCAGGGAGATTTTTCTTACCAATATCAACCTTTCTTACACTCTCTTCAGAGTTTTAAGACATTCATTCTTCTCATCCTCTGCATCACAACTTTACAAATTCATATATAGAGCCTCCACCTATAATTCAACTTGATGGGAAAACATAATTGTCAGTTAGTTGGGAAATAACAATGAATGCCCCTAACACTTGGCTATCAATTGTTTTATTTTTAATAAATTTTGATAAAAAGATTAAAATTTTGAGTGTAATTTTTATTAAAAGATGAATAATAGTTTAATATATAATTTCTATATAATATGATGATATATTACAAAATATAATTTTTTTAATAATAAGTTTATTAATATATAAAAGTGTGGTGAAGCAAACGGGTGTAAGTTGATGTAGTTGTACCTCACTCAAACCCCATTACCACTAACCCTATAAGGGATGTAATTGGCTATTTTGGTAGAGTGGGGTTTTGTAAAATGAAATATTGTAAATTGATAGTCTTATCTCTCCTGAAACATATGATTATTGACCTCATTTCACCTTTTATGTATGAAGTATTAGTAAAAAATAATCTAATATTTTTGGTGAAAGTGACGGTGGAAAATAAGGTTATGTGTTCCTTCATATGACATGGAAATTAACTATGTCGAGAGGAGACATTTCATTTCATTGATATGTTGCATAATGACAAAATGGCAAGGAAGGGCAAGGTCATGAAGAACAAGAAAACACTAAAAGACTTGAAATGAGTTGGGCAATGATGGTGAGGGGAAATGACAATGTAGTTTAAACAACTCTTCATATCTATAAATGTATACTAAATAGGGAGTATCAAGGGCAAAATTTGGTTGTCCTAGTTAAGAAGTCAATAAACTAAATTAGGAACTTAGTTATTTATAACTTATAATGGAAATTATGGGTAAACTCAGGAGAGGAGGCCATAGAGTGTAATAGTGTGAAATGTCAAGAAAAATGATCGAACTTAAATTAAATAAATTAAATAATAATAATATTATATTATAAAAACTAATATATTATGAATTGTAATATATATTATTATTATGTATTATTAATATATTTTGAATTATAATATATAATATCTTGTATTATTAATATTATATAATATTAAAAATATAAAGGTCATTAGAATATATTATTATTTATATTATAATAATAATATTATTATTATTATATCTTTTGATGTTCTTGACATGTGAAAATAATGGGAGAGAGGTGGTAAGTAGTTTGAGTGAAAATCGTGAAAGAAGATTGCTATAAAGTACTATGACTTCCAAGACAAAAATGGACCCCTATTCCCCACTCTATTTTGTGTGCTTGATTCATGGAAGTCTATCCCTAGAACAAAACATGGCATTGGCTAGAAATCTAGAAGATAGAGAATAGGGATTCATTTGGGCATTAGCGGAGGAAAAACATTATTATTATCAAGCAGGCATGGTTACTGCATCAACTTCATTAAATCTAGAAAATCATCTATGAAAAACATAGAAGGCATCTTGGATAAAGGCTTTCTATTGTGACGATCAGGGTGCCTTGACATTTCTATGTATAATCTATATCCATCTCAAGCAAAATGATTTGGGGTAGAGTCCTCCCGTAAATGCAATGTTTATATAAAGGATGCCCATATGTAATGGATTTAACTAGATTGTTTTCATATGTTATTATATTTGAATATAATGGTTTTCATTGATACCATTTTTATTAATTTGTAATTTAAAAAAAAAAATAGTCATGCAAAACTCTTTCAGGGTTAAATGACATAATGGATAACCTTTAATGATAAATAGGTATTAGACTAAATATATTATTTACAAATAATTAGCTTGATGCCTTACCAATACTACTTAATTCATGTCTAAGGTAAAATAAAGTGGATCTTAATTATGTAATAACAACACATACAAATTATCTTGATTTATTTATTGATTATTTATTTCACTAAATAAACAAAGGAATTAGGTTACATGCATAATTGTAATAATAGATTTGGTAAGTTTGAAACATCATAGCTCCCAATGTTGAACTTAAAGCTTCAAATGGAGTCAGAAATGGATATGCCTATACATTAAAACTATATGTTTCAAATTCTCTTCACTAATAATCCTCTTAAAATTATCAATAAAGTGATACCTGATTTGGCACTAAGGAAACATAACTACAAACACTTATGTAGACAACATTATTATCAAGGTCTGGTAAATTGAGATGAGTATAAGTTCTATAGAGAGTCCTTGTTGGATGGTCATCTATAAGAGATTGACTTCCTCTTGGTATTTAAGGTTCCAAGTCAGAGAAAGGTGAGAGGCTCTATTAAAATACACTTGTTGGTTGCATTTTAAGATAACACAAATATATCAACTATGTGGCCTAGCTAGTGAATCTCAACAAATGTTTAGGGTGTGGCATTTGGGCATTGACCTATTTCCATGGAGCCATGCCCAACAAAAGATACTATTACTCTATTCCTAATTAAGTGTCTTCACCAATTAGGTTTTTTTCCATAATTTATATGTTTGAAAATTTAATTCTATATTATAATATATAATATTTATATATTATACAATACAATATTTACATTTATTAAATATTATATGTAATAATCATATATATATATATATATATATATATATATAATGGATTTAGATAGGACCTTTTAAAATGTTAACTTTAAAATATTTCACCTTTCTAATAATTTGTTAATAAAATATTTGTTTATGAATCATGTCAATGGGTAGGTTATATAATTTTCAACACATGTGCCAAGGGATTTGACATATGGATTGTTAAAATTCTTCAAATTACTTTGTTGCTCCAAAGTCAGAAGATGATTTGAAAAAAATTTCAACAATAACATCAATCATGAAGTATTAGTACATGAAGCTGATCCTTCTAAAAGAATAGAAAACATTGTGCATAAAATTAGAATGTAGGTGAGGAGTGCAAAGGGAAAATTACTAACTAGTCTAAGGATCTACATTTTAAAGATGACTAGATAGGTGAAAACTTAAAAGTTAAGTCTTCACTACCCTAATAGAAAAATATTTTGGCTAGGTGACCATTACCTTCAACCTATTTAAGAGATGTTGGGTTGGCTGTTCCATCATCATGTCTTTCTCCTAATGAAGGATCATGGGTAGTGATTAAAAATGTCAAGATAAAAACTATTACACATTTATTCCCAAAATTAAGTTTCATTTGTATAGACTGTGAAGGCATAAAATATGTAGGTTTTAAATAGTTAAATCAATCATAATTTTGATCTAATTACATTTAGACACATTTAAATTGACACAAGTATATTCTATACATTTTAGAGGATTCATTAAATATATGAACCTTATTTTCCATTGAGAATACCCATGTTTGAATCATGTATTGGATAATTGAAATAGTTCTATGGAAGTTACAAATTGTATTGACAAAAGTGATAAGTTATTAAACTCTGCAAGTTTATGTCCCTAAGGTTCTTCGAGTCCATCACTTGAAATGCCTTGTCATTGTTTATCACCATCATTGCTGAACTCACCTTGAAATATTTCATCACTTTCATTCTCTATAAAAATGTATTTGGATGTCAAATTAAGTTTATGTAAAGTAATTATGGGGATAAATTGATCATGATATGAATTGTCGTGCAATGTTTTAGTCTAAAATGGTTTGCATTCTTCATGGAAAGAGATAATCTCTTTTTGTAAGTCCCTTAATTTCAATGAAGGACATTTGTATTAGCTAGTTGAGGATCCCAACATGTTGTGGTTAGGACAAATGTAGGTGATTAAACATAGTGTGATGTGGTTGACAAAAAAATGTTTCCATACTGTACTTAAGCATTATCTATGTCAATAATCATTAGCATTCCAATTCCAAACTTTATAAGTGTATGTTCCTAGGGCTCTTTGATTCCATCACCATAAATGCATGCCATGGCTTCTCACCATCATTGCCTAGCTCACCTTGAAATATTTCACCCTTTACATTCTTTGTAAAAATATATTTAGATGTCAAAATAAGTTTGTGTAAAGTAATTAGAGGGGCAAACCGATTGGGATCTAAATTGTCATGTAATGTTTTAGTCTACGATGGCTTAAATTATTTGTGGAAATAAATAACCTCTTTTCCCAATGCAACATTTTTGAGAACCTTCCTAAGATGTTGTCATGGCTCGCCTTTGCAGAGACCTTTAAGGGCTTGTGATGTTGTATTGAATTATTTCCCATCCAATCGTGGGTGCCTTCATGATTCATTGTGGATGGAATTATATGGTGGAAAGCATGAGTCTGGAGTTTAGTTAATGATGTGGCCCATGTACACTGATCAGTATTCCATTCTATGCATTTTTAAAGTGTTTTTGTTGGAGGAGGCCTCACTGATTCATTAAATGAAACCACCTCCTCTCCCCCATGTGAGGCAATAGGTTGAAGTGAAATCACTTCATACTCTTTGATAGAAAATGTTAGAGCATCATCATTCTCTCCATTAAGTACACATAGATAAGACACCTTCCCAAATCTTTCCTCCACCATGGGGGGCAGAGGCATCACCTTCGTGAACCTATCTATTACTATAGGTGGAAAAGGTGTTCCCTAAATAAATATTCCCTCTTTCATAGGTACTAGAGTTAAGGCCTCCAGAAAACCTTCCTCTACTATAGGTGGTAATGGTAGTTTCCTCTCTATTTTTGTAGATTTTGCATCATGTCTAAAAATTCTTCACATGTTAAGCTCCCATGGCATGAAAAGTCTACATCTTCTGCTTCCTCAGATGTTACACTCATGGGGCATGAAATACTGAAGATTAACATAAGAAAAATACCATTTTTTATTGCATCTTATTCGAGGACAATAATCCTAAAACCTTGGCACTCTGAGATATTACATGTACTTGACACATTTCATTCAAAAGCCTTAAATCCTAGTTAGGAAAACCATTCCTTAAATATCTTGAGACCATAACATTCCATTTATTCTCCTTCCCTTAGTCATGGATTAAATGGGAGTTTTTTTATTAGGTCCTCTAAAATCCTAAGAGTGAGAGGGTAGCCCAAATCGATGAGCATCAACTACAAAGATGGCCATGGCTTCATAATGAGATGTTTGCAACAATAAAAAAAGGAAAAATACAATCATCAATATCCATATTGTGAGGTTTTCCTTCATTGTGTCATCTAATTTCCCATTTTAATGTTTAATAAACTTGGCTATCTCAATGCAAAAATAGATCTTATTATGGACAATAATGTGTTGAGCTCCATATTACAATCTAGAGAGAGTGGAAAGGGTTTGAGCATCAACCATGTATATGACAACCAGGTCTTCATGGGACCATTATATGGATGGGGATGAGGAAGGGGAGGATGAGATTGAAACTTCTTCCATCAGTAGGAGGAACACAAGAGAGCCTAAACTGGTAGTTTAGATCATAATATATACGTAGTATGAAAAATATCAAAACTAAGATGTAATAATAAAGAAATACCTTGTCTACACTTCTAAGTAAGAATATGGAATTATTGTTATAAAAAATAATGTTTAAGTTGGATTTTACACTTAAACTATATGGTTAATAAATAAATATATTTAATTTATTGACATGAGGTAATCTCTTGTACAAAAATTAAATATATTTTACCATTAGTTCCTCGGGGAGAGGTTGGAACCATTGGTTACAATGGTCCACCTCCACACCCCATTATTTAAAGACATTTTAACTTTGGTAAATGTCATTCAAACACATTGATTCTTATGAGATTTTGTGAAGAAGCTATTTGAGGAGTGAGAACAAGAGGATTTGATGTATGGGGGTGTTTCAATATTGAATAATCACTTTAGGTTTTTTATCTCATTAGAGATTTTTACAGGTTTAGATCTTTGTATTATGTTCAATTGACTTGTGTATACTTTGTTGGTTAATTATATATTTAGATATATTTGTATTAACATTCAATATACACTATTATATTTGAATTCTATCATGGTATCAGATCCACGCTAGGTCCCCCAAGCACTTAAAATATGGCTTAAGGTGGGTGTTATAAATAAGCCACAACTAGACCAATGATTCACTATCTATAAAGGGCCCAATATCTCAATTGGTATTGTACTCCAATAACAAATGAAAAGTCTTAGGTTTGAGTCCTTGTTGATCCATATGAGTTATAACTTAACATATGGTATCAGAGCTAGAAATAATTATAATATATATAAAATTCATGTTAAAAATAATTTTTTGGCCTAAAAGTTATGGAATATTATTGTTGTAACTAAAAAAGGCCCTTTTAGATGTCATGTGACTCCTGAGCTTACCAATGTATTTTAACAAAAATCATAGAAAGCTATGTCCATTATCTTGTAAAGTTTTAAGAATGAATTCCTTCTCCACATTGATAATAAGGAGTCTCTTAGTGATGCTTGGAAACTCATTGAATCCATGTACGTGGGTACTTTTCTCTAAAAAATTATTAAGTTAATCTTTGAATTATTAACTACACCTATGAAAGGTGATGAAAAGATGTTAATTTTTTTGATAAAATTAAGAACATTAAAGCTCAGTTAGATGGTTATAATTGTAATTTGATTCAAGATCAATTGATTTATTTTATCATTTAATTAAATATTTATGAAAATTTTAGAAATTTCACTTTAATTTTGAATTTTGAATATCAAACTGAGCAAGATGTCCCTGACCTTACCACCTTGTCTACTCTTATGATTCAAGAAGAGTAAGTTATGAATAATTTTTATTCTAAAAAGAATGCCACTCAGGCACTTTTCACCTTAAATAATGTTTTTGATAATAATAAAAACCAAAAAGCTAAACTTAATTTTGTTAAAGGAAAAAATGAAAAAAATAAATCTGGTCATAAGAATGATAAACTTAAGTTTAATGGAAAATATAATCTTTATGGTAAATTTGGTCATAGAAGGAAAACTTGTTATAAAAATAAAGATAGAGTTAACAATCAATCTTCTAAAAATAACGAAAAAAAGAAATCTAATCAAACAAATAAAAGAATGAAAGTCATAATCATAATAACAACTAGGATTCAAATATTATTGTTTTATATGTTGTTTTATTTGCTTCAAATTAAAATGAATAGATTTTATATAGCGGTGCATCACACCATATGAAATACTTATTTGATATTTTTTATGATTCTAGAGATATCTTTGACATAATTTAAATAAGAGATAATTTTTTTATAGTAGCAACTAAACAGTGAAACGCAAAGTTTTCAAATATTGTTATTAATGATCTTTTCTATGTACTTAAGCTTAAAAATAATTTTCTATCTTGTTTTCTACTTAAAAATGATAATTTTAGTGTAATATTTCTTAAAAATACTTGATCCATTAGAAATCAATCTAGTTCTTTGATTGTTGAAGGTATTTAAAAGAATGGTTTATATATCTTCTCTCTTTTTGCATGTTTTCTTTCATCGCATAGTAAAAATGAATCTCAACTATGGCATGAAATATTAAGAAATATTAATTTTAGAAGTTTACATAACATGTATGCAAATAATTTTATTGTCGAAATTCCTTCTATCCCCTCTTATCATTGAATTTGTGAGGTTTAATCATGTGGTAAGCAACATACTAACCCCTTTCACAAGAATTATGATACGAATTCATCACATCCTTTAGAATTGATTCATAATGATGTTGCAGGACATTTTGAAGTTATATATATTAATGATTATTTTTATACCATTACTTTTATTCATGATTACACTAGAATGATCTAGTCATTTTTTCGGATGGATAGGTAATTAAATTAAAAAATAAAAACATCATGTGAATTAGATACATTAAATTATTTCAAAGAGCCTCCAACTCATCATTGCATCATGCTTACCTAGATTTTCTAGTTTACTTTCAAACACAATCATGGTGATAATAACCTTCAAAACCTATATAGTCACTTCAAGATACTTAAAATTCATGTGTATGATATTATTATATCATTAGAACAACCTCAAATATAATTATATCATATTCAAATGACAATATTAGTCTTGTATACCAATCTCATAACCTTATACCTTCATTGCCTCATCTACACTAGACAGGTCAACTTATGAGCAACAGTTTCATGATATCAAATGATCTCCAAAAAATATATAAAATATTAAAATGTATTAAATGTATTTAAAAATCTCTCTAAATAATTTTATTCATCCTTAATCCATGATAACACATCCCTAATCAAATTCTCACTTCTGTCTAGGTTTTTCATTGTTTGCACCATTAGGCCTTTTAGCAATAGATCAACTTATATGACTAGTTTAGAAAACATGAGAAATAAATTTGAAATGTTATCTAAATTGAAAAAATTTAAAGGTAGTGTTCAAAATGCACCTAATTTTTTTATAAAAAACTAAGAACTGATAATGATGGTGAATATGTTAGTAAAAAGTTTGATTATTTTTTCATTAGTTATGATATTAAAAGAGAATTAACAAATCCTTATTCCCCTCATCAAAATGGTATTGCTGAAAGTAAAAATTATACCATCATAGAAATGACTAGAATAATATTACAATATAAAAATGTTATTAAATTCTTATGGGTTGAAGCTATAAATAATGTTGTGTATATTTTGAATATTCCCTACCAAATCTTTGCATCTTTCTACCTCTTTAAAAATGTGGAGTGAAAATAAAATTAGTATGACTTATCTCAGGATCTTTAGTAGTTCTACTTTTATCTTTGTTCCTAAAGTTAAAATAAAGAAGCTCGATCTCACTTTTTATTTTTGAATTTTTGTAGGTTATGGAGGTAATACAAAAGATTCAAGAGTTTATGATCCTTCTAATCATTATATCATTGATAATATCAATGTTTTTATTATCAAAAAATCCTTTTGTGAGCCCTCTAGGGATCCTCCTTAGTGTTATTGTATTGATGAACATGACTCATATTTCTCCTTGTGATGAAATGAATGCCCTTGAAAAAGATGATTAATTTTGGATAACTTAAAGTCTGAGTAAACTCTTAAGTTTCATGTTAAATTTAAAATACTTAAATATTCATAATCTTTAATCCAATCTTCTAATGTTGATAACCTTAATAAATGAACTAGAAGTCAACATTCCTATCATGCTTTAATGGCTATGTATAAATGTGAACCTTAATATTTTGAGGAAGATACTCAAGATTATAGATGGAATTTTGTTATGCAAGCTGATTAAAGTGCTTTGATTAAAAATCAAATTTGGAATCTTATCCCTCCTCTTCTTAAAAGACATTGTAAGCTTTAGGTGGCTTTATAAAATCATATATAATTTAATTAGTAAAATTGATAATTTTAAAGTTAGATTAGTTTCTCACAGGTTTACTTAAAAATCTGAGATTGACTATGTTGAAACTTTTACACCTATAATAAAAATGAGTACTGTTAGACTTCTTATTGCTCTTGCAGCTCAAAACAGATGGGTTATCAACTAAATAGATGTCAAGAATATATTTGTAAATGGTGATTTAGAAGAGTAAATCTAAATGAATCAACCTAAAGGTTTCACTGACCCTAATACATAACATAATTTATGTAAGTTAAATAAATATTTGTATGGTTTAAAACAAACACCTCAAACTTGGTATTCTAAAATTACTTCTTTTTTCAAAAAATTATTATTTTTAACTACTATTTAGATAATGATCTCTTTGTTAAAATTTAAAATGGTCATTTAATCTTAATTATTTTATATGTTGATGATATTTTATTTACTAGCAATCTAACTAGTTTAATTCATAAATATAAATATAAACTAAGTTAAATATTTAAAATGATTGATTTAGGTATTCTACATCATTTTTTAGGAATAGCTATATTTTAGGATAAATATTCTATTATTGTATCACAATTTCAATATGCTCATAACCTTCTTGTTAATTTTTATATTCTTGATTGTAAATATTCTTATATTCTTTTTGAAGTTGGTGTTAAAATTGATCCAAAACTTGCATGTGAAAAAACTAACCATACTTTATATAAACAACTTATTGATAGTTTAATTTATCTGACCATTACTAGGCCAGATATTTCATATATTATTGGTGTTGATTCTAGATTTATGCAAGATCCATATATGGATCATGAGAAATTAGTTAAATGTATTTTTTATTATATTAAAAGAACAATTAATTTTAATTTATTTAATTCTTCCATTGATAATGCTAAATTATATGGTTATTATAATTGTTGACCATATTAATGATACTATAGATCATAAATCTACTTTTAGAGATTTGTTTAAATTTAGTGTAGGTACTATCACTTGGATAAACAAGTAACTTACTATCTTTATCTCTTCTATTGAAGTAGATTACATAAGTGATATGGAAGCTGTCAAAGAAGACATGTGGCTATGAAGGTTATTGGGAGAGCTTCATTTAGATGTTTCTCACAATATCATCCTTCACTATGATAACCAAAGTTGTATAAATCTTGTAAAAATTTCTATGAATCATCAAAGAAATAAATATATTGATGTTCACATGTATTTTATTTGAAAAAAATCCCTCAATAGTGATATTGATTTGCAGTTCTATCTTACGAATGAACAAGTGGAAGATATCTTCAAAAAACCACTTAATGCTACCAAGTTTTGTTAGTTTTATGCAATGCTGGACCTCTTAGAGTTTTCATTGAAGGAGTGTGTGCATGACAATGCCACTTCCTAACAACCATGTGTTTCTTCTTCTCCTATATACTTCTTCTCATTGTAAAAACATTTTAAACTTCATGCAGAAGTTATGTGACTTCAGTAAACTTCATGTAGAAGTTTTACTTTTGTACCCCAAAACATTATATCATAACTTGTAATGGAGGTCTTTATGTTATAAAAGGTTTCAAATATTCTTGGTTGATTATTCATGAGAAACTATGAGATGTAGTCTCACGATCATGCTAACCTAAACTTACTTTCGAGTAGTTTATGGATTATAATTCTTTTTGTTTCAAAAGGTAATTTTTAGCATGATGAAGGTTTTGAAATATTTTATTTATTTTACACATAGTATAATTCATTTAAGGTGATTGTGACTTTTATCCCCACTTAACATTAAGGTGGAGTATTGGAACAAATAATGTTTAAGTGGTCTTTTATCCTTAAATTGTATAGTTAATAAATACATATATTGAATTTATTAACATGAAGTAATCTCGTGTGAATAAATTAAACATATTTAATCATTGGTTCTTTGGTGAGAGGTTGGACCCATTAGTTATAATGGTCCACCTCCACAACCTATTATTTGAAGACATTTTACCTTTAATAAATATCATTCAAACACATTGATTCTTCTAAGCTTTTGTGAAGAAACTATTTGAGAAGGAATGATAAGAAGAGGATTTGATGTATTAAAGTGTTTCAATATTGAATAAATATTGTGGGTTTTTTTTACCTCCTTTAAAGGTTTTCCCACCTAAATCTATGTATTGTGTTCAATTGACCTATGTATACTTTACTGGTTAATTATACATCTAAATATATCTATATAAACTTTTAATATACACTGTTATATTTGAATTCTATCAATTATAATGTATTTATAAGTTGAAACCTATAAAAATGACACCACACATTTTTAAATATATATTAATAGTAATAATTTATTTCACATAATATGCTAAAGAATATATATTAAGTTTTTTATCTACCTTTTATACCAAGTCCCATTAAATTGATTTTGAGAAAAGTGAGCTACTTAATCTAATTTAAAATTTATATTATATCAATGAGGTAATGTAATGATAAATTTAATTAATAAAATTATATATTATTATCATCGTGGCTACTAAATATGAAACAACAAAATGTGTAATATATGAATCGAACAGTAAGAGGCCTTTTGATTCCTTTTTAAAGACTCAACGTAGCTTAAGTTACATTATCCAATTTTATTTTAGTGATGATGCAATGTCCATTTATATATGGCATTGTGAAAATTCTTCACATACTATCAACAATTAAGCACCATGGTAACATATATAATGCAAAGTTTCTCATCCCTGGGGTTTCTAATATTGGAATTTCATATATAAAAATTATGAGGTCAATCTCTTACCATGTCAACATGTGTATTAGGGTTCACTAGTGGACTTTATTAGCATATATTTTTTTTCACTTGAAAAATTATGGAATTCCATCGATTTAGGCTTAGAAAAATTAAAAAACAACAAAATAAAGAAAATCGTATGGTCTGGGTGTATATTAAGATTGGTGGCTTTTTTTAGTATAATTTTTTTTAGTCGAACAATTATGAAATTTTATTGATTTAAATTTAAAAAAAAAGAAAGTAACAAAAGAAGTGAGAAAATAATGAACCATAATACTATCAAGACAATAAAATTACCAATAGGTTATGATTATGAATAATAACTAGTATTGATTTGTATTGAATAAATCAAATAATTAAAAACCATGCATAAATAAGCCTCAACTCAAAATTGAAGTTGACATGAAAAATTTGGAATTTTAAAAATAAATAAAACTTGACATATTATTTTTAGTAGCTATTATTTTTAGTAACTTTCACATGCAAACATATATAGCTATAAAAATCTTCAAAAATAATCTAAAATCTAAAATTAACCTATTGAACGAATTTCAACTAAAGTTCAAGTATAGTTACAAAAATAGATAATTTTTAATTTTAGAAAAATGCCAAAAATAAAATAAAATTATAATTTCAGAACTAATTTTTAATTTTAAATTATTATAATGCCATTATTAGAAGGGTGGGTTATGGCTACATTAAATTTTTTGATCCAATCATTTTGGCAGGAAGATGGGCTCAAACGAAGCTACAGATCAAAAGTTATGGCATGTGGAAGTTAGGCCTCTTTTTCTACATCATTCTCCTATGGTTGAAAACAACTCAGCTCCTGCAAGTTGCTATGATTGTATTACTAGAATTTGTTCTTATCAATATTTTTTATCTCCCATTTTTTAATCTAAGTGTTGTCTTCCTACTATAAACCTTCCCAATGTACCAAATACCTATCATAACTTTCTTGCCTTGTGTTTATTGTCTTCTTATCCAAAACTTACACTATCTTTTCTTTATTTTTCTTTGGCACTTGTTTCTTCTAATATAATTCTTCATCTTATTCACCTTAACCATATTATCCATAAAAATAATATAAATATAAAATGTTAAATACTTGAGAGATATCAAAATTATGTGGTAAACTCACTTCATAAGCATTGTCATTAATTTTCTTCACAATTTTACATGATCCAATTTTTTTGTACTTCAACTTGTTATATGTGCCTTTAGAAAATCTCTTTATCCTCAAGTAAACCATCACTACATCTCCTTGTTCAAATATTTTTGACCTTCTTCTGACATATGCTACCGATTTATACTTATTATTAGTTTCATATCATTTTATTCTTACTTCTTATAACTGTTGTATATGCTCTACAAACACTTCTGCATCATCACTAACTCATTCTATAATTGGTAACCATACCGAATATAAAACACTAATATGATTTATCCCAGACACAATATAAAATGTTGATTTACTTATTGATTTATTCACTAGACTATTATATGCAAACTCAGCTTGTGGTAAAGGCAAGTCCCATTGTTTGGGATTCTCTCCAACTATGCATGTCAACAAATTTCTTAAACTCTTATTTATAAATTCTATCTATCTATTTAGAGATGGCATGCACTACTAAATTGTAGCTTAGTCCCCATATTTCTCCATAAAGTCCTCCAAAAATGAGTTAGAAATTTCATGTCCATATTTGATGTAATGGTTTTTGAAATACTATGCAATCTCATAATATACTTAGAAAATAATTATGCAACTCTAGTGGCATCATTGGTTTTCTTACATGCAATAAAATGAAACATCTTAGAAAACCTATCTACAACAAAAAAAATTGAATCATTACTTCTTTGTGTGTTTGGTAATCCTAACACAAAATCCATACTCAAATCTATCCATGATCCTATTGGAACGAGTAATGGCATGTATAACCTTGTATTTTATGCTGTTCTTTAGTCACCTAACATATCCTACACCTTGAAACATATCTTGTCACATCTCTCTTCATCTTTGGCCAAAAATGCTTCTTCTCCACCAAAGCTATTGTCTTTGTCTTACCAAAATGTCAATCCAAACCACCATTGTACAATTATCTTATTATATTGTCTCTTAGAGACCTAATTGGAATACATAATTATTTCCCTTTGAAGAGATAATACTCTTGCATAATATACTCTTCATAAAAATTTCTTATATCATTTGTTAATGGATTCCTGCATCACTCAATTATCTCGCCAAAATCTAGATCAGTATCATATAATTTCTTAATAAATTAAATTCCAACTATTTTACTCACCAAAGTAGTTATCAACCCCACTCTCCTTCTCAAAGCATCAACTACCTAATTATGTTTTCTTATTTTATCCTTCAACACAAAAGTATAACCTTAAAATAAATACACCCACTTTGCATGCCTATTATTTAACTTCTTTTGAGTGTTCACATACTTTAAAGCCTTATGATCAGTAAATAATATAAACTCCTTAGGCACCGGGTAATGCCTCCAATGTCTTAATGCTTGTACAATGGCATAAAATTCAACATCATATGTATAATAATTTATTCTTACCTCATTAGATTTATCATTAAAATATGTTATTTGCTTCCCTTCTTGACTCAACATAGCACCAATTCTCACAAATGAAGCATCACAATCAACCTCAAACACTTTGCTAAAATATGGTAATGCTAAAATATGATTTTTTATAATTTTATTCTTCAAAAATTCAAATCTTTCTATTTCTACCCTTTTTCATGCAAATTTTTTATCTCTCATACAATTTGTTATTGGTGCAACAAGACTACTAAAATTCTTAAGAATTTTTTTGTAAAAAGTTTCTAAACCATGGAAAATTCTTACCTCTGTGATGCTCTTTGGGATAGGCTAATCAATAATTAACTTTACTTTTTTTTTCATTGATTCTTACACCATCTATCAAAACTACAAATCCAAAAAATATCAAACTATTCTGCATAAACCTATACTTCTTCAAATTCACATAGATATTCTTTTTTTTTAGCAATTATAATTTCATTCTCAAATGGTGTAAGTGTTCTTCTTTACTTTTATTTAATATTAAAATATCATCAAAATAAATAACCACAAACTTACCACTATATTCTCTTATCATTGTGTTTATCACCCTCATAAATTTGCTAGGTACATTAGATAACCCAAATGGCATCACCATCCACTCATATAAAACATGTAGAGTCTTGATTGATATTTTCCATTCATCTACTTAATGAATTTGAATATGGTATTAACCACTCCTTAGAACATCCATCATATCATCTAAATGAGGTATATAAAACCTATACTTGATTGTAATTTTATTGTTTGATCTACTATCCACACACATCCTCCACCCTCCATCTTTATTTGGAGTTAGCAATGCTAGTGTTGCATATGGACTCATTCTCTCCCTTACTACACCCTTTCTCACCAATTCAGTAACCTGCTTATTCAATTCTACATATTTTGTTGGACTCATCCCATAAGTTGATTGATTGGTTAGATTTGATCCTGAAATCAAATAAATATGATGTTGAATATCACTCTTTAGTGCTAAAGCATTTGGTAACTCATCAAGTATAAGATCTGCATATTCTATTAATACTAATTTTACTTATGTTAGTATTTGCATCACTTATGTGTATTCTTTCTTCACTACTAATACATAGCAGCAACCTATCATCTTCATATCTTTTATAAATTCTTGTGAAGTTAACCTACTTTCAACCTGCCATTCTTCTTTATGAGGTAACAAAATTAACTTCATATCACCTTTCCAAAAAATATATGCGTTATTTGATCCATCATGAACTACTTTTCAATCAAAATGTCACAGCCTTCCCAATAATACATGACATGCATCTATTGATATAACATCACACCATATTTCATCCTTATAGGTTTTACCTATTGAAAAATTTATCAAACGCCTTTTATCTAATGTAACATCATTCACTTTCTTAAACCATAAAATTTGATAAGGATTAAGATGCTTTTCACACTGCAAACCTAGTTTCTCAATCATATCTTTAAAAATCATATTTTCACAACTACCACCATCTATAGTTACTTTACATATATTACCTCCTAAAATATACCTTGTTCAGAATATATTTGTTCATAGCCCATCACCAACTATTTATTATACACGTATTCTTTCCTTGGAGCAATTGTTGTTCTTCTCATCATGAGATTTTTTCTAATATTACTACTGCAACTTTAGTATTTTGCTTTTCTATTTGAAAATCAACTAAATTCACTCTTGGATTATCCTCTTGACTCCTTTTTTGATCTTGGTAGTCTGGACACTCAAATGTTCTATGGCCTTCTTCTCCACATCTATACCAAACATAATATTTACACTGATTTGGAAACCATCCTCTACCACCACCATAGCTTCATCCTCTCTAAAATTCTTTTCATCTTTGTTAGTTTTGAAACCCTTGTTTATTATCTTTTTGTCTTTTTGGACCACATGATGATTCTACTCTAATGGTATCAAACCCTCTTCTATTTGTATTAAATCCACCTTATCCCTTTATAAGAGGGGATTGTCCTCTTCTTGGTCTAATAGATGTTCTTTTGACATTCTATCTATTTTGTTTTTTTTCTTCCTTCAAAGCTAACTGATAAGCTTCCTCTATGCAAATTATTATATGCATGCATAATTTATTTTGAATACAAAAATTCAAACTATTTACATACCTTGCAGCCATCTATTTTTCTATCTCATCATGTTCCACATGTATGAAAAGCTTTTAAAAATCATCTATATAGTCTTGTATATTATGATCCTTCTATCTCAAATTTTGAAATCTTATGTACAAGGTTTGTGTATAATCCATAGGAAGAAATTTCTCCCTCAGCTTCTTCTCCATCTTTTTATATGAGTTAATCTTCTTTTTACCTTTTCTCTATCTTTTTTTATGCTGGTGATCCCACCAAATCATTGCATGAACCTTAATATTTGTGCATGCAAACTTTACTTTCTTGTCTTCTCTCATAGTTCTCCATTCAAAAAAATTCTCCATGTTGTTCATCCAATCTATCAACTACTCTAGTTTTAAACTTGCTCCATAATCTAGAATGTCAACCTAGATTCCTTCATTTTTTTCTTCTAAATCTCTAACCATCCTCTCTTTTATTTATGGGGGTTATTCAAATTGATCCTCTTACAAAATTTATTCTTCATGATTTGTGTCATATTTTGCTCTCATTTATCTTTGATTCAAAACAATATGATTTAATTATTATGCTTGCCTCTATAGCTCTTGCATAGTATGGTTCATTTGAGTTATTCCTCCTCATCCTCTCACTATCTCTTACATGTCCAAGATTTGAACTTGCTATGATACCAAATAATGAACCATAATACTATCAAGATAATAATATTACAAATAGGCGAAGATTATAAACAATAACTAATATTGATTTATACTGAATAAATCAAATAATTACACACCATCCATAAATAAGCATCAACTCAAAATTGGAGTTGACATGCAAAATTTATAACTCTAAATACAAATAAAACTTGACCTATTATTCTTAGCAGCTATTATTTTTAGTAACTTTCACATGCCAATGCACACAACTCTAAAAATATCCAAAAACAAACTAAACTCTAAAATTAACTTATTAGACAAATTTTAACTGAAGTTCTAATCTGATTACAAAAATATACAATTACTAAAATTAGAAAAATACCAAAAATAAAATTAAACTATAATTTTAGACCCTTATTAGTCACATTTGGCCTTCAAAAAATATTGACCTTTTCAAGTTAATCATTTTGATGTGAATATGGTCTCAAACAAAACTACGGATAAAAAATTATGGTCTTTGAAAGTTTGGCCTCTTTTTTTACATCAGAAAATCATATGATTTGAGTGATTTTATTTTGGTATCTAACACTCTAATCTTGTTTCTATAGTGGAGTTTTTTGGGATTATATATATTTTAAATATGAAAATTACACACACACACACACACACACACACACACAAAATCTAAAAAAATAAAAATTTCAATATTAATAGCTCATACTTTTCACATCTCTGTATCCATCTTAGCACTCACTCACCATCCATGTCATCATCTACTTAATCCATCATGAAAGTTGTTAATATGGACCTTGCTAGTGAGACTTGTATTTGTATTGCACATTAATGCTGAAAAAGACCCTATCCCATTTTATTAAAACCATTTATGTTTCATCTTTGTCTCATTTATATAATTGCAATTGTTAATATTGATCTTAGCATTGAATTTTAGATTTTGGATATAAAACGAATGTATTAAATAAATTATATGAAAAAAAAAAAAAAATCTCATAAGTAGAGGAGAAGGAAAGATAAATTTGAAGACCCTAAAATGTTTAAGGCAACATATGAATAAATGTAACAAAAGTAATGTTAGTTAGAGAGGACAAAAAACATGCCGGTTATATTTGTATAAAAAGATATAAAATTAGAAAAAATAAACAAATGATCTAAAAGAAAGATATATAAATAACCATTATTAAAGTATCTCAAATTTATTTTCACTTTAAAATATTAAACATGTGTTAATTATATATTTATATATATATATATATATATATATATATATATATATATATATATATATAAATAATTAGTGTTATTTCCATTTAATTATAAGACCCCATTCTTCCTCTTACATTCATGAATACAATTTGTATAAATCATTTCACTCAAAAATTGAAATCAACATAATAACATAACAACAATTTGACTTCTTTTTTATTTCAAAATTATAATTATAGTACTATATTTCTTGTTGGTACATAGTAATATCATGTAAATAAATGGTAATGAAAGAAAAAGGTACACTTATAAGGACTAATCTAATATTAAAAATGACAATATGATAGTGAACTTTGCATTATGCCATTTGTATTTAATGTATAATATATAACCATTTAGGTCATAATATATATGTGGTATGAAAAAATATGAAAATTTAGATATAATAATAAAGAAAGAATTTATAAAGTATAAAATTATAATACATCATACATATTTAAATATATATTAATGAAAATAAAATTTATTTTACATTATATGTTAGAGAATATCATGATGCACTCCATAAATATTTATTTAGTTTGTTATTTACTTTTTATATCGAGTCTTATTAAATTGATTTTGAGAAAAGTGAGCCACTTACTCTAATTTCAACTTTGAGGACCCTGAAATGTTTTAAGGCAACATACTTTATAAATCATATGGAAAAAAGACAATAATTACCCATAAGTAGGGTAGAAGGGAAGATAAATATGAGGACTTTGAAATGTTTAAGGCAATATACAAATAAATATAGTAGAAGTAATGTTAGCTAGAGAAGACAAAAGCCATGCTAATTATATTTATATAAAAAAATAGACTTGGAAAAAAATAAACAAAAGATCTAAGAGAAAGATATATAAATAGTCGTTGTTCAATTATCTCAAATAGATCTTCATCTTAAAATATTAAACATGTGTTAATTGTTTCATATATAAAAATAACAAATTTAATGTTAATTTCATTTAATTATAAGACCTCATTCTTCCTCTTACATTTACGAATGCAATTTGCATAAATCATTTCACTCAAAAATTGGAATCAACATCACCTAATAAATTTACATTATTTACATGTAGATTATTTGTTCAATGTGTTTCACAATAGTATAGTATGTGTGGAATGTTCAGCATGTACCAAAGTTTTATGAGTGAAAAAGAACCCTTTTTATTTATTCTTTGCATTTTAGAACATTTTTTTCTATAACAATCATCCTGAAAAGTCTATTAAACTAGGAAAGTCACAACAAGTAATTTAGTTAGTTTTATAGTAAATAAAAAAGTGTATTATATATATATTTTTTTAAAAATCACATTAATAAATTACGTTATTTATTATTATAAAATACTCATAAAAAACACATATATGAAAATGTATTATTTACTAAATAAAAAATGTGATAATTAATAAATTTGAAATATATTAATAAAACGTAATGTGTGTTAATATTATTAATAAGTTAACTATATTAAACATATAATGTTTGTAATATCAAGAAAAAAATTATAACGTTAACCCAAAAAAAAAAAACTATGTTCTAATAATTTTTTATTAAAAAAATTAACAAATTTACATACTTCTCACATAACATAATTTAAATTCCATTAAAATATTATTTATTTCAAAAAAAAATACACGTTATATTATATTTAACCTGTCATAATTATTGTTATTGATTTTCAACATTATTACCCTGCTTCTCGCATTCCACACTAAGACAACATTAATTTGAAAAAGTAAACTTAATAATATTTAGGGAGGACATAATACATGATAACACATTTTGTATTCCTAATAAAAGCACATTATGTTTTTCCACACGAACCTTATTTTTTGTGAAACAATATAATTAAAATTTCATGTTGGTATTTTAATCCTACATTTCATGTTGGTGCCTCTTTTCTTGTCATCTTCGAGCTTAAAATATCATTTTATATGTTATTGTATAAATATCATTATATTAGTTATTTTTGATATTTTAAGTTCGAGGATGACAAGAGAAGAGGCACCAGTGGATTGTTTTTGGAGAAAATAATTCTCGAATTGATTATCGAGTGTTCCCTATAAATATTTAGTGTTTTTTTAAGTTGTAGTGAACTTAAAAACTCATTTTGTCTTATTTTATAAGATAGAAATATTATATGAAAATGTATCTTGCAAATTTGTACTCTTGTACAATCCCTCTCAAGCGTATTTGTTTTTTATTTTATTTTATTTTTTGCTTTTCTTCATTTTGTGCATGTCGGATTGTGCATAATTTGGGAACTTGAATAGACAAGTGAGATAGTATATGTGCATGTAAAATTAATTTATTCATATTATACCAAAAAGATGTTTAGAAAATGGTACTGCTGTAAAATAAATTTTTTATTCAAAAAATAATTATGATAATTTTACTTATCCCTTAAAATATTATGTGGGGGTTCAATAGAAAAATATGTTTTAATTAAAATATATTATTTTCATACTGATATTTTAGGATGGTGTTCATAATGGTATTTTAGATGGTGATGCTTTGTAATGGAATGAGTGTGTTCACTTTTAATTTGCTTTGTAATGGAATGAGTATGTTCACTTTTAATTTGCTTTTTAATGGAATGAGTGTGTTCACTTTTAATTTTAAACTTAAATTTGGCATCTATTTAACCATCACCTAAATATTCATTTAAAAAAAAAAACTCGTATGATACTTAAAAAAAATATTTTTACCATATAAGAAACTCAATTAAGTTTTACAACAATTAAATTATATGAAAATGCAATAATCATAAAAAAAAAAAAAATCAATTTTCATTTATATTTGTGTAAAGTGAAAACTTACAACTATTATTTAATCAATTAGGAAAAAGTGTTATGAGAAAATCATCCCCTCATACTTTTGGAGAAAGAAACAATGTCCATTCATTTTAGAAAGGAGGATTCATGTTATTCCATTCAGGGTTAAAAGACGTCAATACCCTATTTTTTTACTGTGATTTCACTTCAGGATTAAAAGATGTCAATACCTTATTTTTTACTGTGATTTGAATACTATCTGCTTTGCTTCACATTGAAGTGTTTGATTATAGGTATCATGTTTATTCTTAGAAATTTCTTAAAAATATGGATATAATATTCTCATCTACATTTTATGGTCATGTTTTACTATTATTAAGATTTTATCTTGTGATGTGTATTTATTCTATGATTTTAGTCAATGTCATTGAGTTTTTAACACTAACCAAGTTATTGCATTTAAATTTATTTATTTATTTATTTTAAAATGAATAATCTAATTTTAATGTTATTTTGAAGGCTTCTATTTTTTCCCTTAGTTTAAGCATTCTCATTGTAAGTATCTGTTAGTAGGGGGAGAAATGTTGAATTTATTTCATTATTTTAGGTTTTTCACCTTCTTAACTTCTTTTTCCATTAGTAAAGCTTTTAGTGACTAGTGCATAATAAATCACCCTTATGCTACAATTATTAGGAATATAAGATTAAAGTAATTACAATCTAATCATATATTTTTATGTTTAATTGAAGGCTTAAGAAAAAAAAAAAAAAAGAACAAATGACCTCCATGTGTAGTCCTTAACTTGTGATTATTACTAAAAATACATGAGGAAAAAAATATCATTTAGATAATGACTACTCATGGAAGTCATTTAAGAAATGTCTATAAATATACACCTTTTAAAAATTCCAAAAAAAAACATCTAAATCTAATTTTATTTTTTTTATAGTAATTTTGTCAATATAAATTTATTAAATTATTACTATTGATGTATATCACCCTATCTATACTATTATTCATATATATATATATAATTTCAATATGATTAAGAGATAATAAAAACTAAGCAAAAGTACATTCTTGAAAAATAATATTCTAGAAAATTTTCTAATTTTTAACATTTAATCTAAATTTCATTAGAAATTATTGTATATATTTTATAAAATATTTGGCATTATTTTAATTTTTTTATAACATATATAAATAATGGTTTAGATATAATTTAAATATACCATTAAATTTTGAAAAAAAATCTAAAGTACTATTCTATAAGGTCATTAGCCACTTTTGAATGAAAAATATGATCCATGTATGACATTAAAAATATAGTTTTTTTAGATGGTGTAGTTGATATTTTATGATTATGCAACATCTCAATATTTTACACTTAGCAAACTCAGATCTTTTCTATTTTTCTTAGTTCTACACATGTCTTACTTTTACAAGCCTCACATCTACTCTATTTTGTACTCTTTGGCCTATATCTTAGTCTGACTAGTCTTATATTGATGATATCGGCATCTTATATTTCTTATAATGCTTAAAATGTAATTATATTACACCTCTACAAGTTTTGATCCTATACCTATTTTGCTACTCCCTAGAAACTAACATCTAGGATAGATAGTAACGTCAATGTTACTATCATGCCTCAATACAAGTGTCCAATGTGTTAAAATCATCTAATTTATAAATGAAACATATTCCAATGGTCAACCTAAGTGATTTAAGGTGAGTTATCTCTCAAAATGATTGGTATAAATACAATATCAATTCTCATTCAATCCTTACCTAGCAATCATACCAAAGTGACAACTTTGACACTTATCAAAAGTACTATATCAAGAAATCAATTGATCTAAAGATTCCTTATTTCCATATCAGGCATAGGTACGACACATCTACAAGTCTAAATTACTAAAGGATAAGTCATAAGATTTTATTTACCAAGTTACAAACTAGGTCACTGTTATACTTAATTTACACATAAAGTATTATTGACATACATGCCAACACATAGGAGAGAACTACATGAGTTTGAGGCCCTCTTCTAGAGTATTGGGTATGTAGGTTGTGTCTTTTGATAATGGGGTCATTGGGGTTAACTTGACACTATATGCCCACTAACCCATTTTTCTCCAAGGTCATATTGAAAATAGAAAGCTAGGGGTTTTCCATTCATAAGGAGCAATAGTCTATGACCCAAATCTGAATACAAGAGAACGAAGGTGAATTAAAACCCAAAAAAATCTAGGTGGTTGATCTTATTTTAGAAAATATTTCATATAAGATATTAGTGTTGGAATCAAATAGTAGCATCGATGTAACCATCCAATACTGACACAACTGTTTGGAGAACTAGAGACATCGGATCTAGAATTTGAAAACTATTTTAGAATTGTCTTCTCACATGATTTCAACCTATTCCAAATCCATATCTTTATTATCATCAAAACAAGCTAAGTACATCACTTATTTGTCATATTTATATCTAACATAGTTATACTTTCCATTAAGAGTTTAAATCTCAGTCTAATAAATTTAGTATATGGTATATCTAAATTTAACATTTAATTGGCATGTTATAGATCTGATTATCACCCTTGTATCCTATCATTTATATATTCTTAACCCTATCTTTCCAAAAATATCCACATCCAAATTAAGATGAAACAAATGGGTTCAAATTCTAATCCCCACTCTCCTATTATTAAATAATAAAATAAAATTATAGATAGATTATAAATATTTTAATTAGAATATAATTATATATAAAATATATTAAAATATACATATTTAGATAAATTTATGTAAAATATACCGATAAATATTATTTTTGATGTATTTGATTCATATATGTCAAAAACCTAATATAATTAATCATATCTAAAATGATATCTGTCGACATCTTTTACATAAATTTATTTAAAATATATATACTAATATTTAATTTATTATAATATGTACAAAATATAACAATACACATAATATCTAACTATCATATTATATTTAATACTAAAAATATAATTCAATATTTAACAATCTCAATTTTTTTGACTCTAAGTTTTCCATGATATAATTATGTTTTGCATGTAACTTTTTTCTTCTTAAAAATTGTGTGTTTTCAAAGTAAAATATTTTAATTAATAATATATAACTACGATTCATTATTTATAGATATATATCCAACAAATGTTCTCCCTTGTTATATAATTTTTTATATAAATGATTTTTTTAGGCAGATTACTTTTTAAAATATATTTTTTAATATGAAATTGAGTTTGCTATATACATCCTTTAATATGAAGTTGAGTTTTTAGATTTTAATGTTAAGAATTTTACTATACACCTAATATTTCTTATCAATTTCATTTATATATATATATATATATATATATATGATAACCTAATTTATCATTCATGTTTTCTATAATTATTTATAAATGTATTAAGTCATAATTAAATTTGAAACTTACATTCTATTTTTTTATAATAGAAAAATAAAGAATAATAATTTACACAAATAGGAAATGAAAAACTATATTATACATCTATAAATAAGTTTTAATTATAATGTAATGATTCATATATATACTTATAATTATAACTTAAGGTGATTTTAATTATATTTATTTTTTACAAATTGATACTTCAATATTTCTATTAAACACACATTAAAATTGAAATGATTTAATATTTTTCATTCTATAAAATATAAAAAATAATTAACATCATCTTTTATTCAATAAAACTAAATATATTTTAGAGCAAATTTCTCTCAATCTATAACTTTAAAATAATTAAATTTAAATTATATAATTTTTCTACTATATAATTAAGTGAACGATTATGTTCTAAGAAATTTATTTGGTAAAAAAACAATTATTTACAATGACTAATTAATAACTTAGAAAACCTTCTATATGTAGTATTGGCATTATCTCATGTTCCTTAATATCTTATATTTTGTTGAATATAACAACCTAATGTAATACTAAGGGAAACATGCTAACATTGTTTACGATTGTAAATACTATAACAAGAATTTGAAATAAGTATTAAAGAAAAAAATATTTTCATTATAATATAAGTACTCATTGCAAAAGGAAGCTTTTTATCTATTTATTATAGAATAATACTAAAGATAAAAACAAGGTAGGAAGAAAATACTCAATAATAAATTAAAGTATAGTTACAACAACTTTAGAGTAGGATAAAGATGACAAGATATTAATATAGAGTCAACATCCCATAATAAAAATATAACCGTAGTTTCAAAAAAACCATCCCTTATCTTTAATAAAAAAATATAATATTCAAAGTGATGTATTTTAATATTAATTCAAAAAAATAGAATCTAATTTAAATTATTTGAACAACACAATATCAATAGAATTAGTGAATAAAAATTTATTATTGAAAAAAGTTGATATCAACAAGAAAAACTTGATCACCATCTCCTTATATGATAAAAGAACATGATGCATTTGTTACGATGAATGCATAATTATAATTAAAATCACAAATTGCAATGACATTGAAATAAAAAAATCCAACCTTCATAGTATAAAAACATTAATGCCATCCCAATTGATTAAATCCTATAAAAATTTATTTCAATGGTTGTGAAAAGTGTGAAACTTACAATTGAGTTTCAAAACTAAAATAAAAACTTGTATAAATTTTTTGTAAAAATAAAAATTGAAATTTATTGCTATAAACTATATTATTACATATTATACCTTTTTACCATATATGTTTCAATTATTAAAAGAAGAATTTACATGTTGTCAAATATTTCCAACATTGTTCTCATCATCCTATCCACGTTCTCCCAAAGACAACTAATGGTCTCTTTGTATAGTGTTATATATTTTAGTTCCGAATTTAAGATATGTAACAATATAAGATTCCATGTTTTCACTTTATTATATATGATAACACAATAAAGTTTTGTTTCCAATTATTTACAACAAACCATAAATAATTTAAGATAAATTTACATCAAATAAAAATTCCTATCATAAATAAGATTTTAATGATTTATAAAAACATCATAAAATTGATTTAAAATATAAGAAATGTAGTAATATTTGATATTTGTGAAAATATTTACGAAACTTTTTTTTGGGAAACATAAAAATATGATTAAGAGAGAGTATACCCAGCCTTATTTGGTGCTTTAAAATCTCTATTTCAATATTTAAGATGGTTAAATTTAAGTTCCAAATTATTCTACAAATTTTTTTTTTTCAAAAAATCTCTTTAACACAATTTTATGGTTATTTTAATCAAACTTTAAATAGATTCAAATAAAATTTATATTGTCACCTTCTACAAGAAAATCATACTGCCAAAATTGTCATCCTAAATCTTAAGAATCATTTTATTTTTATATGCAAATTGAAATACTACCACCTATTTAAAGACTCCCATGATTCCTCAAGAAAACCATAATTAATATATTAATATAAAGATCAGAAATACTTCGATCAAACTCAAGATCACAAATGCTTCGATCAAACTCAATAAAAATGTCTCGAAATCATCTAACATTGCAAAAATCTCTATACGTATAACCTACTTTCACACTCTAAGTGCCCAATTGGTAACTCGTACATCATAGTTAAAAACTTTACCAAATGAATAAGACAACCACCCTTTTAGAAAAAATGAGCTCTCAATTTAAAAAAAGTACCGTGAGCCCCATCACCAATTTCATTTCGTCCTTTCATGTGACAAGATAAGTTAGTTAATTTAAGCTTTAAGTTTTCATCTTCGAGCATCTTTTCCTCTTTAATTATTTGTACATATGTTGTCACTATATGTTGGTACATAGTTTATTTTGTAGGTATCTCTCTTTTTATTTTTATTTACCTATCTATAAATAATAGATTTAAAAAAAAAATTAAAAATTAAAACTCTTACACATAGTGGAATTATCAAATTCAAGTTTTAAATAAAAGTATTTATTTATTTATATGTGTATGAGAGGTTGAACTATTTAATCTAAATTTTAGAATACTTAAAATTATTTAAATTATAAAAAATAACGAGAATAAAAAATTTACTTTTAAATACAAAAAAATCATGTTATGTGTATATGTGTATGTATATATGTTATGCAAGTCTTTATATTGTATTTAGGCATTGCTAATTTTAAATATTTCATCTGCGTTAAGTCAAATACTTTCAAACATCTTTATTAGACTTATATAAGGTTTGCATACACAACATTTTCTCTTTTTTCTAAAAAAAAATTTCATAAAAATTGTTCTATTTGATAATTCACATCAATAATTTATATATATTTATTTTTTGTAATATATTTTAAATCATTTTTTTTAAACATAAAATCAAAAAATAATATTTTAAAATAACAATTCAATTGATAAATATATATATTTTTAATCAAACGTAATATACTCTTATAAATTTATTTTTATATTAAAATTTAGAGTTTCAATACCTCTTACTAGGGATCACACCATGTACCATGAGTCATATCTGCCTCAACTTCCTCTCCATAGAACTCTTAAGGGTTTTACCTCATCAATGACATAGTTAATCTCATAATCACTCTTCGTTAATCGATCACCTTCATATTGGTCTTGATCACATCGATGATAAAATTTATTAAAATAAAAAGGTACTCTTGTTAGGCTTCTTTTGCACCATGAAAGCGAACCCTGGCCTTGGGATTGCTTCTTAGATTAGGTATGGAGTGACGATTATGGGGTGTCATGGACCTCTTACTAAGGAATCTTTGATGTAGATAGCCAATGCCCCAAGGGATGGTCCTTTGTCTTTATTGCTTCTACTATTCTAGATATACAACATGGTTTCAATGTTGTCAACTCTTCCCATAGGCTTTCAATGTGGGCGGTGAATCCCCTTAGGGATGATTCTTTGGCTCCATTGGAAATAGTAGTTGTTTGTGCATACTAATATACACAATTTCTTTATTATCACATACCTTTTGTATTAAAAGTAATTTTATACTTTGAAAATTTTAGATTTATAGATGGTATGATGTTTTGTGCTCATGCATTATAAATGTGTTAGAAATGTGCGGTGTTTGAAATCATATATTTTTTTAATTTAATTAATTTTATATTTTTAAAAATTTAAACTTATAAATGATATGATGTTTTGAGCTCACATATTATAGACTTGTTAGAAATATATGATATTTGAAATACATGATTTATTGTAATATTAAATTTTTTTTTGTATAAATATTTTTAATCAACTATTTATTTTATTGCTTCAAAAGTTTTTTTTAAGTTACCTTATAATAAATTTAAGTTACCAATTATTTATGAAGTACACAGAGTTCACATTTAAATTAATCTATTTTTTTTTTTAAAATATACTTTTTCATTAAAAAATTGTAAAATATTCATTTTCATTAAAAATGTATTATATACTCATACTTTATTATACATTTGTTTTTATTTTATTCAAAATATATTATTTTATAGATACATTAAAATGATCAAAGATTAAATCAATTACATATTTTTCTACTATTTATGTAAACAATCAACTAAAATATACTATTTTACCTCCATTCCACCTCAACTTTGTAAGCATGACCATCCAAGATGGTAACTGAAGTGACAGGCACCCGAAGCGTCCAATCTCCCGGCCTAAATTTGTTCGCTTTCTCGCCACGTTTGTTATGCATAGCTGCTAGCTAGTACAGTTTACAGCGATTAAAGAGGAAAGCAATTAGTTGAATGGAACAGACAGTTTTATGCCTTCACAACGTACGAGTTATATGTTTGTATCGCTCGAAACGAAATGCAGTTATTATTGGATCCCACTTGAGCTTTGAATGCGCTTCAGATTCATTGATTGCTGTAGGTCCATAGTGATAGGCATTATTAATGTAGTTGAGCATAAAAAATAGAAGTAGAAGGTGAAGGACCATCAACTATTGGTCACGTACAAAACCTAGATCATCGCGTCTTTTCCATCAAAATGCATGTTTTTTATCTGCACATCTTTGAAGTCGGCTTGGAATGAGCAGATGCTGCCATAGTAGCAAGGAATAGATGTTTTATCTGCCGATGGTAATGGACTAACAACATCCTTTCCTATAGTACATTGCAAAAATGTGAAGCATATGGATGTTCATCTTGTTTTTTTTAAGTTCTTTTTTTTAAAGAAGTTGATATTAGGAATTAGAATCAATGGGAATCAGCAACCCTCATAAATTGGCACAGTCCAAAACTTCTTTGAAAGCTTTGTGTATTTTAGGAATTTTTTTACTGCAGAGAGTATTTGTGTTTGGTCAATAGGCAAACAATTATTCGTATTCGTTGTAGTAGTATTTATTGTAATCATTTTTATTCATTATTTTGTTTTAAATTTGTAATTATTTAAAATATAAGAAATACTTATTTTAAAATGAACTTTGATTTTTTTTTCTATTTTTTTAAATAAAATATAATAAGTATTTTATTAATACAAATTTTTTAAATAAATTTATTTGAAAAGATTGATAAATATTTATTTTATTTTATTATTTTTTATATTATTTTTTTGGTTAGTTGATGATAAATAACTTCAATTTGATTGGACTATTACATTAGATTTGAAAATCGAACTCAAAAAATACAATATAAAAGTTAATATTATGGAAAGATATTAAATATATCTATCTCTTCACCTTCTACAAGTTCATACATATCTCTATTTTTAATGATTTGAAGAAATTTATTTTACAATATAATTAAGAGAATGGAATAATCAATAATAATGAATAATAAAAAATAAAATATTTTTTATTTATTATAAATTAATTTTTTATTCAAAAATTATTAAATTTTATAAAACAATACAATTGAGTCTAAATCAACCTATCAAATTAAAGGAGGATTGTAAAAGGTTGTGGGCAATTGTCTTTATAAATTTATTACCTCACTAATGAGAAAACTTAGATACCATTCCCAAAAATTCATGTGTCACTCTTAAATTTAGTTGTTAAGCATTTTATCAATGCTCTTTTGGACTTCAAATTCATCAAGTTCTTTTTCGTTCCTAAGTGTTGGAAATATCTAAATGTGAGAAGGAAAAAAAGGAAAATTTGAACTTCATGCACCCACTACATCGTTCAATGATTCATTTATATCCACTTTCCACCCACAACACTTAGTTAAGGTATTAAAATCTGGTTAAAAATATATACAGGAAAATATAAAATGATATTGCATTCTGCATTCACACACTTACTAATCAGATCATGCGGAATATAAAATGATTAATAATTTCATGTGATTTAATATAAAATGATATTAGAATTTGAATTCATTTTCCACTGGTCTGATTTAATATAAAATAATATTAGATTTTGAATTCACTTTTCTACTAGTATATAAAATGATCAATGATTGTGTATGATTTAATATAAAATAATATTAGATTTTGAATTCTCTTTTCCATTAATCAAATCATGTGAAATAATTAATAATTTAATATGATCTAATATAAAATGATATTACATTTTAAATCCACTCTTCCACTAATCAAATTTTGTGGATATAAAATGAATAACTTCTTATAATCTAATTGGTAAAAGTATAAGATCAATGATAAATGGAAGGACAAATACTATATAAGAAAATTTTATAAAAATAATCATAGATTATTTATTTTAAGATTTTTAATTAGTATTTTATTAATATTCAAAAAGAGTTTTAATAAATAGGAAAAAGTTATTAGTTCATTTTTTTCAGAAAGTGTAATTTGATTGTAATTTTAAAAAAAATAAATTTAAATAAATATTTCATATTTTTTTAAATATTTTTCACTTTGTCAAATTTTTATATCCATATGAAATATTATATACTCGAGCATAGATAAAAATTTCAAAAGTTAAATTTTTTTGCAAAGGCCCATATCACTTGTATGGGAAAAACATTTCTTAAGTATGAAAAGTATAATAAGGAAGAGGATCTCTTAGTAATATTTCACATTGGGAGAGAATAGAAGTTGCTTGTGCTTATAAACATAATGAGACACTAAGGAAGAGGAGCCAATAATTGACTAGGGTCCAATAGTTGAGAGGGTAGTTGAGGGTGTGGGGCCCAACTCTAGAACATATTTTTTTTTATTAAAATTAGATGATTTATTCATTGATTACAAACATATAAGAACCCAATATTTGCACAAAATAATATACTATTATTAGTACACATTATCTCAACTATTAATATCTAGATTTAAGATTTACATGAATAAATATAAAAATTAGGTTTAGAAATATAAATTTTATATTGCTTCTCAATTACAATATGTCTTTTCATTGAAAATCCACAGTTACAATCCTATCATGTTATTACAACAAGATATGCTAACTTCTGAAATAACTTTTCATTTTTTTACAATATCTTCTACTCAATTATATGTCCCCTTTGTCTTCTATTTGCTTCTCTTTTAAATTTTATTACTGTTGCAATCCAAATCCATGCATGTTTATAAAAAGTGTAAGGTTCACAAAAAAAAATCATATTTCCAACTGATAAATAATAAAACATAATATAATATTAGATTACATAATCTATCATAATTGAAAAAAAAATGTAAGAATCACTGAAAAACACCTTTGAACACTAACATATAATATAAAATTATAATATAATTTAGTGTTTTATTTCAATTTTATTTTCAAGTTTTGTAACAATTACAATCATGCAAATGACATTCCTACAGTATTTTTCATACTTAACCAATTAAAATAAATAACTACAAAACCAAAATAATCAATTCAATAGTAAAAAAATAGTTAATATAGCTTATAATGTTTGTAAAAAAATTAGTAATTTTGTTTGGTCATTATGTCAATTATGATGCATTCAACTTAATGTAGTTATTGGTGAATAATTCAAAATGAGTAGTTATAGCTTGAAAACTTCAATGGTAGTCTTAACCCTCTTTTCTGTATTGTTTCATTGCTAAATGTCTCACCATCCTGCTCAAAGTGGTAAAGTATTTATGTCTTGCCATCCTAAATCTATGACTCACCCCCTCCCAATCATTTCATCGATGCTTGGGTATTTCACCCCAACCTTATAGCATGTTTATCCCCATTCGTGTCCATTGCATGAGTAGGAAAGATGAGATAGAGGGTTTAGGGGATGATACATGAGTCAAAATAATAACAGTAGCATGAGCACT
The DNA here is from genome assembly GCA_037957365.1 of Torreya grandis. Lineage (NCBI taxonomy): Eukaryota > Viridiplantae > Streptophyta > Pinopsida > Cupressales > Taxaceae > Torreya > Torreya grandis. The sequence goes on from JARHVA010000103.1 coordinate 367,541, forward strand.
TACACTTGCTTACCATCATTTCTGACAAGTCAAGTTAGCCTGTTGATGGAAGTGATGATGATTATCATAGGCTATTAGAAGCTTTGAAAGTAACCCCATAGTAGTGGATTTTATTTTAAAAATCCTCTATTATAGGGTGACTTTCAGTGCTTCTTATAGTCGACAAGAAATTGTTCTAACCATGATATTTATAATCTAACAATTATTAATTTCGAATTATTCACACATAGACAACATCGAAAAACTCTTCCTTTTCAACAAAACCTCACTAATAAGCAATGATGAACAAAATTTAAGACTTAAACATTTGAATGACAATGCAAGCCATATTAAAAAAAAATTAAACTAGAAAGGCTCATAGCCTTAGTAAGATTTAGAATACCTCACCTGTAAGTAATAAAAGGTAAAAAAAATCCTCTCCTGAAATGTGTCTTTGAAAAGCTCGGTACCTGCAACCTGTAACCCACTTTGCATAAATCAAAATGAAAAAACCCATAAAACTAAAAAAATCACATCCCTTACAAGACGTGATGGGTTGACTGATTTTCAAACAAATAGTCCAAGCCATGTGACCATTTTCCTCATAGGGTCAGTGAGGTTTTAAAAAACTCACATGCAAGTAATGATAGCCAGACAAAATCTAAGGTTTAACCATGCTAAAAATTACTAGCACAAATTGAGATGGCTACCATCAATTCACTATCAAGAGCATTCAAAGTCACCCTTTGATAGTGAATATTCTTTACATAATCTTTTATCATAGGGTGAATTTGAATGCTCTTTCTAGTCAACAATAAAATGTTCTCATTGGTGCATTTGACAAGCCCATAAAAAATTTCATGTCTATAATCTTAACCCTCTTAATCCTCTTTTTTGTAGTGCTTCATCCCTAAATGTTTGGCTAATTTTGATGAGTAGGGAATAGGAAATGGAGCTTTATATGCGAGGTTTTTTACACCTCACTAACGCTGTGAACCATATAAGTCCTAGGTAAATATTATGCTAATGGCACTCACACCCTGCTAAATCTTCCACTCTAGTAGGTCTTGGGATTTGTGCACAAAAAATATTATTAATTACCCATGCGATTCACATAATGACTAATCTCAATTGATAGAATGAACAACCAAAATTACTAGTTTTTTTATAGACATTTCAACCTATTAATATTTTCAAAACCAAATGGATCATAGCCTTTGTGAGGTGTAAAAAACCTCACATGTAAGCTATGATGGAAAGCGAGTGTAAGTGTTCATGCTACTACTAATTCTATTACCAACGCATCATCCCCTGAACCCTCCATATTCTCTTCCTTGCTTATGCAATCGACACAAATGGGGATGAAAATGCTATAAGGTCAGGGAAAAATACCCAAGCAATGATGAAATGAATGGGAGGTGATGGGTCATCAATGCAAGATGGTGAGACATAAATACTCTATCACCTCAAATCTGATGTGTACACCACCAATTACATGATGTTAATTAGAGTTTAAAATCCCCACTTTTGATGCAACCACTTGATTTTTTGGGGAGTGTATGCCCTACTATTGGCCCCAAATTAATTTTTTTGGCCATGGCATGCCTAGGGTTTGGTTAGACCTCCAAAATGGACCAATAAGGACTTCTTGGTTAGGGATCAAAACACCAGGTCTGTACAGGGATGCCATGAGCTAGAAATCTAGAATCAAGAAGTAGAATCGTTAAGCTATCCATCAACATCAATTTGAAGTGTTAATGTGGCATAGGTTAGGCTCCATGCATGCACAAACCCATCTCTTATCATGTGTCCATACCACTTTTTTGTCAGCACCGCCATGCATATTTTGAGTAACTTAGGATTTATCTATTGATATCAAAGTTCCCCTCAATTCCTTAAGAATTTTTTTAATGTAAATTTTTAAGGAATTGAGATGTATATGGTCATATGAAATACCTCAATTTCCAACCCAAAAAAGTGATTTTAATTTTCTATCCCAGCTAGGGTAAGACGTATCTATTCATGCTAAATCCTCCTAATTTTTATTTAAAAAAAAAAAATTAATGTACATTGTCAAGAAATTAGAATGTACCCACTTCTCTGAATCAACTCAAATATTACTAATTAAAAAAATGTAAATTATATTTCTCATGTGAAATCCTTTCAATTTTCTAAAAAAAATCCAATATAAGTTTTTTGAGAAATATGAATTTTTAGTGTAGGTTTTTATTTTATTTAATGGTTTTTCCCTATATATGTTATTTAACTTGTTTAGTTGTTACCAAGGTATTGGGAAAGATAATTCCACATGCTCATGCCTATCTTCCACCTATATATGTACCTTTATTAAAGCTATTGTAATCAACCTAATCAAATTAGTTGTAATATAATTCAGGGAATTATTGTATTTCTTCTTGCATAGTTCTAAATACAAGCAGGGTTTTCATTGCAACATAATTCTTATGTGTTTTCTCTACCAAG